>JACEFZ010016309.1:0-2500 GCA_014155875.1 Cepaea nemoralis
TTAAATACTCCACTTGTGTATTTTTTTTATGGCTGACACGATGTAACCTGTGCAGCTGTGTTTACTCTGTTAGTACGACTGTTGTGGCCAGAAAATATATGCCACGCAAACGTCGGTATTATTATCTGGGTTAACTCAGGGCGCTCGTGACAATGACATCACACTGATGTTGGACAACAGGATGCCTTCATCCGATATACAGGACTTCGCGTTGGAGCTCAAGCCAACGAACACAAGCAAACAAGCATAAGACAGACATATATTATCATCATCATGTGCCATGCTGTAAAGCGTGGGCGGTGATGTTTGGCCATCTCACTCGATCACCAGAGTCGTGGATCAGCTCCGAGATCCTGTCTCTATCACGCAACGTAGCCAAGCCATCCATGTATTTACTTATCTGCCTTCCCCTTGTTCTCTTCCCCTCGATCTTGCCAGTTGTGACCCCAAACAAATTTGACTGCCTACGTCTAATTTCTCTAATAACTTTACGATTTTCATTTGTTTCTTGTAGGACTTTATCAGAGTCCTAGTGTGGACAACAACAGACCACGCTGAGTTAGATTAGGACAGACAGAGCTAAAGACAGTCAGTCAAGATGTATTTGACGACGGCACAAGTATGTAAGAGCTAAGACGGGTCACAACCGATGGCAGACACCTAACACCGTGGTCAAGGACAGATAGAGTCCTATACAGGACAAACACGACACTGGCCGTATGAACAGAGTTCAGACGAGAAACCTGTGGCAAGGGAACACGTGACCGTAAAGTCTGGACAGAGGTCAGGAGAGCGTGTGCGACCATTGACAGAGGCGGATGTGTTGTCGAAGACGGAGAGAGATTGCAAAGCAAGATGAATGAATGCGACTGTGTTATGCCAGTTGGATAATAACTGTAATAGTTTGAGAGTCGACTGCGACAGGTTACAAGATAGAAGAGTGCTCTGACTATTTGAGACCGCGACAGTTTTAAAGTAGATATATCGACAGGGCGAGACTGAGTATTAACTGTCTGCAGAGCATGCGTGAATAGAATATTAAATTTAAACATAAATGACATAGATCATGTTTCTAGAAAACACATTGTGATATACGTTCGGAGTTAGATCATGTCTCGAGCACATTGTGATATGGATTCTATGCTTATTTAGAGAGAACAATAAAACTGCCCGACAGAGGATTGTTTCGCCCGTCTCCGTGTGGAGTGACTCTTAGAAGTATAAATTACCCGCTAGAGACCGGGGTGCAACTGCATCACGACCTTTAGGTCTCTGACAGACTTGATCATTGGTTTTTCTGTCTATCCATTGTATTCTTTGCATTTCCCTCAGAAACCACATTTCCCAAGCCATCGCATGTTTTTCAGCCTGTCTGCTCATTGTCCACACTCCACATCCATACAAAAGCACAGGTTCTATGTAGCACTTCAACATTCTTTTTTGTCGGTGCAAATGAAATCTTTTTATTGGTCAGTATGTTTCCCACTTTGCAATAGGCTACCTTCATCATGGCGATTCTTGTTCTAATCTGTCCGTCTACCATCAGATGTTATGACAGTTCTGAGATAATTTTACCGATTCTCTTGCTTAAGAATATTCCCATTTACTTGTATATTACATTGTGGTCTCTCCTTTTTCCTGGTGACGACCCTAATCTGTGTATTTTTACTTTACAATTTAATTCTAACCATAGTTGTTCACTGTGTGCAACAACCGCATCTACTAAATGTTGCAGATCCTGCTCATTGTATGCAGTCAATACTGTATCATCAGCATATCTGATGTTATTGATGTTTCTTACTCTAATGATGATTCCTTTTATATCTTCTTCATTTTGAAAATATTTTCACTATGTAGGGAAAAAGATCTATAGACATTACACACCCCTGTCTCACACCTCTCTTAATAGGCTGATATTGATCTACCTTATTATCATTCCTTATGGCAGCTTGTTGTTTCCAATATATCTTTCTTTTTTTTTTTACACAGACAGATATACAGATATACGGTCAGACAGATATAAGAGAAGCAGATATACAGACAGTCAGATATACACTCAGACAGACAGACAGACAGACAGATATACACTCAGACAGACAGACAGACAGACAGATATACACTCAGACAGACAGACAGACAGACAGACAGACAGACAGATATACACTCAGACAGACAGACAGACAGACAGACAGATATACACTCAGACAGACAGACAGACAGACAGATATACACTCAGACAGACAGACAGACAGATATACACTCAGACAGACAGACAGACAGACAGACAGACAGACAGACAGACAGACAGACAGACAGACAGAGACAGACAGACAGACAGACAGACAGATATACAGACAAACATATATAAGACAGACAGATATACAGACAGAAAGATATACAGACAGACAGACAGATATACAGACAAACAGATATACATACAGACAGACAAATATGCAAACAGACATATATAAGTCAGACAGATATACAGACAGACAGATAT
>JACEFZ010016310.1:0-22500 GCA_014155875.1 Cepaea nemoralis
AAAAAGACGAAAAGTCTGCTCTTCATCCTGTGAAATGGGGGCGAAAAATAAAAAAATTTTCACATTTAATAACATTTTCAACATAATGTTTCCCTTTTCTCTATTTTTTTCCCTGTGTCATAACTGTGAAAAAATAGCGAGCATGCACAAATCAACGCTACCCAGGGCCTCAAAATGTTTTGGGAAAAACCGGTGAAGGAAATGTTTTTCACATTTTTCCCAATCGGGGTTGGGGGCCACCCTTCTCTTGTCCCCGTTTTTTTCTAACGCTTGTTCTGGTTTTTTCCCAAAGGGTCTTTGGGTCCAAAAATGAAAGAGTCACTAAAGGGCCTAGCCAAACTTAATAGAACGAAAAAGGAGACATTTGAAATAATCATCAACTCTATATACAAAGGTACGGACGGGCTCACTGAGGATAATGTGTTAGATGTGTTGTTTTCTACACAGCTACTACAGATTGATTACTTGAGTGAGGAGTGTAAACAGTTTGTGATGCACAATCTATCCGTTGACAATTGTATCCGTTTCCTAAACCAAGCCATGGCGTTTTCAGCACAAGAAGTTATTGATAGTTGTCTCGCTTTTATCATTAAACACTTTGAGAAAGTTAGAAATGCTGAAAGTTTTCTCAAAATTCCACTTGATTGTTTTTACAAACTTATTGAAAGTGATATCCTGGCAACAAGCTCTGAAGATTCTGTGGTGGATGCAATCTTGACATGGACGGAATATAAACCCGACCTAGAACATTGTTCATGGCTTTATTCAGGTACTACTGATATTTTGTTTATCTCGTTAATATTATAAAGGTTTTATTTTTAGCATTTCCTGTCTACTATTGTTTAATCTCTATTCAGATAGCAACGGGCTGGTAAGAGGGAAATCATGGATGACTCAGGCTGTGGACACAATCAAAGAAGTGTGTATGCTTGAGAACACTGGTGGGGGGGGGGGGGGGGGGGGGGGGGGGGGAGTGGGTCAGAATGTGCAGAGTCATAATAACATTGGGTCGGTAGTGAAGTGATTATCCACGAGGCTGCACAGAATGATGGATACGTACAACAATTGATTCACACAATGCAATCATATGTTAAATAAAGTCATAAAGTAACAGAAATTTCATTATAAAGTGCAAGGACGAGTATGGACAAAGGACAATCGTATTTCAGGAAAGACTCTGGCTCTTAAGTAATACCCTTTGTAGAAGCAGTGAAGGTCTAACATTTTCCTCATTCATACGCAATAGTTAGTGGTTTGTTTGTTTGGTTTGTTTAGTCACAGGGTTTGAAACCTTGTGAAATCTACATGAGAATGATGGTTCAGTATGTAGATAGTCATTTGAGTAAGGGAAGAGTATATGAATGGGTAGAACTATTTCAAAATGAAGACAAAACGTCATTGGAGACCTGCAAATGTGGCAACTGACACAGCGAAACGGCAGATCGACCAGCTAGTCCATGACAACAGGTGACTCACATTGATGAAATAACCCGGGATTTCAACATGAATGACGGTCCTGAATACAAAATTGTTCATGATGACCTCAATTAAAGAAAAGTGTGTAGCACGATGTTTGGTAAAAGACATGTCGCAAGACAGCTTTCCGAATTGTCTGGAGCATTTCGACCGTCATGAGTGCTTCTCTCCAATAAATTTTGACTGGGGATGAGTCCCTTATGCATCATTAAGAAATGAGAGTGGGAAATATTTGTCATATCCGGTTATGAAAAAATTCATGTCACAGAAATCCGCTGGGGATAGTCACGATAACCATCTTTCTGGATATCAAAGACATTACACTAGTGCATTTCAAAGAAAAGGGTGAAACTGTGCCTAGTGCTGTATATGGTGACATGCTAGTGAACAAACTGAAGCCCGCGATGTGATCGAAACGTCACGAACTTCTGTTGTATTGTTTCTGCTCGACAACAGCCGCCCTCATACCACTGCGAAAAATTTAGATACACTAAGTGCTCTGGAATTTGAATTCTCCAAATACCCAGCAAACAGTCCACACTTGGACCTCTGAAACATTTTCAGGGTCAGAAGTTTGCAGAAGACAACGAGGTCATGGAGGCGGCGCAAGATTAGCTGAAGGGCTCACCCAAAAGCTTTTTCCTAGCAGGCATTAACAGACTAGTGGTGGTCAGCATGGCCGAATGAATAAGAGCGCTCTCTCTCTTAAACTTTCGGAGTGCTGATACTGAGGTAGCGGGTTCAACCCCTACATCGGACAGCTGGACTAAAATGTTGACTTCTCATCCTTGACCTTGGGACGTAAAATACAAGTGCCTCAGAAGTTGGAGTGGGTTCGCCAGATGGCGAGGGACACCGGTAATACGGAAAACTAATCCATATGCAAAATTCAGTCCAGTGCACTAAAAGAAGTAACACCTGTATGGACTATAAACTACACTTGAGTTTCAAAGCGAGCGAACACAAAACTTAAACAAACAAACAACAACAACCACAAAAACAAACAAAAGACAGACAGAAAGAAACAATCAACAAGCTAGTGGATAGGTCTACGAAGGCATGGGGACTATGCTGAGAAATAACACGCTCCCAGTTTCTGCTTCGCACTATTGTAAAAGGTTATTCGCAAAATTATGTTACTTAATGACATGCCCTCGTACTCAAGAGCTAATAAAGTGCCGTGGGGTTCATGGCTACGGTTAATAGATGGCATTTATTGCAAGAAAGTCTTTGTTATACTATAAACATCTAGTCTGAGAATAAAGATGGTGGAAGTCACTGCGTCATTCCACAAGCTGGAGGACAAACCACCCAAGCGTGCCGTGATTGTAACGGACTCACAGACTATGCTGAGAAGTGTGCAGAAGGCAATTCAGAATTCAAAGATAGGGAGCATCTGTGGGGTCTTTTCTCCGGGGTGTGATGGTGTATTGGAAAATGAACTGACAGACAGATTGGCTGGCTCTACACCTCTGGGTGGTGTATTGTTGCACGATAAGGCAGATGTGGCCAGGGCCCTTGGGATCACTTGAACATATTTTCTAGAACCGTCCAATAACTGCTATTTTGTGTTGAGAAGATTTTCTACAATTGTCCTGTGATTGCTTTTGTTAGTATAATCGTATAGCTTATATAATCTTAAAGCTTATATTATCGTAAAGCTTATATACACATCTGAATTTGATGATTATTATAATGTAACATGTTTTTCAATTACATTTTTTTTAGAAACGTTGGATGAACAGACTGCAGATGAAAAACTACCAGTAGCTAATATGTCAACATACAGCTTAGCTATCAAAGGGATCCAAAAGAAGAGAGAGGATAATCAAGGTAATGAAAATATTGGTCAAGACAATGAAAGGAACGATCAAGAGACGGGAAATGATGGCCAAGAGAACGGCGCTGATGTTAAAGTAGAGGAACATATTGACCAATCAGAAGCTTTTGTTATAAGACATGACGAGAACGGCATTATCTCAGAACGTTGTGAAAACATAGTGGAACCTAAATCAAACATAACGACGTCAGGAGGTAATAAAACAATTTGCAGCAAGAATCACGCCCTTCAGACAGATTCAAGAGAAGCAGATAGAAAACAACATTTTCTCAAACTGATTTCTGCATGCAGATTGTTCTTAGCAAAACCAACCTGTCTTAAAAATCTACTGAAGAATCACAGAGATTTATTAAACAGTACTGGAGCATATGACTTGGTGCTTAATGCGCTGATGTATTCTGTAAGTGTAGACCTGTGTCACGAGGCATGGCCTGAGGCAGCTGTGCACAGAGCTTCTAGTTCCTATAAACATGTCATGGTGTTTGTATCTGGCAAGAGGTTCATGGCTTACAGATTGGACATTGGCCATGTTGATGCATTTGCTAAAGTGCCCAGAAATTAATCTTGCGGTAATAAAATAATAATCTTTGACAATGCCCTGTATCTTGTTTATGAAAGCGATGAAGATAGAATATTCAGTATGATCACAAAGAAGAAAGGCTGGGCACCTGTCACTGACCAGTATTTATATGATTCAAAAATGTTACTGGCACATGACAATTATGTTTATGGTGCAGAAGTAGGCTACAAAAAATTAACACTTAGTCGCTGGTCCCATGCCTATGGTGGTAGTCAATGGATGACACAGACATGTGCTGACTGCGCAGATGTAAAAATTCTCATCAGATTTCAGCTGTACGTCGTTGTTTTCATTAGAGAAAACAGGGTTGTAACTGCTCATTGTTTGAATACACAAACCAACAAGGTACATGTATGTAAACCTTTAATGGATGCAACATCTAAGAGTATGACCAGTTTCAGCAGCAATGAGGATGTTTATATCTTGGAGGGGAATGGTTCCTTATGGAAGGTATTCAGCACAGACACGACTCCAGTAGACTTCGAATTGGTCTCCAAACTCTGGAACTTTAACTACAGCCTCAAAGGGTGTGTTCTATATAAAAAAAAAGCTTTATATATTTCATGATAAGGTGTCTGGAGACACAAAAACCTTGCTGACATCGCTTTCTGGGATATGTGAAGACATTAAAATGATCCAAATCAATAGCTGCACGCAGTGTTTGCCAATGGTTCTGCCAGACTCATGGCTTACTTCAAAAACATATTGTAAGTATTAAATATCCCTCTGGAACATATAGTTTGAATACCTTAATTCTGCGAAGTCGTTTTCTGAAGCCATCTACATTCTGGCCCTGGGCTCAGGGCCTTGTGCTGATAGCTAAATCTCCAAAATCACCAATGACCTTATCCTGTCCTTGCGACTGTTCCTTTATTCTGTGTAATGTCACAAACCACCTCCAATCTTTCAGATTTCTTGTTAGTGGGCCAGACAGAAGATACAACTTTTAATTGTTGGTATAAACCAACAAACGAACAAAATGGGAAGAACTTCGAAAAAACAGAGATATTGTTCCTGACGAGTGTTGCGAATTCCGTGGACTGCTGGAGTAACTAACAACGATTGCCTGAAAGAGGCTAATGAAACTAGAACATTATATACGACAATAAGAAAGACACCAGCAGCTCTCTTTATTCATGTAATGAGAAGAGAGGCACTGGAGAACACCATGACAACTGGAAAGGGCGATGGGTAGAGAAGCAGAGGCAGACAAAAAGAAACCTTACTGGATTGATTTTGACGGTAGCATGGAAGAATATCATCAACAGAGTTGACCCAGAACACTATGGCGTAACAAATAAATATATGACGGTCTAGAGGCCGTGTCAAAGATATAAAAGTTAAAATCCATCTGTACTGGGAAAATAGCAAGCAAAGTGGCTCATGAACTCCCAGGAGTGTCATGGAGATAATTTAATAATTATATTCCCACTCCAATATAACACTAGAAACTGGGCTTGCCCTTTACCAGGTATTGAGGAAATCCAAGGTAGTTACCCGGTAAACAGAGGAGCAATCTCAACCCTATGATATAAGTTATACCCGAGACCTCACTTCATCAACTTGAAACAGCTAACAAATTTCTGAACATCATTAATAAATAAATGGTCTTCAAAGCATATCTTGGTTTAAACTTCTTTTAAACCAACATTGATGGTGGAACCTGGCAATCACTAATCCTTCCCACAGTGGAGAATATAAAACAATCAAAACATCATCAGGCCACTCGATGGCACTTCATCTTAATCACTTTTACTCACAAAGTATTCTGAACAAATCAATAACTATTTATAGTCTATAGATATATGATACCTTATAATCTTGATCTTGTTGTTGAATAATCTGCATACTATTTATAATGATCACACGAAAACCACTTCAGAAAAAGAAGTTGTTCATAAAAGTGGCGTGTGTGGTGTGGCATATTAATATAAAAGACTTAGCTCATCGCTTAGCTCATGGTTGAACTCCTCGAGCAGAGCTGAGGTCGATAATCGGAATCATCAGTCACGGTGCCCCAAAGAAAAGGACACTCTGGTTCAGTCTGGATGCTTAGGGTATCATCATCACAGCATTCCTCTGTCTTCGAGCTAATACCAATTGATTGGATCACAATGACGCAGGTAGCCAAATTTCTCATTTTACTCTCTAAAATCCGAATCAAATTCATCAGCTATATTTTTGTAAAATCTACTTAAATATAGTAGTTTTATTGTGTGTAATGTTAATATATACAGCAACGGTACATCAGCTGGAATAAAACATTAGGTTGTTAGAAGGATTTCCCCAGAACATCCCCCTCAAGATGGAACAAAATGTCGTGTCACAATAAGACCAGTCACATTAAGTGGCAATGAGCATCTGTGTTGTGAAAATCAACCATTGTAACAAACATCTGTTAAAATAAACATTATTTAGGACAACATTCAGTGTGACAAACATCTGTTGAGATAAATATTAGTTGGGACGAACATTCGTTGAGACAAAGATATTTTGTGATAAACATTAGTTGAGACAAACATCCGTTGAGGCCTACAACAGTCGTAACAACATCTGTTGAGAAAAATCTCTATGATGATAATAATATATTGGGGCAAATACTTGTTAGAAAACAATAGCTTATTATAATAACAATTGTTGTGGCGAATGTCTGTTGTGATAATCGTTCGTTCAGATGTCACCTCCTGTTGGTATGACGTCAACGTTAAGACAGACGATCTACGTGACACAAAGACAATTAGTTGAGATAATGACGTAAATAATAAACTAAATTGTCATCCTGTTAGGACAAATCTTCATAAAGAAATAATGACGTCAGAACAAGTTACGCGTCATTGCATGAATACGAACGTCAAACCAGACCAGAGTAGTAGACCTCTTTCTGTCCTGAAGGGCTATAGAGTTGTACCGCTGGGGAGGTACCTGGCAGCACCGCTGGTGACTGTATAGTCCAATGCGAGAGTGACAATCCCTGTCACAGTTTCCACATCTGTAAGACGAGGCAGGTCTCGCAGTAAATGACTGCGTTTTAAGCCTGTGCCGCCTATCCTCAGTTTGTTGGATCAGATTGCGCTCAAAGAGCACCAGTCCGTTTCGTACATCTCTTCTCCGGGAACATCTGTCTGTTGCAACTCTTTCCCACTGTCTGGATCTATGCCAAGGGTTTTCATATCTTGTTTATACACATCCTTATGTCGCATTTGGGGTCTTCCGGTTGGCCTCTTTCCTGTGGCTAGTTCTCCGTATATGAGATCTTTGGGAATACGTTCATCCTCCATTCGAGATACGTGGCCCAGCCACCGGAGGCGTCTCTGCTTGCGGAGGGAGTGCACTGTGGTAATGTCTGCTCTTTCAAGCACATATTTGTTTGTTATGTGGTCTTTCCATGATATGCCCAGGATACGTCTCAGACATCTCATATGGAAGGAATTAAACTTTCTTTACTAATAACACAAAATGTATATACTTGAACTTTTGTACGATCTGTTAGTTTATTATTCTCCGAAACTCTTTTAGTTAGCCTAGAAAATGTTGTGGCTGCCTTTCCAATGCGTCTGTTGATTTCTGTCTCTAATGAAAGATTATCGGATATTGTCAACCCCAAATACACAAACTCGTGGACGACCTTCAATACGTAATTAGAAATTTTGATTGACGGAGGCGCACCAGCATCTTGTTCCATCACCTGTGTTTTATTTAGGCTGATGGTGAGCCCAATGTCTTTGCAGGTGGCTGCAAAACGATAATGACAATCACTGAAGTATTCACTTACCTCAGTAACCTAGAAATCACACCCTCATCTGGGTTAGATGGAATCAGTAACCGGATTCTCCGTTGTGCTGCGCCAGTGATCTGTATATCACTAATATATGTATATAATCAGTGTCTCACTAAAGGCCACTTTCCTTCAGCTCTCAAAATCGCTAAAGTGTACCCTCTTCTTAAATCTGGTTCATTGGACAATGGTCTCCCAAACAAATCCAGACCCATTTCCTTACTATCATCACTAAGCCACAAGAAAAACACATCCATAAGGTAACATTACAGTATTTAGTTCGCAACACGCTTATTGTTGACAGTCAAACAGGATTTCGATCAAAATATTCTTGCCATACGGCCCTACCAAACATGATAGAAAATTGGCACTAGAATATAAACAACAACAGTCTATGTGGAACTGTGTTTATTGATTTCAGGAAAGCACTTGGTATGATAGACCATGTTATTTTAATTTAAAAACTTGAGACAATGAAATTTGGCCCTAATGTAGTCACTCTAATATTATCTTTTCTATCAAACAGAAAGCAAGTAGTATCACATAATAAATCTCTGTCTCAAACCACTACCTTCAATATTGGAGTACCGCAAGGCTCTATTCTTGGCCCTCTATTATTTGCCATATATATTAACGATCTACCTTTGCATCTTTCGTCGTCCTGCGATCTATTTGCAAACGACTGTACAGTGTATACAAATGCTGAAAACTGTATTTTGCTGGAGTCATCTTTGCAATAAGAATTAAATAATGTAGTTAGGTGGAGCTATGCAAACCGTATGCAAATTAACATCACTAAAACAAAATCAATGTTATTAACAACCAGACAAAGACTTCAAACTCTAAACTCACACACATCACTTCAACTTCACATCGATAACATGCCAGTAGAAAGTGTAACTGAACACAAAACATTAGGCCTAATCCTACATCGGAATGCCCCAAATTACCTTTGGCCATTGTTTAAATATAATGCTAGACACAGTAAACGTTTAAATATATTACACATTCCGAAGCCTAGGATTGACTTATACAAAACAAGCTTAATGTACTCTGCAGCTCAGCTGTGGAACAATCTTCCAGAAGAAATCAAAGACATCACCAATCCCTATTCAATCAATCAATCATGTGCCATGCCGGAAAGCGTGGGCGGTCATGATTCGCCATTTCACTCGATCACCAGAGTCGTGGATCAGCTCAGTGTTCCTGTCTCGTCCATGCCATGTGGCCAAGCCATCCAGGTATTTTCCTCTCGGTCTTCCTCTTGGTCTGTTCCCCTCGATCTTGCCAGCTGTCACCAAGTTCTCCAGTCCATTTCTTCTCATAACATGTCCAAAAAATTTTGACTGTCTACGTCTAATTTCTCTAATCAATCTACGATTTTCATTTGTCTCTTGTAGTACTTGGTCATTGGTTTTTCTATCTGTCCATGGTATTCTTTGCATTTTCCTCAGAAACCACATTTCTGCAGCCATCAGATGTTTTTCAGCTTGACTGCACATTGTCCAAGTTTCACATCCATACAAAAGAACAGGCTCTATGTATCCCCTCAACACTCTTTTTCTCGTTTCAATTGACATCATTTTATTGGTCAGAATGTTTTTCATCTTGCTAAAGGCTACCTTCGCAATGGCGATTCTTGTTCTAATCTCTTCAAGGCATCTGCCATCAGATGTTATGACTGTTCCGAGATAATTGAACCGATTCACTTGCTGAAGAATATTCCCATTTACTTGTATATTACATTGTGGTACTTCGTTCTTCCTAGTGACGACCATAACCTGTGTCTTCCTACAATTTAATTCCAACCCCAGCTGCTCACTGTGTACAACCACAGCGTCTACTAATTGTTGCAGATCCTGTGCATTGTCTGCAATCAATACTGTATCATCTGCATATCTAATGTTATTTATGTTTCGTCCTCCAATGCTGATTCCATTCCCTATTCATATAATCGCAAATTATTCGAACACTATCTCAGTATGGATTACCTTGCCCCTTAATAATAGAAATAATAATAAGAAGAACAAAACCCTAGTAAAACAGCCAGTCACATTTTGTTAGGCCAGTATATTCCACATGGCTAATAACAAATGTCAGACCAGTATCTAATATTACTGAGTCGTGTAGTTTTGATGTTCGCATTTTGCCCATGCCTTTATAATGCATATCTTTTATATTGTTGCTGTTCTCTATTAGCCTTGAATAATGTGTGAATGAAATAATGTATGAAAGAGAGTGATAGAAGGGCAGAATGTTAGACGGGCCCAATTCTTAACCCTTTGAAAATAAAGTTTGTTCGTTCGTTTGTTCTATGAGCCGTTGGAGATCTTCTGCTGTATGAGTAGTCAGTGCTGCATCCTCTGCAAAAAGTAGTTCTCTTATTCATCTTGATCTTATTTTGGTCTTTGTCTTGAGTCTTGATGGGTTAAAAAGTTTGCCATCAGATCTTGTATGAAGGTATATGCCTTCAGTGGCAGTCCCAAATGCCTGCCTTAAGAGAACTGCAAAGAAGATACCAAAAGGTGTAGGAGCAAGCACGCAGTCCACTGCTGATGCTGAATGATTGGGATGTTGAGCCGTCAAATAAAACGGTCCCCTGCATGTTATCGTGAAATTATTTCACGAGACTAAGAAGGGTGGGTGGACATCCTATTTTTCAAGGACCTTAAACAGGCCGTTTCTACTCACAAAGTCAAATTCTTTTGTGAGGTCGATGAAGGCAATGTATAATGGCTTCCTCTGTTCTCTGCACTTCTCTTGGAGCTGCTGGAGTGAGAAAATCATATCGATGGTGGACCTGCAGGGTCTAAATCCGCACTGCGATTCGGGGTAGATTATTTCAGCAAGAATGTGTAACCTTTTAAGGATTACCCTGTATAAAATCTTGCCTGTAATGCGGAGTAGGGAAATGCCGCGATAGTTGTTGCAGTCGCTTCTGTCGCCTTTGTTTTTATAAAAGGCAACACTGTTTGCATCTTTCATATCTTGTGGTACTCATTTTTCTTTCCAGCAGAGCTGAAATATTGGATACAGGTCTGGGATGATTGTGTCTTTGCTACATTTTAAAATTTCAGGTGGTATACTATCTTTTCCTGATGCCTTGCCGGATTTGAGAATGTCTAGTGCTTCGCTGATTTCTGTGAGGCAAGGTTCGTTATCCAGGGCATGCATGGCAGACTGTTGATCTATGGCTTCCAGAGCTTCTTCGCTGGCAGTGTTATCCACTGAGTATAGCCCTGAAAAGTGTTCCACCCAGCGATCCATTTGTTTCGCTCGATCTTTTATAATTACCCCCTCTGTTGATCGTAAAGGGGCCATCTTATTTTTTGATGGACCGACAGCTTGCTTGATGCCCTCGTACATTCCTCTTACATTTCCAGTGTCTGCACAAGTTTGAATTTTCGCAGAGAGCTGTAGCCAGTGTCTGTTCGCACATTTTCTTGCCATCTGTTGTACTCTATTTCTGGCCGTTCGCAATGCCTGCAATGTTATCTCTAAAGGTGATGTTTTATACACTGAGAATGCATGTCTCTTTATCTCCAGGACTGGGAGCATCTCTTCAGAGTGTGCTTCAAACCAGTCGGTTGACTTAATTTTCTTCTTGCCAATTGTTGATAGAGCTGTATTGTAGATGTTATCGCGAAAATGACCCATTCTCTCGGTGGCAGTTCCGTTTGTGGCGGACAGAAGAGTCTCCGCTAGAGCCTGGGTGAATTTGTTCAACCTTCTCTTTGTTTTGAATGCCGCTGGGAACCAGAACCAGACGAGAACGGCAGTGATAAGACAAGTGACGTCAGGTAAAAAGCAAACGTCTTATTAACCCACATCAACTTTCGTCTCGTCTATAACTTATCAAAATTTACCAAAACTCAGCATTGACAAATGAACATACAACAAAATAATGTATCAATATTTTCACAAAATTATGATCATAAGAATCATTGAGAGAGGCATCATATATAATCGCATAATATTCAACAATGGTTCGAGCACATTGAGTGTGATACTGTCTTTCCAGCCTAACCACAGTGATATAAGGTTTTAAAGAAAAACCCGAACCTCTGCTCCTTCCACAGGCACACCGTTGCGCCATAAATCCAGTAAAAACTGCCCTATGGCATTCACTCAATATTTGGCATAGCACTGAACGAAACATTTCGTCAGGCCATTTAGAGCACTAAAATCACCCTGGCCTTGAGTGCAACGGCCTGCAAAATACGCACCAGCTAACTATTGTTTATTTTCACATGAGCAATCATCTTCAGCAACGAATATCATTGGCACCTTTCCGTCTTGACAGACGATAGTTTGGTACATTGTGCTTCAAAAAGGCTTAATAACTACGATCCATGGCGGTGGCGAGTGTGGTTGGTAAGGCCAATTGTTGCTGAAAATGTTTGCCCACAGTAGGTGCATGTGAAAACATGGTCATTTCCACCATTTTGCACCATCTTACGTCTCTCACGCTCTGTGTGTGCTTTATCTGCAATCATTTTCTCCTTTGTCTTTATTCCATTTCTGATAGTTGCCCTCCATGCAACACGTTCAGCGGCGACATGCTCCCAATGTGCATTATCAATGCCTGTATCAATCATGTCCCGCTTACACACATCTTTGTATCGTAGTAGAGGCCGACCCTGAGATCTTCTACCCGTCTGTAATTCACCAAAAAAGATGTCCTTTGGTATTCTACCATCATCCATCCTCCTAACGTGTCCTATCCATCTAAGTCTACGAAGACTGAGCATGGAATACACCGTCACACAACCTGATCTTTCCAATACTTCAGTATTTGTGATTTTGTCTTGCCACTTAATACCAAGTATTCTTCGCAGACACCGCATATGAAAGCTGTTTAAACGTTTCTCTTGGCGTGAGTAAGTTGTCCAGGTTTCACTGCCATAAAGAAGAGTACTAAGGACACAGGCTTGGTAGACGAGGACTTTTGTTTTGGCAGTAAGCTTCCTGTTCTCCCAGACTCTTTTTGCTAACATGTTCATTGTTGTTAGCTGCCTTGCCAATCCTGATGTTGATTTCCTGATCGAGGGATAATTTACTATTTACCTCTGATCCTAGATATGTAAAATGGTCTACTATCTCCAGTTCGGCAGTCGTCAATAAAGATTGATGGTACACCATGTGCACCTTGTGACATAATCTGTGTCTTCTTTTTGTTAATTGTTAAACCAAATTCAGAACAAGCATTGAAGAATGCAGATAGTAGATGTTGTAATTCTTCCTCAGAGTGGGTCGTAATCGCTGCATCATCCGCAAAAAGCAACTCTCTGATTAGTACCCTGCTAATTTTGGTCTTGGCCTTCAATCTCTGAGCATTATAGAGGCCACCATCTGAGCGTGAGTGAATGTATATACCGTCATCCTGATCACGAAAGGCATATTTCAGTAGAAGTGAAAAGTATATCCCAAAGAGGGTGGGGGATAGTACACAACCTTGCTTAACTCCACTCTTGATTTCAAACTCTTCTGAAGTTGAGCCATCAAACTTGATTATACCCTTCATGCCTGTGTGGAACGATTCCACAATGGACAGAAGAGTTGGTGGGCAGCCAATCTTCTTTAGTGCTTTGAACAGACCCTCACGACTGACCAAATCGAATGCCTTTGTGAGGTCGATGAAGGCAACAAACAGTGGCTGATTTTGTTCCCGGCATTTTTCTTGCATCTGTCGCAATGAGAATATCATAGCAATGGTTGACCGGTTCTGACGGAAGCCGCACTGTGATTCGGGGTAGACTTGATCTCCCAGGACTTGAAGTCTGTGCAGGACAATTCTGGCAAATACTTTCCCAACAATACACAGAAGTGAGATACCCCTATAGTTGTTACAGTCGCTCCGATCTCCCTTGTTCTTGTACAGCGTTATGATGTTTGAATCTTTGAAATCCTGTGGGACTTGTCCTTCTCGCCAGCATAGCTCTATTAGCTGGTGGATCTGTAGAGCGAGTGTGTCTTGCCCACTCCTGATTACCTCTATTGGAATCCCATCCTTACCTGGAGCCTTGCCAGATGCAAGCTCATTTATAGCACACTTAACTTCTGTTATAGTGGGAAGTGTGTCCAGGTGGTCAAGAGTTGGCAGGGCCTCTATGGCGTTGAGGGCATCATCCGCTAGCTTGGTCTCACTTGAGTAAAGCTCTAAATAGTGCTCGACCCATCTATCCATCTGCTGTTTCTTATCAGTGATGATTTCTCCAGTCAAGGTTTTCAGCGGTGCACTTCTTTTGATCATTGGACCACAGGCTTTCTTTATCCCTTCATACATGCTTCTGATGTTTCCCTTATCACTTGCGATTTGAATGGACTCACATAACTTGATCCAATAGTCATTCGCACACTGCCTGGCAGCCTTTTGTACATCCTTCCTCGCTTGCTTCAGCTCACTCAGAGTGTTACGTGTTGGTTTTTCCTTGTTTCTTAAGAGAGCTATCTTCTTTTTATCAATCAAGGGCTGCAGTATCTGGCTGTTTGCCGCAAACCAGTCCTGCCTCTTATGATCCACAGTGCCGTAAACCCCTACCGCTGTTTTATAAATAGTGTCCTTAAGTTTACTCCATTTATCATTTACTATACAATTTTCTGATGTATCATTGAAAGCGTCTTCAAGTTGCTGTTGAAATTCAAAGCACTTTCCAGGATCGTGAGTGTTAGTAATATTAATCCTGGGGCTAGACTTGTGTTTAGCTGTGTAGATTCTCTTTGGTCTCAGTTTAATCCTTGCAACAACCAAAGAATGATCTGTATCACAGTCAGCATTGTGGTAACTTCGAGTTAATGATGTATGGTTCAGATGTTGTCTCCGTGTGATAATGAAGTCCAGCTGATGCCAATGGCTGGATCTTGGATGTTTCCATGTGACCTTATGCATCTCTTTTGTTTTAAAAAAGGAGTTTGTAATACATAGGTCATTTCTAGTGCAATGCTCCAGCAGCCTTTGCCCATTATCATTCATGCGACCGATGTTGTATTTTCCAAGGCACACTGGCCATGAACTCGAGTCCTTGCCCACACGAGCATTGAAATCACCGAGCATATAAATGTAGTCGGATTTTGGAACTGCCTTGATCGCAGAGTCTAGCTGCTCATAGAACGTATCCTTCACATCATCAGAGGAAGCGAGTGTCGGTGCATATGCAGTGAGAATGGTGGCAAATCCACAAGAGGTTGCCAAGCGCAGTGATAATAATCTTTCATTACCTCCAGCTGGGATATCAATCATTCCCAGTAGCGAATTCTTCACTGCAAAGCCCACACCATGTTGCCTTTTTCTGCCTGCCCTCTTCCCTTCCAAAAAAAGGTGTAATTGTTTTCCCTGAGTGACCCTTCCTCAGCGAGGCGAGTCTCCTGCAGGCCAGCAATATCAATGTTAAGACGATTGAGTTCAGCATCAATCACAGCCGTTTTTCTCACATCGTCAATATTTGTCAAGTCAGTGGAAAATCCTGGACACATGGTTCTCACGTTCCAGGTTGCAAGCCGTAGCTTGAGGTTTCTATTCTTTTTATTAGTACCTGGTGCATTGGTTTTACAGCCTGCGATTCAGATTTTGTCCTAGCCCCAAGCACCCATTGAAGCAGGCAGGCTGTGGCGGATCAGCACCCAATTGGCTGGGGGATGTCCAGCTTGAGGCGGGCGGTAGCTGATCAGTGACACCTGTAGGTGTCTACCACCGTCAGAGGCAACGCGTGGCGCCCCATGTCTACGCCAACTGACAAGAACTTATAACCCGTAACAGTTGCCTCTCGCTTTGATTCCGAGACCAGGTTAAGACCAGGGATGGAGTTATTGCCTCTCCATAGCACAAAGCCTGGGCTAAAATAAAGAAACCATGTGTTGCCCATGCAGCATGATCCCTCTCTCGGCCTGCCTAGTTCACTCCAGAGGAAAGTTGACACCTATAATCTGGAACAAGACAAGCTGCAGAAGCTGCCGGATCAGCAAAGCAATGCTCTAACTGTCCGCCTGTCGGAGCTTCGATCCTAGACCAGCTGCCAACCAAGGCTTAGGGCCTGGTCTGCCCTGCCATGACTTATTTTGTCTTTGGGTTGCATTTCCTCGCACCAGGATAAAGGCTAGTACCCTCCCAATTGCGCTCTTCCAGCCCGAAGCCGTTGGCACAATGTGGGGTGTCGGGTTTGGTAAGCGCCGCCCAACATTCGGCGCTGACAGAAAGCAGGTAGTACCGTCTACTGTCATACGGTAGCTCAGTCATATCTGACTAAGACCTGACTGACTGACAACGAATATATCAATCAATCAATCAATCAATCATGTGCCATGCCGGAAAGCGTGGGCGGTCATGACTCGCCATTTCACTCGATCACCAGCGTCGTGGATCAGCTAAGTGTTCCTATCTCGTCTATGCCATGTGGCCAAGCCATCCAGGTATTTTCCTCTCGGTCTTCCTCTTGGTCTGTTCCCTTCGATCTTGCCTGTTGTCACTAAGTTCTCCAATCCATTTCTTCTCATAACATGTCCAAAATATTTTGACACGAAATTTGACACGAAGCTGGACAGCGCATAAGTGCTTTTGAATATATATGTTATAGACGAGTACTAAGAATATCTTGCGTAAAGAAAAGAACAAATGCACCAATACTTCAAGAGCTGAATATTGAAGAGGGCTGGCTATTAAAGACGATAAAACAAAGAAAATTTATATATTTTGGTCACTTGAAACGTCATGAAAGTTTGGAGAGAATAATAATGGAGGGTATATGCCTGGGAAAAGAGGAAGAGGAAGGTCAAAGAGAAGAAGAGTGCATGATGTGGGGGATGATCTTCAGATGGGTGTATCGAACGCGAGACATCTTGCTTATGATCGAGAGTTTTTTCCGGAAGGTTGTTATTTCAGCGAGGCTCTGCAAAGGACATGCTACTGAATGAATGAATGAATGAATGAATGAATGAAAGAATGAATTGGGGGGGGGGGGGGGGGGGGATTTGTGTAGATTATAGGAGGGATTTTATGAAAGAAAAAAATAAGGTATTACACATCCTGGAATTGTTGAAAGCATTACTGAATTAGATTAAGGTCAAACAATTAAGCCATATCAAAACACAGCTAAAGGATATGCTAAACAGGAAGCATGCAAGAAGAAGACATATTGCATGTTGGCACACATCAATCAATGGAGACACTTGAAGAAGTCTGTACATGTGCACCGTGAAGTCACAGGACATACCATATTTAGGAATCATTACAGGTGACCTTCAATGCGGAGAGGGCGCGTTAGCGAAGTGGATATGGAACTGTGCTGATAATGTCATGAGCACGGTCGGGCGAGGGTATGATGCCTGGGCTCGTCGCCTGCTAAGGAAAAGAAAGGTTGGCCACCACTTCCTCTGTGCATTTAGGCCTACAACATGTTGTGACCCTGGCGTATGAAAACTCCGCCACAGGCAAATCATCACTATAATTATTGTTGTGAAAGGTAACGAGAACAGAGCATGCACAAGGATTTGGGACGAATCTATGAGAGGAAATACCAGGAGAATTTTCAGTCAGAGGCAGTGAATGATTATAGTATGACTCTTCGCTGGTTATTGAATGAGGGTAAGGAACACGTGTCGGAATGTCCTGAGTGCATTGATGTCGGTTCTTAGCTCAACTCAACTCAACTATTGTAATTATTATACATTACGGAGATAAACCGTGATGCTGACGATTGTTGTCATGAAATATGATAACTGTGTGTACATATATATATATATCACCATTAAGAAATCTGTTGGCACAATATTACTATAATGTAATTTGAAATCATTTATGGTCTATGAGGCTTGTCATTTGTATCTTATAATATTGGGCACTTAATATTAAGTGTTGTTAGACAATGTACCATTTTCTTGTTTTATTCGTCATTGTCTTCTGTCATTGCTTGTGTCCACTCACATGACCTTCACAGCCATCTCTAGCTGTCACATTCAAATCACCCATTATTATGCCTTTGTCTGATTCTTTTATTTTTTGCATCTAAAATATCCCCAAATTTGCTATAATCTCTGCTTCGCTGTGTGTTAATATTTGCATATATACTTACATTATTACCATTATTAATGTTGTTGATATTAGAATTGCTTTCATAATTCGCTTACTATAAGTTGTATTATATGGTAAACATTACTTCAATTTCATTGTGAAACTATACGAAGATCACTGAACAGCTGTATAACATCGCACACTGAGATACGATGTATCAGGATCAACCAAGTTGTCAAACATCATATTTATTGGAAGAGTGACAGGAAAATGAGGGAAAGACCAAATTATCAACATATGGACCTTCCTTCTTCTTGTCCTTGTCATTCACTATTGTTCAAGCACTGACAACACACTTCTCATGTTTGGGATGTATGCTGCTGTATCTGAGAGTTCGTTGGGACTTTCAAATAGCTGTGTATGCATGTTTGCCTTTGTGGGCTAATGTCCGTCTTTGTGGGCCAATGTTCAGTCATGTAATTGATGAAAAATGATGCAGTATGTCTTTTTCTGTTGTTCGCTTGAAACTTATTGTCTATAAACTCAATGTTTTCTCTTGTATAAACGTTCCTGTCTTGTTTAGTTCACTCAATATCCGTTAAGTTTATCCTTCACTGTTGTTTCTCTAGGCCAGATAATATTGCCTAGACATGTATTCTGGACAGTCTTACATTATGTGATCTGCTATCTGCGGCGCCAATCCACATGTACCTGCTGCTGATTTGCCAGTATTAAATTGTGTGCATATGTGGTTGCATAATCGATTGTGTCCCGTTCTGATGCGCAGAATAATTATTTGTTATGATCTGTAGATAAAATGATAATCATCTTGTCCTGCTGTTGAAGGATATGTTCGGCTCTTTGTTTTGCCAGTCTACATGTGCCCAGAGGTAACAGAGCCATGTTCATTATATGTGACTGTTTCGTGTTTGCGTCCTGTTCTGGAATTTGAACAAGATCACATGCTTTGCTTGATCAACATAATAATAGTTGTCTCATCGTTGACTGAGCTTAACAGGTGCCTTACGTTAAACGTGTAGACAGTGTTCAGAACACGAAAACCCCTGGCTGAAATAAAAATGCTGTCAAAAAGCAGGTAAGTTATACAGTGCATATGAAACTTATTCGTGATAATCTCCTGCGTAATGGAAGGAAGCAAAGGCATGTTTTCATTCATACGCATTGAACTCAAGCGTAGTCCATACTGGACTGATTTGTGCATGTGGGTTTGTTTTCCCTATTACCACTGTCCCTCGCCATCAAGTACATCCACTCCGACTTTTGAGGTACTTGTAATTTACGTACCAAAGCTAAGGACGAGAAGTCAACGTGTAAGTCCGACTAAAAAGTATAGGGAGAAACCCCTCTACCCCCGTCATCAGCGTACAAGACGTTTAACTTGTGAAGTGCAAGTGGATGATTTATCGTCTTAAGTGACTTTCCATATTTGCCATGGGCTTGTATAAAGTCAACATGTCTTAATTGCATTATAAAACAACATGTCAGCTATTATATTAAACAGTCATAACTGTGACATATTTCTACTTTCCAGTTTCCGCCACCCATTTTTGTGTGATCCAGACCTACTTACTGTTTGGCACTGAATATGTTAAGAGCGAACGATCTTAACCTGTCGGCCACGCCACTTCCACAAAGCAACATAAATCTTATACATCACCCTTCCTGCTCCTACGCCCAAGAATTTGCTGGATCACCCACCTCCGGTTTACTCTGTATGTTTTGTTTCCTTCTGTTTGTATTTTGTCAGCATCACATATTCTATCGCAGTGGTTCTCAACCTTTTTTGGCCCGTGCCCCCCTTCACAATATTTTTAGAACGTCATCCCCCCCCCCCCTTTCGTATTTCCTCCCTAAAAAAATTTCCTACTGCCCCTACACAGTATACGTAATAATTGAAGCTAAATTTAATAGCACATACTAAAACAAGTCTAAACATCTACATAAAACGTGATTTGCGGATCTGCTTATGTCATAAAATGAATTTCAGAAGGATGAGACATACAGAACCGTAAAGTATGAAAGGAAAAACAATATCAAGTAATCGGTACTTGTATTAACGCAATCTAGAAATAATCTTAATTCCCCCCCCCCCCCCCCACACCCTGGAAACCCTAAAATTCCCCCTGGGGAATTCCCCACCGGTTGAGAACCACTGTTCTATCAGGATTATACATTTTAGACCATCTCAATAACGTATCTGTAGCATTAACAGTCAAATGTTTTATTATCTTTTTCTTTACAATATAAGTATTTTTTTTTTTAATTTTATTTCTTTTTTTTTAGTTTTCTTATACATTTAAGACCATCTCAATAACGTATCTGTAGCATTAACAGTCAAATGTTTTATTATCTTTTTCTTTACAATATAAGTATTTTTTTTTTTAATTTTATTTCTTTTTTTTTAGTTTTCTTATATTGCCGGCTCCGTGGTGTAGGTGTTACGGATGCAGTTTGTAATCCTGTATACCCGCTTTCGAAATACAACTGCGAGCGATTTGGCAGCAGACCACCTTGCGTTTTTTTAATGAAATAGGATGGGTGTCGGTCATTCAGAAAGCAATGTCAAACTACTGAACGTAAACTTGCCAAAAGATCACAACAGCAAAATTGCTGGTGTTGACTGCGACGTCCTGTAAAGGATATACAACTAACTTTAACTCCTTTTATGACGATGGTGGAAATGACCTTTTGTTCACGTGCATCCATTGTGGATAAACATTTACTGCGCAAACAGTCACATTCGCTACCGCCATGGGTTGTAGTTATTATGCCTTGTGTGTGTGTGTGTGTGTGTGTGTGTGTGTGTGTGTGTGTTTGCGTGCGAGCGTGCGTGCGTGCGTGCGTGTGTGTGTGTGTGTGTGTGTGTGTGTGTGTGTGTGTGTGTGTGTGTGTGTGTGTGTGTGTGTGTGGCATAATGTTACAAACTATCGTCTGTGAAGACGATAAGGTACAAGTTCTATATGACAACAATTTAAAATTTTTGTTTACTATTGCAGCACCAGATATGTACTGTAATTATTAACTTGTTCCAAATGTGTTATCTGCGTGTTTCTTTAACTCATTCATTCTAGGAAATAATTGTGATTATCAACTTATTAAAAATGTGTTTGTAATTGTTGCTTTAACTTCTTCAGTCCTACAGGAAACTGGTTTTGCATTTCCTGACCAAACATATTGTTAATTAGAGAATGTCCTGGCACAAAGTATTGTTAATTAGAGCTTTTTCTGATCCAATGTATTGCTATTTAAAGCTAGAAGCTTTGACTGAGAAAGAAAAAGCTAAATAAATTAAAAGGTTGATTGAAAGTCTACTGCTTTGCTGATCTGTCAGTTTCATTAAAATGCCTTTAGTCTGTCATTATGTGAATAGTTCGTACGTTGTCAACAATATAATTCATATATTAGCTTAGACGTTTTATCCCAAGAATATCATTGTTATGTCACCATAATTTGTGTTGTCTATGAATATATTATTATATTAAGAAACTTTCTTTTAGTAGCATATATTAAACTAATTGCCCATCTTCAGGGACTCCAGAAGATTGCCACAGAGAAGTCAAGCAAGAATTGGCTAGTTGACTGAGATTGCTCTTTAAGGCTCAACTCTTAAGTTCAATACACTTGCCTTCAGTTAGTCTAGTTCCTGACCAGGTCTTGCATCTATCCGAGTGAAGTTTGTGTAGAGACTCTCCTCCCGACCCGATATAGAATTATCATCTCCACGGGAACTGTTTTGAAGAGCTCTCCTCCCCCTCTCTAAGCTCAGAAAACAGAGTAGTAGTGACCTAGACATGCGAAAGGGAATGGCGAGTCATTGAACGTTTGCCAGACTGGGAACCTAGTCTGTGCGTAGGTAGCAATGAAATGAGGTGTTCCGAGGATTCAATCAGTGTGGAACCTGGATTTGTGGTCTTAGTGGATCACTACAGACTAAACAAGGTAAGAACTGTGGAGGCGGACAGTGAAATATGGGGGTTGACAGCGAACTGTGGAGGTTAACAGCGAACTGTGGAGGTTGACAGCGAACTGTGGAGGGTGAGGCGAAGCTAATGGGGGTTGAGATGAAACTAAAGGTTTGAGACGAAACCACCAGCGGTTGAGATAATGCTATGGGGGTTGAGATAATACTATGGGTGTTGAGAGAGAAATTTGGAGGGTGAAACGAAACTATCGGGGTTGAGATGAAACTATCGGGGTTGAGATGAAACTATCGGTGTTGAGGTGAAACTATGGTGGTTGAGCGCGAACTATGGAAGTTGAGAGCAAAACTATGGGGGTTGAGATGAAACTATGGGAGTTGAGATGAAACTATCAGGGGTTGATATAATGCTATAGGGGTTGAAATAATACTATGGGTATTAGGATAGACATTTGGAGGGTGAAATGAAATTATGTGGTTTGAGATGAGACTATTGGGTTGAGATGAAACTATGGGGTTGGGATGATGTTATTGGGGTTAAGATTATCTTAAGAGGGGAGGGATTGATACTATGGGGGTTGATACACGACTTTGGAGGTGAAACAAGACTATGGAGGCTGGAATAAAACTATGGAGATTGATGTAAAATTAAGGCGGTTTAGATACAATTATAGAGGTTGAGATAAAACTGAAGGGTGTGGTGAAACTGGAATATTAATGACACTATGACGGCTGTGATGAAACTGCGGTGGTTGCTATGAAACTGTGGAGGTTGCAATTAAGCTGTGGAGGTTGCAATTAAACTGTGGGAGTTGCAATGAAATTATGGAAGTTGGAATGAAACACACTGTATGGTTTGCAGGCAGTATTTGACTTTCAAACGAGA
>JACEFZ010016310.1:25000-27174 GCA_014155875.1 Cepaea nemoralis
GAAGATGAGGAAGGATAAAGGAGGAGGAGAGGGAGGAGGAGGGCGAGGGAGGAGGGGAGGGGAAGAGGAAGAGGGGAGGAGGGCAGAGGAGGAGGAGGATTATAACGCATATGCCTGTAGATAACTGCAGCTAAAAGGTGGGTCTGTCTACCTATCTGACCCGGCGTGGCTTTGCCCAGCTCCTGGCGGGGAGGGTCTCATTAAATTCATACCAAAAAAAAAAAAAAAACAGTTACTTAAAAGAATGTCCTTCCACACACCAGCCATTATTTTTAATGAAAACTGTTTTTAATCACCGACATGACTGTAGATAACTTCTTTCAGCATAAAAAGATGAGTTACAATGTTATGCATTATGCATTATTTTTATGAAAACTTTGAAAATGCCTTAAAGATTATATCATGATTTATTATAACTCATATGCCTGTAAATAACTATAGACAAAGAGTTTATAAATCTTTGAAAACGATGCAACAATATATATATATAGCAATGTTATTAAAAGTTATGCCCCTTGAAATAACTTTTCTAGAGTTAAGTCCCCTTGCTATATAGAAATTATAATGAAAAATGAAATATTAAATAATATTAAGTAAGTAGCCGATTTCACACTAAAAAATATGACAGTAGGTAGCACGCAGGAATGAGAGGAAGACGTGTAGAAAATTTCATCTCAATCAGATGGACCAGTTCGCGAACGCATAAAGGACATACACACATACATCCTTTATATATATATATATATATATATATATATATATATATATATATATATATATATATATATATATATATATATATATATATATATATATATATATATATATTGTCATAAACCTATGACTTGTAACAGAAAGTAATAGTACCAATATCCTATCCAATCCGAACTGGTTTGAACGGAAAATAAACAGAAGTTACGTTGTATTCACATTAAACTAATAATGTTTATTGATTATGAGCGTTAGTTACACAAAACATGAATCAAAGCCAGAAGACCACCCAACCACTAACTACCGGGTAACCCTTCTAAGTATTAATGCATTTTAAAAACAAACCGTAACTTGGTTCTAAAACCCTACCATACCTATCGCTATCTCTATATTTCGTTCTCCCAACCATTTCTTCCGTTCTATATCTTACATAAATGGTGCGCACCACGCGTGCACTGAGTTGTATGCAAACTAAGATGCAAACTAAACCAAACTAAGCAAACTAAGCAGACAGGTGTGCCCCTTGGAGAACATTAGGCGTGGAGAGGAGTGGGTCAGAGTGCCAGCGGAGCAGTCAGACTTGTGCAGAGTTATAATCACATTAAGCAGGGAGTGGCCAGCAGGGGCCACGGAAGTGGAAATCCAGCAACTAATTCAGGACAATGCTCACTCGAGTGATGTGATTATTTACACAGATGGTTCGGTGTCAAGAGGTGAGAGAAGTGGCTGGGGGTTCATAGCCAAAGCTAATGGTCGATGTTTGGGGCAGGAGAGCCTGGCATATGATACCACAACATCCATCTTAAGAATGGAGGTGGAGGCAGTCACTGCGGCTCTCCGCTGGATGGAGAATACGACACACACACACATCGTGATTGTAACTGACTCGGAAAGCATGCTGATGAGGGTGAGGACGGGCAGACTTCGTGCGGAGTGGCTTGCTTCGCTTCGGAGGTCACGGGTGACAAGCATCGCCTGGATCTTTTCTCCTGGGCATGCCGATGTGCAGGGAAATTAACAGGCGGACAGATTGGCTGGCTCTGCAGAACTTGGTGGAGTATTGATACACGACAAGGTAGACGTGGTTACGGCCTTGTGGTAGCACGTGCACACCTCGAAGGAGCAAATGGATTACCATGGTCTGGCAAGAATGAGACAACGAGGAGTGACGAAGGGATCTGGCCGATGCTCAACGCTCAGAGGAAAGGCGAGACGGACTTATAATCAGATTGCTACTGGTACTATTAGTGTTGGAACTCTTCGCTGGCTGCTGAGGATGGGGACGGAGCACTTATGGGAATGCCCCGAATGCTATGATGTCGATTTCTAAATCAACCAATCAACCAACCAAACTAAGCATGTACTGGGCTAGTAGTTATTTGTTATATTAGATTTAGTCAAGAGGTGTAATGTGTGTGTGTGTGTGGGGGGGGGGGGGGGGAAGGGTAAAAAAAGAGAGGGGG
>JACEFZ010016311.1:0-11814 GCA_014155875.1 Cepaea nemoralis
CCCTCTCTACTCCTAATGTTCTCCAAAATGCACACCTGTCTGATCGTATTCTCAGTCTGAGCCATCCATGATTTCCCTCTTATCAGTCGCTGATCCTTAACTGCTTCCAGCGCCTCATGCAACGGGTAATCTGTGTCAGCAACTACTCTGAGGTATGCCTTCGCCTGCATCACCTAGAGCCTACCAGCAACATTCGGCAAACCAAGGATGTAACGCATACACACTACTGGGGTGTCTCTGATGCATCCAATAATGAACCGCATAGCTTCGTTCTGTATGCGCCCTAATTTCACCAACTGACTCTTTGAGACAGTGAGCAGTCCTAGTCCATAATAATTCGCTGAGAGGATCAAGTGCTGGTATAGTGTGAAAAGCATTCTCTGCTATGTGTCCATTGCAGCCTTAGTTTTAAGTGCATTGAGTCCCTTTTGAGATCGTATCACAACCGTCTCCACATGGTCCTTGAAGGACAAGCTCCTATCAAATGTGTTTCCCAGATACTTCAGTTTGTTATCCATGTTGACGCTACTACCATCTATCGAGAGGCTTGGGACATCAGTTCTCACAATCCTATTGTCCAGAGAGCACCACAAAACAGCTGTCTTTTCCGGGTGGATGACAGCATTCATTTCAGTGCACCAATCAATCACTTTATCTGCTGTCGCCTATAGCTCCCTATCTCTCCCCTGTCTATATACAAGAATATCATCTGCAAATGTTAGTATCCTTCCAACCCCTGGTGCTTCTAGGTTTGCAATCTTGCTCATATACATGGTAAAGAACAACGGTGAGATTGCGGATCCTTGTGGCAGTCCCGGAGTTAAAATATGTAGCTCTGAGGTCCATGCACCCAGACGGAGAGCAACACGACGAAAGTGCATGACGGCCGGTATCCAGTTCACCAACCAGGGATTGACCCCCTTCTCCATCAGTGCGGTCGTCAAAATATCATATCGAACTCTATTGTACGCCTCCTCGAGATCAAGCGCTGTCGCCAGCGTTTCCTGTCTACTCTGTAACCCCTCATAAACGTCAAAGGCAAAAGTGGCTGCATTTGACCAGGTATCATTTCCTGGCCTGTAGCTCCCCAGGCCTCTTGGAAGAAGCTTCCCCCTTTCCAAAAACTCTTGCAGCTTGACAGCGACTATCTTCTCTAAAACCTTCCCTAATGTATATTGAAGGGTGATGATCCTAAAGCCGCTAAGCTTTGAATGATCCTTGAATAGTTTTGGGAGAGGGATGAGATAGTTGTGTACTCAATCCTGCGGTACTGATGCCGTCCTAATGCTCTGGTTAAAGCAGTCGGTCATCTCCTTCGGGTCTACATCGCTCAAAGCCTTCATTTGGCCATACCTGACCCAATCAGGCCCTGGTGCCATATTTTTTGCCTTTTTCATAATATGTTTAAGATCTTCAACCCGTATGATTTCTTCATATGCATATTCTTTATGGTGCCAGATAACTCCCCTCTAACTGCATCCCTGGTGTCCGCATAATTATGATTGGTCTGCTCTAAAAATCTCTGGAGAAACACCTACCCTTTCTCTTTGTCTGTTGTCAAGCGCACACCATCATCTCTATAAATTGTTCCCACTATCATAGTCCGCTCCTTTCTTTGTATTTATCTGTGCAGTTTCCAGAATTTTCGAAGTGTTTTATCACGTCCAATCTCCTTCATGAAACATTCACATTTTGCCTTTTTGGCCACTGCAGCACAGCGCTTGAAAACCTCCACCTTGTCTTTCTTGACATTTTCCGCTGTGTCCACTTCCTCTCGTGAGCTTCGAGGTGTCTGTCTCATTTTCTTTAGCTGCTTCACTGCAGCACTCTTTGCTTTCCAGGCGTGACCTACTTCTGGGGTCCACCATGGGGTATGCACAGAAGGGGTTTTAAGAGTCCTGTTACATGCCCCCTGTCTGAGACGTCCAAGAAGGCTGTCGGTCCACTCATACCAGAAGGTCTTGCGCGCTCTCCCAGCCTTAACATTCCTGGATGTAGAGATCAGGACTGCGCATAGCATGTGATCACTCCCATGGTCATTCAAAACAGTCCACTTTACATCAAGGACTGTTAACTGGGAGACAAGTGCCAAGTCAATAGCAGTGTCTGCATCGCCAAGCCTCATTGCCATTCTAGTCGGCCATTCCATCATTTGTGCAGACCACATCGGAGTCCACCATGGTATCCGCAAGGGCAATTCCCTGTCGGTTTTCTTCTCTACTGTCCCAATCTCTGTTCCTCGCATTGAAGTCTCCACATATGAGTAGTCTACCACCCGGTAATTCCTCTAATTCCTTAAGCCAGTCCCATTGTTCCTTTCTGGAAAAAAAAAAACAGTTCACTGTGGCATAACATTTATAATGTTCTAACTTAAGCCAACAATCTCCATTTGTATACCTTGGACCTCTCTTGCACTGTGAGTCCACTGGCTCAAGTCAAGTACCACATGCTTCACTCCTTCCTTCACCAGCAGACCTTGCCTATGTCTCTTCTGCCCAGTAGGGTTTATGTAAGTGGCGTATCCAGGCAATGGTATCTGTATTTAGCTCCTGGAGCATGAGGACATCAAAATCATCTATTAGCCGCTCTAATACAGGACCTCTCTGCCTGGCACTACGACAGTTCCAGTATTCCACTCTTACATGGTTGAAACCTAGTCTCTCCACTTTTTGTCTTGTTCTCCTGGCGCCTGACCTCCTATTTCTATGCCTTCTTCTCATACCATTTCCTCGTCTACTCCTCCTAACTCTCTCTCTCTCTCTCTCTCTCTCTCTCTCTCTCTCTCTCTCTCTCTCTCTCTCTCTCTCTCTCTTCGCTAGCCTCTAAAGGACGTGTCAAGCGCAGAGCACGTGCTCCGTAGCTCCGGCGACGATTCACGTATTTAATTGATTTCATAAGCAAAGTTTGGATATTGCAGGAAATAATCGGTCCCCCTAGTAGATCCTGCCTGCTAGGGAGGAGGCAGGGGATGTCCCTCTGGAGGCCATACGCCTGGCTCCGCCCCGCCCGCATACCAAACGTTCCACGTTCACGACCAGCTCACCCGTGTCCATTCAGTCCTCGTCGCGTCGGTCCACCTTAAACTTGGGGGTTTATAATCGGAGTTTTCCATCTCCTAGATTGGCTGCTGTAATAGCTAATGAACCCAATGTACCCAGGAGCAAGAGGTTCTAGCGCCTCATTTATAGCAAACACCGTAGATTCATATGTACGGGAAACAAAACCAATGTCAATCTATGCTGAGAAGAGAAAGTTTAAGTGTGGGTTAAACTCTCAGCATAGATTAACAATATTTGACCATAGCATGAATAAGAACGAACGAACGAACAAACTTTATTTTCAAAGGGTTAAGAATTGGGCACGCAGGCCCGTCTAACATTCTGCCTTTCTATCACTCTCTTTCATACATTATTTCATTCACACATCATTCAAGGCTAACATAGAACAGCAACAATATAAAAGATATGCATTATAAAGGCAAGGGCAAAATGCGAACACCAAAACTACACGACACAAAAATATTAGATAATGGTCTGACACTTGTTATTAGCCATGTCAAGAGAAAGTTTAAGTGTGGGTTAAACTCTCAGCATAGATTTACAATATTCTACCATGGCTTGAATAAGAGAAAGAGTAAGTGTGGGTTAAACTCTCAGCATATATTAAAAATATTTGACCATAGCATGAATAAGAGAAAGTTTAAGTGTGGGTTGTAGTGTGTGACTACTACTCTACTGACTTCTATCCTCTTAACTCTTTTCTGTCCACAACAGTGCACAATATGCCATGTTTGTAATGGACGGGTGCGTGCGAAACGGTGACAATTTAAGTATTGGCCAGTCCACGTTTCTTTGCGGTACTCCAATCTTTGATTTGTGCCGTCTGCTCTACGTCTCATTAGAATAACTAGAAACGGCAACGCTTTGTAGTGTTTCTTTCCCATGGGTAGAGAGGTGTTCTTATGCGTCTGGTTTATTATGGCCTGGAAGGATGTTGCTTGTAGTTCGTCTGTGGTAATGATTAATATATCGTCCACATAACTACGCTAGAAGACTTAGTTTTTAATGTCTGAGGATCTCTTGTCTTCTAAATGTGTCATGAAGATGTCCACTAGAATAAGATCAAGAGGAATCCTCATGGCCACTCCGTCATTTTGGCGGTATGACTTTAGTAGCCAACCTCGTAGCGATAAAGATAATCCACGTCCCTGAAACAAGGTGAGGCCTGACTTGTCTCTCACAGAAGCAGAAGGCAACCGTCTCTTATTTAATATCAGGAAACCTTTACTGTCTCAGAAAGTCAAGTGTTGGATAAGTGAAAAATATATTCCAGCGTCTCGAAACTGGAAGCACAGTGCAAACTTAGTGCAGAAAGTGTTAGGAAGGTAATTGGTCGAAATATTCGGCGAAGGGAGACACTTCTGATTATCGGATGTCTCCTGTCTTTCTTGCTCCGAGGAGGGAATTTTATCACAATATCATAATTATCATCATCAAGTGCCTTGCTGGTTGGCGTGGGCGATCATGTCCCTTCACAAATTGCCACCTCCGAAGGCATAAACCAAATCGTATGTTGACTCCCTCCCGTGCCATGACATAAGACTGGGAAGTTTTTTTTTCCCTGGTGTAATCTTCTTTCATATTCTTTTCATAATTATTCGCAGTAACAGCTTTGTATACCATCTATTGACTATATCATCTTGTCCCATCAATATTTCACCGATCCTCGATTTTAGACATCTAGTGATAGTTCGTGTTTTGTTTTACCTATTATTCTATTTATTTGTTGATACATGGAACGTGAGCAGTTTTCCTAGTTTGTCCTAATCTCCATGCACTGTTGATTCAGCCAGACTCTTTTAGCCACTTTGCATCGTTTTTTTGTTGTTGTTGCATCTTTACTATTTCTTTATGTATTGTATTATATTCATATTTTTCTTGCATTTTCCTGCTTCTTTCGTCCATCCTCTGCAAAATTTCATGTGTCATCCATTTATTTGTGTGTGCAATTCTAAGTGTAAGTGAAATGATTTCTTTTGATGTCTGTTGGATTGATTCCTGCAACATATCCTATTTTCATCAAAATCCGTGTTATCTCCATGGCATTATATCTGTTCTTTACAGTAACATTGTACCTTTCTCTAATTACTTTGTCTATTTTAAGTAATATTAGATCTAACTTCTTTTGGGGTTTCTTTATAGTTTTAAATCTTAACCTCATCTTTCCTATAACTGGCACAACGGTCACGATGTCCATCTGCTCCTGGTAAAATTGTTACTGCTACCAAACTGCTTCTGAATCTCTTTCTAATCAACACGTAATCAATTTAATTGCGAATATTGTCTCCATGACATGTCCACGTATATAATCATCTACTGTGGTGTTGGAACCAGGTGTTACATATCATTTCTTGGTATTCTGCCCTTGTTGTTAATCTGTCACTCTCTCATTTTTCTCCAAGGCAATTGCCACCAGAATGGCAGTCATTTCACAATGTTTACACTGGTTCACGGCCTTGTCTAATTCATTTTAAAACATATTTATGTCCTCTTGCTGTCTGCTATTGGCGCATATGCGTGTATTATGTTAATATCCAGAGGTTTGCCAAGGAGTTTCACAATAATACTCTGTCTGAGTTTGTCCAGAATCCTTTAACACTCTTAATACTCATTTGATCCGAAATTATGCCAACTACCTTTTTGTTGCCCTTCCCTCCTGAGTTAAGTATTATTTCTGTATGTATCTAAATAGTTTTCCCAAGCAGCTGGTCATCGCATTTCATAATATATATTAACAACAAATTGTTATTATGCATATGGCACGACATCATTACATTTTACTTCCCATATTTACATCCTTGGTCTCTTACAGCATATGTAAATTATCATAACAACAGGCTAGCAAACTGACATAAATAACAACATTTTGCAGAAGTTCTGTTCTCAAAACAAGATACAATTCATCAACAATACAGCATCATTCACTTCACAGGCTGGTGCACCAAAAAAGAGTCTTTACAAGGATCAAATACATTTATCTACATTGGGCACCAGTTTTCTCGCCAAGAATTTAAAATATCCAGAACGGACATACCATACATCCAATACGGGATCGCGCCGGACACTTTTAGCTACTCCTGAAACTCAAGCCAGACGACATACTCCCGTCACATCAAGTACAAATAGGACAGAAGTGTGCAGACCACTCATAACCACTGCACCTGAAATCCAAGCCAGACGGGACACTACCACAACACCAAGTCCGTTAAATACGTCGTCTTTCACACAGGAGGGTAATAATTACGAAGATATGATTCCTATTCTCCCCAGAAAGGATCCGACTCTCAGCAACAACGACGTGCCAGCACAACCTCCTGTTAGCCACCAACCAGAGGCTCTAGTTGGTAGTCATTACATACCCATGAGACATCATCAGTACCCATTTAATTGTAATCCAGAATGGTTGCACCTCACACGGTATAGCCCAGCTACACTTCGTCAAGCACTTATAATGTCGCTATACCAACAACCAACACAACCTGGTATTTACTAGCAACTTAGGACAAAGCTACACCGTATCTCGGTACAAGAAAAGAGCCTCTCCTTAAACGTTTATCTGCATATTTGGTTATAACTTGATCTAGTAACGTATTAGGTTATAAGTTATTACAGACATTGACTGGTTTTTGACTTTATATTAATTGATAGTACTTAGCTGTATAGCTTTTATAATAATTCTAATTGTGTTTTCACGGTGAGTGAGGGGGTCTTCACTGCTCTTCCTTACGGATCTGTGTACGTATTTTTATATATTTACAGAGATATTACTGTTTCTCTGTACTTTAGAGTGTGTTTGTAATAAGGGACGTAAGTTGTATTCACTTTGTGTGTGTGTGTTTTGCTTTTAAACTTGTGATTACGCATTGTTGAAATGTCTAATAAGTACGAACACTGGCTCGGGAAAAATGGGCTCAGAATCGGGCATGTAAACATATGCCATCTATTAGGGAAGCTGCCCGAACTATCATTATACTTAATCAAAATTTTCACATGTTTGGCGTTAGCGAAAGTCGATTAAAGGGCCAACATCTCAGATGATGACATCGCTATCAGAGGTTTTAAAACCATTAGAAGAGATCCCTATCAGAACAAGAGACGGGTATTGCAGTTTATATTTCCAACTCGCTTAACGCCCACCGCAGGCTAGACTTTGAAACCTGTGAGATTGAGTGTGTATGGATAGAGGTTAAACTTCAAAATCGCATACCGCTAGTAGTTGGCTATCTTTATCAAAACCCCAGTGCAGGAAATATCTGGTATGAAAAATTCCCACTATGATGGATTAGTCTTTAGTAATGCTGGGGAAATAATATTCTGGGTGACTTCAACATAGACGCTAACAAATCAAACAAAACATGGGAAAACTTAATAAGTCTAAAATTTTCCCAACAGTTAGTCAAACAAGCCACTAGAATCACTAAATCATCTGCAACACTTATAGATCATATTTATACTACGTGTGCTGATAACATCACAGAATGTAGGGGTACCTATCAATGCAATGAGCGATCACTACCCAGTATGTTGCACGGGGGTCAAAAGGGGGGCACCAAAACCCCCAAAGCACAAACATATAAGCATAAATATAGAAATTACAAAAATTTCAATCGAGACGTCTTCTTAAAAATTTGGTCCTCATCTCTAGATTATTTTTTACCAGCTTCCTGACCCAGACGATGCTCTGGACCACTGGCAAAAGACCTTTCAAAGTATTTTTTAAAAACCATTTTTCCATTTAAGGAAGTTCGTTTTTAAACATCACACAAAGCCCCCGTGGATCACCAGGGGGTAGTTGAACTTATGAGAGATCGCGACAGGGCTCAAAAAAATAGAGATCTAACTATGTACCGTAGTCTGAGAAAAAAAGTTCAATATGTTATTGGGAAGGAAAAGAAAAACTATTTTAAGAACATAGTAATAGATAAAACCAACACTAAAGATTTTGGAAAGCAAGTAATACCTTGACAAAAAAACCACAATCATCACAATCATACCATCAAATCAGGTTACATGTGATAAAATTCAGTAGAACTTTCAGTCCGACATAAACCAACTGAAGGCTGCAATCCCAGATGCGCCTCATGACATATCTTTATTATCATCATTCTGTGAGAACAAATGCTATGGACACATTTCCTCCAACATACCGCTATGACGACAACTGAAGTATTTAATCATCTCCGTAATCTAAAAAACAATAACTCATCAGGACTAGATGGAATTAGTAGTCGGATCCTCGCCACGCTGCACCGGCGATCTGCGAGTCACTAACTTTTATATATAATCAATGTCTAACCAGAGGTCACTTCCCGTCAGCCTTTAAAATCGCTAAAGTGTATCCTCATTTAAAAGCTGGTCCTCTAGACGATCGTCCTCATGAGTAATTATAGACCAATTTCCATATTATCCTCATTATCCAAACCGCTAGAAAAGCACATCAACAAAACAACACTAGATCACTTAGGTTCGCCATAAACTGATAGTTGGACAGCCAGTCAGGATTTCGGCCAAAATATTTTTGCCATACGGCACTAACAAACATGATAGAAAACTGGCATCAAAAATATTAACAACAATACTCTATGTGGAGCGGTGTTTATAGACTTTAGGAAAGCATTCGATATGATAGATCATACTATTCTAATTAAAAAACTAGAAACAATGAAAGTAAGTTTTAATATAGTGACATTAATAAAATCATTCTTATTAGACAGAAAGCAAGTAGTATCCCACAATAAAGTTTTATCTCAAGCCATTACCATTAATATTGGAGTACCTCAGGGGTCTATTCTTGGCCCTCTATTATTTGCCATTTATATAAATGATCTTCCATTAAATCTGTCGTCGTCCTGCGATCATTTGCTGATGACTGCACAGTATATACAAACGCTGTTGATCGTAATGTGCTAGAATTATCCTTGCAACAGGAAATAAATAGTGTAGTTAACTGGAGTCATGCAAACCGCATGCAAATTAACATTACTAAAACAAAGTCTATGTTAATAGGAACCAGGAAAAGACTTCACACTCTAAACTCGCAGAGAACTCTCAGCTGCACATTGGCAGCACGCCTGTAGAAAGTGTCACCGAGCACAAGACACTGGGTGTTATCATAGATCAAAATCTAACTTTTAACTCACATGTTCATGCTCTAGTTAAACAAATAGCCAAAAAAAGTATACCAACTTGCCAAAATTAAAAATTTCCTTGACGAAAACACAAGAAAGATATTCTATACTTCTCATATACAAACACATATTGATTACTGCTCCACAGTCTGGGATGGATGCTATAAATCAATAACAAAACGCCTATATTCACTCCAGAGAAGGGCAGTGCGTTTAATTAATGGTGACAAGCTTACCGACAATTCTAACCTATATAAACGTCTCCGGTTACTGCCACTCCACAAGCGCCTGCTTTTTAATAAGACCAAACTAATTCACAAAATCCTATTTCAAAATGCTCCAAGCTACCTTTGGCCATTGTTTAAATATAACGCTAGACATAGCGAACGACTAAATGTACTTCATGTCCCTAAACCTAGGATAGACTTATATAAAACAAGCTTAGCATACTCTGCCGCTCAGTTGTGGAACAATCTTCCACAAGAAATCAAAGACACCACCAATCATGATACATACATTCGCAACCTGTTTGAACACTACCTTAGTACAGACTACATGCCCCCATAACAAATAACACAAAAAAGACAATAATGGTAACTTATCTCAAACGACAACTAGCCAAAAAACATTCCCTTATGTATGGCACGTTACACCCTCCTTAGGTATTTATAATGCCCATGTTAAACACTGCCTCAGTGAGTCATTTGTTATTGATTATTTTTCATGCGTTTTAATGTTCTTTTGTTGTCAAAAGTTGCTTCATAAGTGATGTTGAATGAAAGAATGTATGAGAGGAAATAGAGAAGAAGGGCAGAATGTCAGACGGGCCTGCGTGCCCAATTCTTAACCCTTTGAAAATAAAGACTTATTATTATTATTATTATTATTGATTAATCGCCACTTTTATGAACAATTCTGTCTAAACGGGTTGTGGACTGTCCACAATGATAGGAACACAACTAATTACAATAATAGGATGGGACATAACAACATAAGATTTATTCAAGGGACATTACTTGAAATAAAATAAATGTATTATTTGATTTAAATATATGTTAGAAGTTTTCATTGTCTATGATAAAATCTTTACTGTGATCTGAAAATAACGTATTCGGCATAATTTGCAGACAATATCTTAAGATATCTTCAATGTTTGTGAAAATGTTTTGGCTTTATTTTTATATGCGTACAATTTTATAATGGACTTTCCTATTTCTTTGCAATATCACATTAAATGTGTGTTTATCCATGTACTGACAATATTGTGATGCGGTACTGAAAATATATTTTTGGCAGTCCTTTACTATGGGACGTAAATTACAAATATCTATGAAACTAGATTAAGTTCGCAAGAGGACGTACTGTCCTCTGTCAAAGGCAGAGGTAAAAGACCCCAACGTGAATGTGGACGGCAAGGGGAAGTCACCACATTATCTTCCCAAGACTTCATGGCAAAACACATTTCAGAGGTAGTGAACGACGTTAATGGCTGTCTTAGAACATCCTCGTCCGGTAGGGACAGTTGTCATGGTCTTATATGTAAGGAAGAATGTAAGTGCCGGTATGTAAGCGAGAGTCAGTGTAAGCATAGCTGAGGTAAAGGGCAGTAAGAGACACCACGGCTTGGCTAGCGGACGGTCAGGCAAGAAGCCCGTGAACAGAGCCACGTGATGTGGGAAGGTCAACGAGGAGAGAGTCAGTGTGTGGGAGGCAGCGAATAGAGACGGACGTGTGGAGATCTAGAGAGCGATAGAACGATAGAACGATAGAACGATAGTGTTTGTGACGGATAGATTGAGATGAACGTTGTGTATTGATATCTGCAAATAGAAGTTCATTGTCTTGTAATCTGTCAATATTGTTATTAACGATGTCAAGAGTGTTAAGAGTGTGACATCACGGTGCAGACGAACACGGAGATGTCATAAGGACAGTTTACAGATGGCCGCCCTTCTTTTGACATACTCCAAAGAGGAATAACGTTCTATTATCGGCGGTTTGATCAGTGAAGGGTTGAAACCTATAGAAATTCATCTGCGAATGAAGGTTCATTATGGTGATGAACGCCTGTCTGTCCATCAAATATAGGAGTGGAATAGGAAGTTTTAAAACAGCGTGACTTCCGTGAAAAGGTTCTGCGGATGTTGCATGAATGGTTACAGACGCGTTAAAGAGCATTTTTTTCTACAGGAATTCAAGCACTTTATCGACGCTGGAGGACTTGCACTGAACGCACTGGTGATGACATCGAAAAATGATACGTTTGTTGTTTATTTTTTCAGAAGATATTCACCAAAATAATCAGGGTTTTAATTTGAAGTCATCTCGTAACAGGCAACCGCAGTTGTCATGCCCTAGGAAATTCGAGAAAGTCAAAATAAATTAACTTAAGCTTCTTTCTTCAACTTTTTATAGTTTCCGGTTGTATCTATGGTACATATTTTCGTTCACTTTCTCACATAATCTCTACACATGATTCGCTCAGAATTATTTAGCTTGCTGTGGCAGTCTTCTGTACTCACTTCGTCTGCTAACTGTTGATGGGCAGGGTTCTTCTAGAGACTGTGTCTATAAACTGTTCTTTAGTTTCTTAATTTCTGAGATATCCCATTGTATTGGTTTCTTTG
>JACEFZ010016312.1:0-44474 GCA_014155875.1 Cepaea nemoralis
AAAATTCAACGGTGATATTTTTATAGGCGTGAGGCCCCATGTGGGGAGATTATTCAATTTTGTTATCCCAATAGTTTTATCAAACAACCAACCATACGTTTTTTTTTCCCCCCACACATGTTTTTGGCAATAGCCATTGCAAAAAATCAAACCGGGGAGTCCTGCAAAGTTGTAGTAAGTTAGACAAAAAACCACAAACTATTTCCCAAAAAACTTTGACAAACCCCTCAACTTTCAGGCGGAAACCAAGAATTGGGAAATCATGTTTTCCCTGTCCCGCTCCAAACCCGGTTTTGTCTTGACTTTAAACTTAAAGTTTCGTCAGTGGTAAAATAAGTTTGTTATGGTTTTGACGTCAAGTGAATTGTTAGGCCCCCCCCCTCCCCAACAAAGTTAATAGGGAAATTTGGGTTAAGGTTGTGGGAAACACAAACGCACATTACATCGGGTAAAAGGGGTGGAATGCTAATCTGAGTTTGGGGGAAGGCATTAAGGCCAAGTGGGATGGATGTCAGAATTTTTGATTTAGCCAAATAAATTTTGAAAAACAAACAACATCCCTTTCGCTTCTTAACCTGTTATAAAGGGCAAAGGGACCCATTAAAGGAGGGAACCGGTGAGAAAAAAAAAAACAATGCGAACCAGGTTGAATCGCGCGGAAAGGCAAGAAAAAAAAAAAAAACAAATCTGGGGCACTAAAAACTTACTAACCTGATCGCGCCCCAAAAGTCCGTTTTGAAATGAGAATTCGAAAAAGGCCAAAACCCCAGGATTCCCGTAAGTCTTTTTTAAACTTAGATAACGGTCAAAATAAAAGAATTTTTTCCCTTTTAATTAAGGGAAGGAATTTGTTTTCTGCATTTTTTTAGAAATTGAATGGCGAAATTTTGCGTTGGACATAAACCGCTATTACATTTTATTGAAGGGTTTATCCTGGGTTTAAAACAATTAATTGCTCGTTGAGCAATAGGGTTGTGGGAAATACGTTGTTTTTGGGGGCATAAATTCTTGAAACACTAATTATCCTCCCGGCTGATCCGAAATTTTTTGGGGCCCTGTTTTCAAGCCTATGAAAATATGATTCCCCCATAAGCAAAAAAACAATGGTACCCAAATTGAAAATTTTGGGCCCTGAGAATGACCTAGGGAAAGACACTACCAACCCCCCCTAAAAAAGATTGAATTGTGTTTTGTCCGGGTGTTCAATATCGGCATGGAAGAAAGGATTCCTTGAAAAACGAAACAGATTAGGGAAAAAATTTTTGTTTTTAAAAACAAGTAAAATGAAAATTTTACAAAAAAAGGGGAATTTGTCTCTTTAAAAAAAAAAGAAATTTGCCTATTTTTAAAATTTTCAGAAGGGAGAAAAGACCTGGCTTTTTTGACCATAAGAGCAAGGACTTTTATAATTGAAATGGGTTTTGGTAAGATAATTTGGGAGTAAAACCCTGTGAAATTGATTTGGTGTTTCGTTAACAGCCACAACACGGGAGAAACAGACATAAAATTCACTGGTAAAAAAATTTTCAGAAGAAGGCAAAAGGGAGGAAAAGGTTTTTTTTGGGTTTTTTGGGGGGGGGGGGGGGGGGGGGGGGGGGGGGGGGGGGGGGGGGTTTGGGGTTTTTGGGGGGGGGGGGGGTTTTTGGGGGGGGGTTGGGGGGGGGGGGGGGGGGAAAAAAGGGGGGGGGGGGGGGGAAAAAGGGGGTGGTGGGGTGGGAACAGAAAAAGCCCACAAAAAATCAAAAAACGGAAAAAGGGGGTTTTGGGCGGGGGGGGGGGGGGTTTTTTTGGGGGGGGTGGGGGGGGGAAAAAGGGTTAGTAGGGATTTTTGTAGATGGCATCAAATCTGATGGTTTGAAACTTAAGCTGATGAGGGAAAACCCTGAGAGGTTATCACAAGCGGTGGATATCGCGGTACAAGAGGAAAAATTTGAGACGTAGGTTTAGATTAAGAACAGAAGAGAAGTGGGAAGTAGTCGAGACGATAGAGTTGAGGAACCCATGGAAATAGGACAAACAAGATTCGGATGGAATAGGAGAGGCGGTATACAAACCTTACAAGGTAGAAATAGGAGCGATTATGTTGAAAGAAGAAATGTGAGATACCCTACAAGTGAGTCAGTAGGAAACACAAATAACACAAATATTGTCTGTTTGGGTTTGTGGTCAACGGGGACATGTTTCTCGTTTTTTAATAACAGGCGTGTCCAGTCGAATACACAGGGTAGACATGATAATAATAGGGTGACTAGGAATGTTGCTGATGGACACAGGAACTTTACATGGTACAAGAACACAGGAAAATCGGCGCCCTACCTATTAGACAGGACCTATGATAGGAGGGTAAATAATAGGGTCCCCAAGTGTTAGAGAGTATGTTAATAACAAGTATAATAGCTCGAACAGAGAATATTTTCAACTGGATGAAGTCAAGAAATTTATAGAAGATAAAACAGATTATAGCTCGTGTATATTAGAAATAGGGAAGTATAGAGTTCGTACATTAATAGATTCGGGAGCTCAAGTTAGTGTAGTAAAAGAAAGTTTTTTATACAAAATAGTAAGAAAATTGTAGAGTATTTAAGTGTAGTAATAATTTACACTCTGTTACTGGACAGAATTTACAAGTAGTTGGACAAACAATGATAAATTTTAAGTAGGAGGGATCAACATAAGACACCTTTTTCATGTAGTGAGGGGTTTAAATAGAAATATGTTGATAGGGAGAGATTTTTTGATAAAGAATGGAATAAGACTTTTTTATGATTTACATAAGTTAAAATTCAGAGACGTATATATAGATATGGAAGAGGATATGCATATATCCAGCACTAGTTAGGGTTAAAATGACAACGACGTTAAAACCACAGTCGGTTAATTTGATACAAGCGAAGCTGAAGAGAAACCCATATTATGTGGAAGGAAACACAGTCAGAATCACTGAGTTACAAGAGGAAATAATTGATGAGCCTGGTTTGGAGGTTCCAGATGGAGTAATGGAGTTGGATAAACACTTAACCTTTCCAGTAATGGTTATCAACAACACAGGGAGAGAAATCAAGTTATACAGAGGATGTGTGATAGCAAAATTAGATCATAACATTAGTGAAATATTGGCAACGAATAGAACAGAAGTGTCGGGAACAAGTTATTTGGAAACTTCTAGTGAAAGGAGAAGTGACAGACGCGGATGCGGAAGAAGAGGGAAAATCGGAATGGATGAATTGATCCATCCATCCAGAGAAAATAAAGTCCATATACATTCACTAGACAAAATAACAAGGGAACAAGAATTGTTGTCACAATTAAAAGCTCCGCCAGAAAACAAGGAAGTGTTGGAACAGTTTATAAAGCAAAATCAGGATGTGTTTGCGATTAATGATTTAGAGTTGGGAAAGACACGAACAGTTACAATGGAAATAGACACGGGAGATCATCCACCAATAAGTTTAAAACCATATAGAACTCCATTAAGAAACAGAGAAATAATGGAAAAGGCAATAGAAGAGATGCTGAAAGCAGGAATAATAAAAAGGTCGAAGTCAGAATGGTCATCTCCGGTGGTAATATTTCACAACGTTAGACGCAAGGTCAGGGTTTTGGTGTATTCCGATGTCAGAAGACGCGCAACGGAAAAGTGCCTTTTGTACCCACATGGGCTCGTACGAATTCTTACGAATGCCTTTTGGTGTCAAGACGGCGCCCTCTCACTATATGCTCTTAATAAATGAAGTTCTAGAGGGTATGCAAAGGTTCGCTCTTGCTTATATTGATGATATATTGATCTATACAAAGGGAGATGTGGAGGATCATTTGAAACATATCAGACTAGTGTTTGACAGGTTAAGAAAGCATGATGTGAAGTTGAAGCTTAGTAAGTGCCAATTTTTAAAAACAGAAACAAATATTTGGGGTATATTATAAATAGAGAGGGTATTAAACCAGACCAGGACAAAATAAAGATTATTAAAGAGTTACCTGCTCCAACAAACGTTAAGGAAGTACGTGCTTTTATAGGAACATGTGAGTATTATAGGCGGTTTATTCCAGCATTTTCAAGGATAGCTGAACCAATTACAAATTTAACAGCCAAGTACGCCAGGTTTAAGTGGGATGATGAGTGTCAAAAAGCCTTCGACTATTTAAAAAACAGCTTAACACTGGTACCACTGTTGACGCATCCAGACTTAAACAAACAGTTGATACTATACACAGATGCTTCGGACAATGCAGTAGGAGCATGTTTGGTACAACCATATGAAGGAAAAGAATCTGGAATACCAGGGGTTAAAAATGAAAGACCTATCTACTTCTTGTCACATAAACTTAGTAAATCACAAAAAAAATGGACTACTATCGAGAAGGAGGCTTACGCGATTCATTACGCTCTACAGAAACTAAATTACTACTTACATAACGCAAATTTTGTCATTAGAACTGACCACATGCCTTTAAAGTCTTTTCTAGAAGCTCCAGTGCAGAACAGGAAAATACAGACATGGGCATTGAATCTACAGGGGTACGACGCGAAAATTGAGTTCATACCAGGTAGGATAAACACATGCGCCGATTTATTGTCTAGAATTCCATATCCACAGTCATCAGAAGATACAGAAGAGGAGGCAGCCGAACCAGAGATAGACGACCGGAATTGGCAAGTAAATATTCTAGATTCTGCTATAATAAATGGGGAAGAATTTGATAGTCTACCATCGGATCAAGAGTCGGAACATAGGGAAGAAGACCTACAGTTAGCACAATTCAATATGGAAGAGGAGCAGGATTTGGACCCAAGAATCATACAAATAAAGGAGAAATTATGAGAAACAGAAGATAACAAATATAAAAGGAATTATTTGCTCTTACAAGAGGATGGACAGTTATATTATATGTGTGAAAAGAACGAACAACTAAGGAAATATATTCCAAGGCATTTAGAAAATGAACTTTTAAAAGCATATCACGATGAAAATGGACATCTCGGTAGAGACAAACTAGTGAAAGCACTTACAAGTAAATATTATTGGCCAAACTTGTTAAATCTGCATGCAAATATGTAGATACGTGTGAAAAGTGCAGGTTAAGGAACATGAAAACAATAAAGTCTCCATTACAGGACACAGATATTCCTCACTTCCCAATGCAAAAGATTAGTTTAGACATATCGGGTCCACACCCCAGAACATTGTCAGGAAATGTATATTTAATTCATATAGTAGACATCTACAGTCTTTGGCCAGAGGTTTATGCAATTCCAGATAAGAGCGCGGATACTGTCATTAATATTTTTTTACAGGAGTTCGTACCAAGGTTTAGTTGCCCACAAAGTATACTTACAGATAATGGTAGAGAATTTGTAAATAAAAAATTCGAAAAGTTATTAAAAGATTTAAACATAAGACATATAAAGACCTCATTTTATAGACCTTCGTCAAATGCGAAAAACGAGCGTCAACATCGGACGTTATACAACATTGTGGCAAAATTATTGATGAACATGAAAAAGATTGGGATCTATTTTTGGGACCTGCTCTTAGCGCTATTCGTACAAATCAAAATGAGAGCACGGGTTTTTCGCCATTTTATTTAATACACGGGAGAGAACCAATATTACCTATAGATAATTTATTGAAACCTAGACGGAAATATATGGGCGAAGATTTTCAAGAGACCATAATACAAGAAATGCATAAAGCACATATGAGGTTAAGGAATAATATAATTAAAGCTAGGGAAAGACAGAAAAAGTACAAAAATGTAAATACAAAATTACAGGAGTTTAAGGTAGGTGATAGAGTTTATTACAAAAAGCATAGGAGAAACTCTAAGTTTGATGCTCGTTGGATTCCAGGTTATTACGTTTTGGAAAAACTTGGAAATGTATCATATATTATAAAGAACCAGGTCACAGCACATATAGCAAGGGCACACGTTGAACACTTAAGAAGAGATGAAGATGAGATAGAAAATAATAATTATAATAATTATTATTATTCGGATGTGAAATTTTTGGATGAACAGGTTGTTAGAGGGGCCTCAGTAACCCCAGATCTTAGAAAAGCCACAGTAACCCCAGATCTTAGAAAAGCCACAATAACCCCAGATTTTAGAAAAGCTACAGTAACCCCAGATCTTAGAAAAGAACCAGAACAAAATCAGTTGCTAACAAATCCAAGTTACGAAGAACAAGAACAGACAATTCCGAAAAGAATGGAAGAAGAAGGGCCAAACGAAACTCATTATGATAGTATGGAAGAAGACACAGGTGCTCCATTTAAAAATACTAGGCAAGCAACGAAAAGAAGAATGGACAGTCAAAGGGATAAAGAAGTGAAAAGACAGAGGAGAATTAGAGATTGTTCAACAAGCGGAGACGATATACCTATACTGGAAAGATCCTTAAGAAAGAGTGATCGACAAATTAGGTGGGATGTTGAACGGAAGAGATTAGCGGCAGCTAAAGAGAGACATACAGACGAAGAAGAAGAAATGGATGAAAAGTCAGAGTCAAGTAGTAGTATGGAGGAGACTAGTAGGTTGTACAAAGAAGAAGATGTTGATATAGAGTTAGCACTTATTCAGAGAAACTTGGAGTTGTTGAGGAAGTGGAAACGTAAGAGATAGATAAATTGAAAGTACTGCAGATAGCAAGTTATAAGTTTCAAGATTTAAAATTGTAAGTGATGTTTGAAGAAGTATACGAAACGGTGGAAAAAGTGGTCTTGAGATATTAGTACATTGGGTGAATGTATTTTTTTTATTGATGTTAGAAATGCCGTGTTTAAAGATAGGGGTTAACAAGTTATAGTAATAATAGACAGGACAGATCACAAGTACGTTGATAAGTAGAGGATGGCTACTACATTGAGTTAATGTTGGATATAGGTTACAGTGCTTACTTAAGAGCTTATTCAGGATGTTATGTGCTGTTAAGAGATAATAAATAGATAATTCTGGATTACTGATTTGTTTATGTAGATAGAACAGATATGTTCATAATTGATCTGTAGTTAACAGATATACAGATGGAATGTTTAGTCTTCTCGGTCATATGAATACTGGATATGCGTTATTTTACTTAGTATGAGAGCCTAATGCTGGTGGGCCAATGTACGTAGAAATTTTAAGAGAGTTAAAATTGTGTTGAAAACTGGGTTTATGAAGTCTAAGTTTTATGAGTTATGAGTCATATAGGAAATGTTTTTATGCTTGAGTTGCTACTAGAAAATGAGGGATATTGTTTGGTTGTTTTATTGAGCCTAAGTTGTAATGCCTCATAATAAGTTTGTTTTCATAATTTGGTCTTGATAAATGATTGTTATTGTTTGATTAATTGATTTAGAGTAGAGTGATTGTGTTCTTAGCATTTGACTTGATAAAAACTATTGGTCCGTAAAAGTGTCCAATAGTGATAGGTAGAATAGAATATTTTACTCTGATTTGATAACATGCATGTTATGTCATTTTAATGTTTTTTTTTTCAGATTTAATTTGGGGGTTGTGTTCATTTTATTTCGATTACATGAATGGTTTGATATATGGAGTTACATGGTTATAAAGTTAGTTAAGTAACTTTAAGTTTAAAATGGATGAGGTTTTGCTTAAGTTTTTTCGTTCAGAAAAGAGTTGATAAAAAACTAATTTATCCATTGATATAAGGTAGGGGGAAACTTAAGAGTAAATAGTTAAGCTCATCAACTACTGGGAAACTATGGTTGGTGAACGTGTGTGCAGGGCTTGCACACACGTCACTGTATTTATAAAATAGCATGATGGGATGTACGGGGGCAAGATATAGGTGCTGTGAAATACCAGCTTTAATTATATTAAAGGCGTTCATAAAATATGAACATGGGCTCATGGTAAAAGGTGAAGTAACAAAAGTGGAACAGAATTGTGGTTGACAATGTCAATCTGAAATACACATGAGAACTTATCCCAAATTGTTTTATAACGAACAATGATATATTTCTGTTTTAAAAAAAATTATTTTACAAAATTTTTTTTATTGGCAAGGGAGGTAAAGGGTGATTGTCTTAAATGTACATTTACTGTATGTCCATGTGGTCATGTCGTGTATTCATTCTTTATGTTCTTTATTAGGTGCGCACCGCTTCTTTACTTTGTCTAACTACATTGTTTTTGTGCGTCCTGGGGTTTGAAAGAATGAGAAATTGTATAAGGTAAAAGATTTCGATAAAGAATTTATGAGCTGTTCTTATGATATGTATATTTGATACAGGAAACAAGACAGAACCAGAAATGAAGAATTATGTAGTAGATAACTATATAATGTTCGGGATGTAGAAAGGAAAGAAAAAACTGTTTGGATTAACAGGGTTATCATACGGGGTATTATATAAATAAAAGTCGAAGAAGAAGTATATGGGGGGAGGTTTTATTAGCAGACCATATCACTGGGAGAAGAAGTAAAAGAGATATTATTTACTCAAACTTGATTTTTAGGGAAGATTAGAATACAAAGAGGGAATAGAGTATGGGGATTGGGAGTAAAGATTTTTCCTTTAAAAGGAAAATTCTTTAATTAACATGGGGAGGTGTAACAGTATTGGGTATTATTAAGATCTAGTGGGAAACACAGATACAGCACGATTGAGCATCGAGAGTGAAAGGGTGAGAGATGCTCAATCGTGACGTATTGGGTTGGTATAGGCAGTTAGGACCCGGCCATAGTAGGGAGTGGAGGTGTACATCGAAGCTTTGTTATATTACGCCAATAAACGTTTTGTCAACAAGCAAACAACATGCCTTCGTCTTCTTACACACTGTTATATAGGCTGACCTGATGTAACCTGTGCTGTTTTTCCAGTACGGCTGTTATGGGCCTAGAAAATACACGCCCAGCAAACGTCGGTATATTTATCTGTTTAACTCATGGCAATCTCGCGACATAGGCCCCCTCTTAAGAGAGTAGTCCATCTCACTCTTCTCCACAATGAGTTAAATCCAGATGATTCATTCCTCTTCTTCAGGAGCTGGGTGTCTTGACAAGAAATCCGCTCCAACATTTTCCTTCCCAGGAATGTATTCTACTGTGAAATTATACGGTTGAAGTAACAACGACCACCGCATCAAACTGCGTTGAGCTTCTGAGAAGTAGCCAGGAACATCAGGGGCTGATGATCTGACTGGACCCAAAACTTAACTCCATACAAATATGGCTGAAATTTTTGCACTGCCCATACGAGGGACAAGCATTCTCTCTCGACGGTTGAATAATTCCTTTCCGCCTGTAGAAGTTTCTTACTTGCGTATGCCACAGGTTTCAAAACCGAAGCATCGTCTTTTCCTTCCTGTAACAAAGCGGCTCCAATTCCAATCGCACTTGCATCCGTTCTCAACACAAATGGTTTGGAAAGGTCAGGGAGCTGTAATACAGGTTTGCTGACCAAGGCCTCCTTTAACTGACTATAGGCATTCTCACATTCTGGTGTCCAAATGATTTGATCCGGTAATCCCTTTTTCAAGGTTTCCGTCAACGGAGCTCCCAGTTCAGTGAAATGTGGGATAAATTTGTGGTAGAACCCACACAACGAGAAAAAAGATCGCACATCCTTCTTCGTTTTTGGCCTTGGTGCATTTCTGATTTTCTCCAGGTTCTTCTCTTCTGGAACAATGTGTCCTGGAGTGATGGTGTGACCTAGAAATTCCAGAGTTTGGTAACCAATCATGCACTTGGTTAGACGAGCAGTAAGCCCTGCTTCCTTGAGTCTATTAAACACTCTCTCCAAGGATTGTAAGTGGTCATCCAAGCTGTCACTGGAAATCAGAATATCATCCATGAATGAGATGATGGACGGATCCTGTAACGGATCTAGTAAAGTCCTCATCATGCGTGTAAACACACTAGGTGCATTGCTGAGTCCAAAGGGCATGACCTTGAATTCGTAGTGTCCACTGGGTGTACTGAAAGCTAACAGTGGTCGAATCTCCGGTTTGACTGGTATCTGATAGTACCCCCGACTCAGATCCACCTTTGAAAAGTACCGAGCCTTATGGAGCCTAGCGAATAACTGAGTTGGATTCGGCAAAGGTTCCACCTGAAACTGTGTATGACTGTTCAGCAGTCGGTAATCTATACACAACCTGTGTTCTCCACTTGGTTTGCGTAACAAAACTACCCCCGCATTGTATGGGGATGTGGATGGTGCAATCACGTCATCCTCCAGCAGTTTTTGTATTTCCTCCTCCAGGGCCTTTTCTTTAGAGAATGGCACTGGGTAAACCTTTTGGCGAACAGGCTCCTGTGTGGTCAAAGTCATCTCGAACTCCACCAACCTCGTTCGTCCTGGTTTATCAGTCAATATCTCCTTATGAGACTTGAGAACCTGGGTTATCCTTTCCCTCTCCTGGGAGGTCAGATCAGGGTTCACTTGCACATCCCTATAGGTTTCCTGGTGTTCCAAGGGATATTCCCTGCCCTCGCTGGTTCCCACTTCTGTCTCCACTGCAACTGCCATTGCCATGAGGTGAGCTGCCTTGTCTCCGGGTCTCTCTTCGTATTTCCGCAAGAGATTGATATGGAAAATCTTCGACTTTCCCCGGATCCGGATTTGATAGTTGGTTCTGGATATCACCCTTTCCACGGGAAATGGTCCTTGCCAACCTATCTCCAGTTTGTTGTTTCCCGTTGGGAGTAGCAACAAGACTTTATCTCCCACCTCTAGAGATCTTTCTTTAGACCTACGGTTGTAGTAATCCGCATGTCTTTTCCTGGCCTTTTTCAAGTTTTGATTTGCCAGAGTCCATCCCTTGTGGAGTTTTTCTTTCAGTTCCTCCACGTATTGATAGGATGAGATCACTTCTTCTGACGTCCCCTCTTCAGTCCAACTCCTCAACATGGCTTCCAACGGTCCTTTGATTGGACGACCAAACAGCAACGTAGCGGGTGGTAGTCCTGTTGAGCCATGAGGAACTTCCCGATAGGCAAAGAGTGCTGCTGGGATATATTCATCCCACCTATCAGGTTTTTCCTGCGCTAATTTCCTGAGCATTGTCATCAACGTGCCGTTGAAACGCTCTACTTGTCCATTGGCTTGAGGGTGGTAAGGGCTGGTATGTATGTGGTTAGAGTGAAACACCCTAAATACCTCCTCCATGAGTTTTCCACAAAACTGAGATCCATTGTCCGTCAGAATTTGATCCGGAAAGCCTAATCTGGTAAAGGCCTCCATCAGTGCGTCCGCCACTCTTTTCGAGTCAATCGTGGTCAACGGTATAGCCTCACCCCACATTGTACAGCAATCCACCATTGTAAGTATATACATGTTCCTCTTCCTAGTCCTGGTAAGTGGACCCACGATATCGATGGCTACCCTCTCGAAAGGAGAGTTCATGATGGGCATCTCACCCAACACCACCGGTGCTGTCCAGTGTTTCGGTGCCACCCTCTGGCACTCAGGGCATGACTTCACATACCGACGCACATCATCTGTCATTCCCGGCCAATAGTAGTGGCAGGAAATCCGCTGCATGGTGGCGGCAATACCCATGTGTCCACTAAAGGAGATGGTATGCCCCATATGAAGAATCTGGGACCGATGAGCTTTCGGGACGACCAACTGACCGTATAGGTTGTCTCCCCTTCCTGCTCGCCTGTAGAGTATCCTATTCTTCATGTAGTACTGCCCCCGTCCTGGTGGATCAGCACTTTTCTGCAGCTTTCTGTAGCAAGGACGTAAAGTATCATCCTCACTCTGGGCAGTTCGTAGCTCCCCCGGCATTGGGTTAGTCACAATTGCGTCTGCCTCTTCCGTTTTCGTCTGAGAGCGAGTCTGCATTGCTCCCATATGGATTGGCTCCCTGGGCATTCCCAGAAAGACATACCGGCAACCTAGGATGACTGGAAAAATGGGATCGGTCAATACAGCGGCCTTGATGGTGCCGGTGACGTACCTTGACCGAATCTCCACATTAGCAATGGGCAACTTCATGACTACAGCACTCTTCTGTGCAGGCTGTATATCCAAGGTTTCACCTGTGAATTGTTCTGGATGTACCAGATCCGCAGAAATCACGGCCTCCCCGTCCAGTCCTGTGTCGTATAAACACTCCACTTGACGACCGTTAACCTCTACCAATTCCACTACCGGTGGTTTTTCCTGGTCTGGAGTCTCTTCCTCGGCCTCGACCTGTTCGGTGGGCTCCACCTTAGGTTTCCCTGAGCACACGACGAATTGAGTGTCTCCTGACTTTCCCCTGCAGTCAATAGCATTGTGCGTGTTTGACTTGCATTGGTTGCACCATTTCCCTGTCCTAGATTTTCTATTGTCGGACTTGAGTGAGCTCTCCTGGTGGTGAGCTTCCTTTTTGACCTTGGCATATTCCGTGACAACCTCCTTGGAAGTCACTTGACATGCTGCAAAGTGAGGGTTCTTAGCCTTCGATTTGCAGTCCCTCGTATTGTGAGAGGGTGACTTACAAATTGAACACCACTTCTCCGACCACGGTCGTTTAGGTGTAGAGCTTGAAGTGCTCTTGCTTCCCTCCTTCTTCTTCTCTGAACTATCCTCTGATTTTTGCACATAAGGTTCCCATTTTTTTTTTCCTGAGTTTTTGGCTTTCTTCTTGTCATGTTTCTCTTGACTTTTGGTGTTGGTGGAAAGGTTTCCCCCTGCCTCCCCATGTACCTCGACGAACCGTTCTGCTAATTTAGTCACGAGGTCAATACGTTCCGCTCCTTGTTCTCCCAGGAACGTCCTGAGAGGTTTAGACATTTGCTTCTTCAGCTGGTCGACCACCATGAGCTCTTCCAGACTCTCATAGTCATGTGCGAACCCAGCCAAATCCATCCACTTATGGAGATAAGATTTAAGACGCAAACTGTAGGCGGCAAACAACTCTCCGGGTTCTCGTTTCGCTGCTCGAAATTTTTTCCGGTAGGTACGTGACGTAACCTCGAATCGTTTCAGCAGAGCCGTCTTTAACTCGTCATAATTGTTCTCATGTCCTGGTGGCAGGCGAGTATAAACCTCGTATCTCGTCCCGCGTAATCCCTGGGATAGCTTAAGATTCCATTTGTTACGCTCCAGACCCATAGCAACTGACATAGCCTCGAAGCGTTGAAGGTATTGGTCAATCTTCTCTTTGTCCTCCTCGTAGACCGCTAAAGGAAACTTCATAGCATGGTACCCATGTCCACCTACTGGTGTTGATCCTGGGATGGAGGAACCTCCAACTGCTCCCTCAGTTTCTCCATTAGATTGACTCTTGAGCTCGAGTTCCCGCATCCGGTACTCGTGCTCCCTCTTCTGTGCTTCCTGTTCAGCTTCTAATTTCCTAGCTGCTTGTTCAGCTTCAAATTTCCTAGCTGCTTGCTGAGCTTCCAATTTCCTAGCTGCATGCTCAGCTTCCAATTCCATCCTTCTCAATTCCAGCTCAGCCTTTCGATCTTCCCTTTCTGCTTGACGATACTCTCTCTCCACTTCCTGTATGTAATCCGTTAGAGCAGACCCAGCCAATCCCATTTCTTCCCCCCTTGCCTTTAATTCTAACGTGCTAAGTTTAGGGGTGGCCATAATACAGAGAGGTAAGCTAGCAGGTCTAGTACAATATAACTGCAAATTACTATACAGATATATGAACAAGTACTATAAATCTAGATATTACCACACACAGCACATTCACTCAGTGACAAGAGTAGAATCAGGACCACAGACCTATGCAGACGTGTGAAGTGTGAACAGGTAAGATTTTAGTCCTAACCCCTATCCACATTCACTCTAGCTGGATTCTCCAAAATGATATCTCCCTTTTATAACTAAGGATCCCGTGTCAAAAGACCCCGTTGTCAGAAGATCCCCCTGTCAAACGTTCCTGCTTGCAGGAGATCTCGCTGTCCAAGGATTCCGTTTACGGGAGATCCCGCTGTCCAAAGATCCCGTTTACGAGAGATCCCGCTGTCCAAAGATCACGTTTACGAGAGATCCCACTGTCCAAATATTCCGGCTTGGCCCCCAATAATGTCGTGTCCTCCTTTAAAGTGTCGTCCCTGGAGTGAGGAGATCCGACACCCACATTATAATATTTTTTTCCTCTCAATATTCTGGAGAATCCACCAGCTTCCGTCCAACACACTCCATCAGCCTATGGACACCTTTTCCTATCACTCTCACACTGTCGTACTATGCCCCCTTCTCATACTTCCCCAACGCAACATACTCAACAACTCTTGCTTCTAAAAATTAATAAAGAGTAATTTATTAAAATAAAAGTGTAACGTGTATGAGACGTGTATGCGAAGAAAATGTGTGACGTGTTCTATAAAGTGTGTAGACTCTGTCTCTCAGACATCAACTCAGTCAGCTGATCACAGCAAAGATAGACCACAGCACGTTACGTCAGAACAAGTACGTCTCACCCGTTGCCGGAACCATCTTGCCGGATAATGCTTTGCCTCTGTAGACCTCTGGTAATCCAATTTCATGAACATCCGAAATAGACACCGGTGGTATTAAGAGTTAATCAGGGACCGGTTGCACTCTACACAATGTCCGTTCCTAATGTTCCTAAACAAACTGCACAAGTCTTTTGCAGTGTGTACACAGTCATTAATGTTAATTGTTACTGTACTGGATCCTCACTCGTGTCTATCTAGCCTCAAGTATAATGTCTTGTGTTCTATTACACGAGATTATATAACACTAGGTAACTATTAGATTGTTCTCCGGTAGTTACTACTGTCTGATGCTGTATGGTGCATCTGTAATCATCACTATGTGTGGTGAATCAACGTCCTTTTAGCTTTTAGTTGCTTTCTGTATGCAACGTTATTGACTCTTGAACTGGTGTTCTTCAGAATGGGTTTTTTAAGTCTTTCCCAAAACTTGTTGAGTTTCCTTGGATCTGGTAGGGAACCTAGGATAGAAACAACACATCTGGTGATAGTACTAGTCACTGATCCCTTCGGCTGAGTGTAAGCCTATCACCTTGCTTAATGATCTTTAGCTAACTAGACTTAGTCATAGAGCAGATTAGCTACCCACCTAGAGTCGAATCAGGCTATGACAAAGAAAAAATATCAGCAAACAGAATGCGGAACCCCGCCCACCAGGGACACCTACGGGAGGATCCCAATTATCCTTCATTACTCAACTAGTAAAGCTTATCAACACTTCACTAATCTATTCTAGCTAACAGAGCCAAGTATCACTTCCCTAATCTAGCTAGTTTCCACTAACAGTGCTAATCATCACACTATAGTTTAACAAGGCTACTGCCTAAAGTAATTATAACGAATATATTATAATAAGTTATACCTTAAATGGCACTACTGCAGTCCTATAAATCATATCTACATCTGCCATATAGGCACGTGTAAAATTAAGTCACTAATTAACACACGGTAGATATTATTTCCACTAGGCGCTGCAGTGCCCTCACTCCGACTAGAGCATTATTCAAGTCCTCCCTAGTTGATCCCAACTCGAGTTTATATGGCAAACTACCCAAGTTGTCCACGTGACGTTATCCTTTTCGCCCCCACACAGGTGTTATTTGGACATATCAGCCATTTGCAAGAATCTATTTTCCTGGCTTTAGTCCTGTCAAAGTTGTCAGTAATTGTTAAGATTTTCAAAACAAGCCAGCAAGTTTATGTCTACTTCCAACAAAGCGTTGCACATAACCCCGTCAACTTCTCGATGTGCCGGAAACCAAGAATTGACAGATGCACTGTTTTCCTGTCTCTCGCTGCCAATTCCGGTTTGTCTCTGACTGTTGACAACTGTCAAGCTTCTGTTCAGTGGTGACAATCCCAGCAGCCATTTCCGTCTGATGTGTTTATGACTTGTCAAAGTGATATCTGATTCAGCGCACTCACTTCCTCCTCACTCACCACCAAATGTGTATATGGGCTGACCTGATGTAACCTGTGCTGTTTTTCCAGTACGGCTGTTGTGGGCCTAGAAAATACACGCCCAGCAAACGTCGGTATATTTATCTGTTTAACTCATGGCAATCTCGCGACAGTTATGAGGAGAAATTAGATGCAGACAGTCAAGATTTGTTGGGTATGTTATGAGGAGAAATTAGGTGTACGTAGTCAAGATTTGTTGGGCTTGTTATGAGGAGAAATTAGATGTAGATAGTCAAGATTTGTTGGGCTTGTTATGAGGAGAAAATAGATGTAGATAGTCAAGATTTGTTGGGCTTGTTATGAGGAGAAATTAGACGTAGACAGTCAAGATTTGTTGGGCTTGTTATGAGGAGAAATTAGATGCAGACAGTCAAGATTTGTTGGGTATGTTATGAGGAGAAATTAGGTGTAGGTAGTCAAGATTTGTTGGGTATGTTATGAGGAGAAATTAGATGTAGACAGTCAAGATTTGTTGGGCTTGTTATGAGGAGAAATTAGACGTAGACACTCAAGATTTGTTGGGTTTGTTGTGAGGAGAAATGAAACTGGAAAATTTAGTGACAATTGGCAAACTTGATGGTCAAAAATAAAGCAAGCAGGTAAAGAGTTAAATACCTAAATGGTTTGGCCAAATGAGATAATAGGGACAAGGATATAGATGTGATCCGAGACTCGGGTGATCCTGGAAGTTAGCAAACCAGGATCGTCCATACTACTTGCATGTCTTTTTCGTGGCATCAGATGATAATGACTTAATTGTTTCTTGTTTTGTCTGTGGTGTTTCAGGACTACCTGTATGCCACCGGTGTCACCTATGAAGTTGTTTCTAACATGCCAAAGGTAAGCATAGCTTGATATGATTGATTAGTTAAATGATTGATTGATTGAATGATTAATTGAAAAAAATCATTGGGCGAATGGCTGGTTTATTAAAATAAAGGGAGTTTAAAAGCAAGATGATATACTTCAATGTATCAGGTTTGATCCTATCCGGCTCAGTCTCTCCGATGCTGACCTGACAGTGATGTACTCTTTCTGCATCCATCTGTGCAGTTTCCAGCTGTTGAGGGATTTGCAACATGGTCGAAAGGATTCCATAATGTCAGAAAGCTCAAAGTTCAATCCGTTCCTCTGAACTCAAGCGTAGTCCATATACTTGCTACTACTTCTAGTGTACTGGACTAATTTTTGGGTGTGGATTAGCTTTCCGTGCGCCAAAGCCCCTCGCCATCAGGCGAACCCACTCCAACTTCTGAGATATTTGTAATTTATGTCCCCAAGTCAAGGACGATAATCGGCATTATAGTCCAACGGACCGGTGTAGGTGTTGAAACCTCTACTTCGCCATCAGCACATCGAAAGTTTAAGAATTAGTGCTCTTATCAATTCAGCCATGCTGACCTCCGCCCTGGAGCTAGATTTATGTGTGTTTTGTTTAACACTTCCCTTCATATGGATATGAGCTCAGTACCTTTCAAGTCAGAGATGTGCATATGAACTCAGTACCTTGTGAGTACCAATACAGGCTGTCTAAAAACTAAAGACGGCAAAATCATAATAGAAAAAGATCAGATTCTACATGTATGGACATATTATGTGAAAAACCTTTATGGTGATAACAGAGGAACAGTACAATATTAGATTTAATAATCAAGGGCCACCAATTTTGAAGATGGAGGTTCGAAATGTTCTTAAGCATATGAAAGCTGGCAAGGCCCCCAGTGCAGATACCATCACAACAGAAATGATTACAGCTTTAGAAGAATTTGGACTAGAGCAAGTCACCAGACTGCTGAACACATTATATGATACTGGAGATATACCTCCTGAATTATGTAATTCTGTATTTATTGCAATACCAAAGAAATCAGGAACCTTGGAATGTGATCAACATAGAACAATTAGTATAATGAGCCACATCACAAAGATTTTGCAATGAATTATCATGCAAAGAGTGAGGAAGAGAATACAACCTGAGATAGGTAAAGAACAATGTGGGTTTGTAGAAGGAAAGGGTACAGTAAATGCTGTGTATATGCTGCGAACAGTTATTGAACGGGATATAGAAGTAAACAAGGATATAACCTTTGCTTTATTGACTACACAAAGGCTTTTGATAGAGTTAGACATGTCAACATGGTAGATATGCTTGCAGATCTACAAATTGATGGGAAAGACACCACCCCAACTGAGTTTACCTTGATCTTTTATCCTAATGTTGCCTTAACCAAAAATCCTGATTATTTCTAAAACTTATTTGTTTTCGATGTTTGCTTCCAGGGCTCCGAGGACCTTGAGGACATGGAGACGCTGGCTCAAATGGCGGCTTCACAGAATGAGGTCTCTGCCGTCGATGGAGAGACTTACATAGAGAAGTACATCAAGGGGGTGTCAGCGGTTGAAAGTATCCTGACTCTCGATAGACTTCGACAGGTACTGTTTGAGTATTGATGTCACTCTTGCTCTCTCTCTCTCTCTCTCTCTCTCTCTCTCTCTCTCTCTCTCTCTCTCTCTCTCTCTCTCTCTCTCTCTCTCTCTCTCTTCTCTCTCTTCTCTCCCCCTCTGTTTACATCTCTCATTGTCTCACTTGCTTTACCAATTGTCTCTACATCTATATCTCTCTACCTCCATCACTATCTCCATTCTCTCTCTCTCTCTCTCTCTCTCTCTCTCTCTCTCTCTCTCTCTCTCTCTCTCTCTCTCTCTCTCTCTCTCTCTCTCTCTCTCTCTCTCTCTCTCTCTATGTGCATCCATCTATCTTTCTGCCTTCTCTTTCACTCTTTTTCTCCATCTCTCATTGTATCTATTTCTTTTACGATTTCACTCTTGTCTCCATTTCCATCTCTCTACCTCAATCTCTCTCTATCTCTATCTCTCTCTCTCTCTCTCTCTCTCTCTCTCTCTCTCTCTCTCTCTCTCTCTCTCTCTCTCTCTCTCTGCCTTCATCTGTCTTTCTTCCCCCATCTCTCTCTCTGTCTCTCCTATCTCTCTCCATTTCTCACTGTCTCTGTCTCTTTTACCATTTAACTCTTCTCTCCATCTGTCTCTTTACCTCCATCTCTCTCTATCCCTCACCACTGTCTGAATGTGTCTGTGTCTCTATACCTGTCTCTGCCTCTCTTAGTATCTCCTATTCTCATATACTCTATGTATCTCCTATTCTCACATGTACTCTCTACTGTGACTATGCTCAATATTCATATTATTGTGTTTACTGCTAAATGGATTTAATATGCACAATATTAAATATAAACATAATGTGTGAAAGGAAAGAAAATGTCTTGGGACGAGCAAGCCACACAAAACAGATCTCTTCCTATTTTTTCCTGCTCTGCTTCTTTTTCCACCTATGCATATTTCTTTACAACTTTGCTTCTTCCACCTACTCCTAACTTCTCTTCATCTTTTCTTACTTACTCCTCTCATTTATCCTCTTCCTTTCCTTATTCTGCTTCTTCATTCTACTCCTTTTACTTTTCTTCATTTTGTCCCCTCCCCTCTTTAACATGCTTCTCATCCCTTTCTTCCTCCTCTTCCCTTTCTTCCTCCTCTTCCCTTTCTTCCTCCTCTTCCCTTTCTTCCTCCTCTTCTCTTTCTTCCTCCTCTTCCCTTTCTTCCTCCTCTTCCCTTTCTTCCTCCTCTTCCCTTTCTTCTTCCTCCTCTTCCCTTTCTTCCTCCTCTTCCCTTTCTTCCTCCTCTTCCCTTTCTTCCTCCTCTTCCCTTTCTTCCTCCTTTTCTTTTTCTTCCTCATCTTTTTCCACCTCCTGATCTTCCTCCTTTTCCCTTTCTTCCTCATCTTTTCCCATCTCCCCCTTTGTCTTCCTCCTTTTCCCTTTATTCTTCATATTTTCCCACCTCCTCTTTGTCTTCTTCCTGTTCCCTTTCTTACTCATCTTTGTCCATCTTCTCTTTTTCTTCCTCCTCTTCTCTTTCTTCCTCATCTTTTCCCACCTCCTCTTTGTCTTCCTAATTTTTCCCACATCCTCTTTGACTTTCTCCACTCCCCTTTCTTCCTCCTCTTCCTTTTCTTCCCCTTCTTACTTTTCTTCCTCATCTTTTCCAACCTCCTCTTTGTCTTCCTCCTTTTCCCTTTCTTCCTCATCTTTTTCCATTTCCTCTTTGTCATCCTCCTCTTCCCTTTCTTGTTATCTTTTTCCACCTCTTTGTCTTCATCTTCATCCCTTTCTTCCTCATCTTTTCCCACCTCCTCTTTGTCCTCCTCATCTTTTCCCACCTTCTCTGTGTCTTCCTCCTCTTCCCTTACGTCCGCATATTTCCCCACATACTCTTCTTTTTCATCTTAATCTCTTTCTTCTTATTCTTCCACCTCCCCCTCTTCTCATTCCTTCCTGTTCCTTCTTCTTTTCAGTTTCTTCCATTACCCATTCTGTCAAGTGTTTGATCGAGATTTACTTTAGAATTATTCACCACATCAGTAAATAAGTAAACAGCAATTGCTGTAATAGGGTACACTCAAGCAGAAATAACATGTTTCTTTTTTCCGTGTCCGACTCTCAGGAGGTCACAGTGAAAGAGATGCTGGCCAACTCCGGCCGACTGGGTTCAAATCTCAGAAAGACAACAAGTGTTCCCAACATTAACCAGGTTTGTGTTTGCTGTGAGGTCTGCGGGTTCTTCATTGTTTTCTGTTTTATTATAGTACAGTTAATTGTTTTCCTAGCTGTGGCACACACACAAAACATTTCCCCAAATAGGATGAATGCGTTTTTCCCTTTCAAAACAATGTATTCCCTTAGTGTGTTTAAACACAGAAACCATAAACAGAATATTGCACGATTTCCTGCCTGGCATATTTCACTGCATCTCATCAGGTGCACTACTGCAGGGTTATATATCATCTGAAGTGGATAAACAGATAATGCTTTGGCTGAAATACTAAATACATAGTCACTGATATTAGTTCAATGTGGAGAAATATTATCCCTACAAAAGTCTAAGATTTAACAGGAAAGTCCTTCTGTTTGCATAGCAGTGGCTGGAATCTCCTAATAGATCATGTTGCAGTATGCACCTGACAAAATGCATCGAAATATGCCAGGCCAGAAATCTGGCAATATTTTGTTTACCATGTCTGTGTTTAAACTTTACCCTCTATTAAATATATGTTTGACTTTCTTATGAATGTTTGTGACCTTCATTCTTAAAGTGTTTGTTTAACTGATAATTTTCTATAATCCCTACCAACGAAACAGTTTTTTAACTGTTGAAATGTGTATATATATTTTGTTTCCACATAAGAATAAATGCGTGATTAACTGACAAATTGAATATAGATAGTCATGACATGTTGGACTGACAGTACAGTAAATTTTGATTCCCGAGTAAAGTTGATATTTGTGTTTATTCCACATTTATAAGCATCACTTAACAAAGTTACAATATGCTTGTTGTCATTTGTGAATGTTCACTTTGGATCCATCTTGTTAGGCGATAATACAAAAGATGTCACAGTAAACTGTGTAAAAATCAAATATGTAACACATACTTATCCAGTACTTTCACATCACTGTCTAACAGAATTACTGTAAAACCAGAGCTCTGTTTGGTTTACTTTGTTATAATTATGTATTTTAAACAGTAGTATATTGAAAATGCAAGAACACAAAATCTACTTGCATACTTTTGGTGCCAGTAATATTTATATTATTAAACATTATTTACTTCACCAAAATGAACATGAATATTGACATCTGTATAATACATTACAGATGATTTTTGCACTGGATTTCAATTTATTTATATATCATACGGGTTTTGGTCTGTGCACATTTATTTTGAACTATTACAGTACAAAATCACAGTAAATGACTTGTACTTTATGATAACTGTTATGTTTACTGTGCACATTTAATTTGCACCACATACACACAAAAAACAAAGAAAAGGAAATAATAGAATGAACAAACTTTATTTTCAAATGGTCACAAATTGGGCAAGCAGGCCCATCATACATTCGCCTTTCCAACCACTCATCTTTTGTACATCAATTATCTGTTGTGCATGTTACACTCACATAGAAAAGTATTTTTAAAAGAATGTGGTGAACATAATGCATATTACCATGTTATGAGACAGGCAGGCGGACACTTACAGACACTCACACATGCATAAACACATGCATGCGTACCTACAAACACACATAGATGATATAGAAGCAGGGCCTAACAATAAACTCAAGTATTTGAAATGGAAGAAAAACAATATGACAGTAATTTTATTGTGACAAATAATCATTTAATGTGTCCCTTAGTGTTTTGTGTATGTATGTTGGTGTGTATGTGTGTAATAATATGTAGACACTTGTCTGTGTGTGATTTATTGCCAGCGTTGATTGTCCGGTAATGCATGGCAATCCAGCTTGATGTTAACGTTTGAATATGTTAGTACATACAAGCATTCAGGTGTGAATAATATGTTTATATAATCACATGTTAATAAACCAGAATATCACCCCTCAAAAAAATAAACTGAACCAAAACAGTAATCACTGACAATCATTAGATCAGTTGCTCCATATATTAATATTATTTGAAATAGTATGTTATATATAATTTATACTTTTAATATTCCACCTATGCTTAATGGCAAATGGGACCAGAATAAACAGTTCTTGATGTCATTGTTCACAGGGGATGGATAATATAATACTTAGAATAGTAAACTATATCATTAGTGGTAGAAATTGTGATCACATTAGACTGTTGTCTGACATTTCTTCATTTGTTACTTCTTCTCTAACTCCGGGTGTAGAGAAAAGTAAGTCCTTGCAGCCTTTTACATTTTGAACAAAGAGATATTTCATTGTCTTTATTTCTCACAGTATGTGTTTTCTCTTATATTGATCTTGTCAGATGTTTAATCTGTATAGGTTATCTTCCGGCACTTTCATATAGTCATGTTTCAGAAAGCTACAGTGTGCTAATTACACGTGTCTTCAGCTGAGTCTTCATGCCCAGTATTGTTGTATTGTTATTTGTCATGGTGCTTGCTACATGTGGGGCTGTCACGTTCATCATGAGCACATCTGGTTGACGTAACCTGCACATCAAACACAAGAAAACAGGCTTTTTCCTAAGGTCCTTCATGTGGGATTGTCATGTTCATCATGAGCACATCTGGTTGATATAACCTGCACATCAAACACAAGAAACCAGCTCTTTTCTTCAGCTCCTTTGTGTGGGATTGTCACATTCATCATGAGCACATCTGGTTGATATATCATGCACATCAAACACAAAAAACCAGCCCTTTTATTCAGCTCCCTCGGTGGTGGCTTAGAAAGAATGGTAATGGAAGGCATGGTTGCCTGGAAGAAGAGGCTGCTTTCAGTCACCAGGATGGTGGATACAGGACAGTTAAAGGCATCCTGGTCATGTAAATGGTGCATTTAAAGGCATCCTGGCCATGTAATTAGTGCATTTAAAGGCATCCTGGTCATGTAAATGGTGCATTTACAGGCATCCTGGACATGATAATGGTGCATTTAAAGGCACCCTGGTCATGTAAATGGTGCATTTAAAGGCACCCTGATCATGTAAATGGTGCATTTCAAGGCATCCTGGGCATGTAAATGGTGCATTTAAAGGCATCCTGGTCATGAAAATGGTGAAGTATCACAAATATTTCCAGTGGGTTTAGATCAAAGATTAAAGAATGGGGCTGATTGGTTCTTGTGGGCTTAATGTTATAGAACAGTCTTAGAATATTGTGAGGTTAGCATGGCCGAATGGATAAGACAGCTCGTTCTTAAAACATCCGGTAAATTGGTGCCGAGGTAACAGGTTCAGCTCCTACACCTGTCAGTTGGACTAAAATGTTGACTTCTCATCCTTGACTTGTAGACGTAAATTACAAGTACCTCAGAAGTTGGAAGTGATAGTGAAGACATAGGGAAGATATAGTGAAGAGCTAATGAAAAAGTGAAGGGATGTATCTGAAGTAATAGTCAATGAATTGACAGTGAAGCAATGATGCTGCAATAGGCATTCACTGGTGAAATGTTGCCAGTTCATTGGCAGTGCAATTTCTAACTGTCCAGGGATTTTTAACATGCACAAAGACATAAGTGTCACTTTCACATACACAAGAATGTGTCCATAATTTCTACCTGGTTTTTAAAACATTCATATAATATCAGATAATCATGATAAGTAAATCCAATTCTGCAACTTGTTATGACAACACATGTTTGCTAAAGCAGTGGAGCTGCTAGATTTAGATTTTTTCGTCACATAAACACATTCATTACATTTGTGATGAGTCTGTTGTCTTATATAGCAACTTATAAATCTGATATTGTTATTTTTTTCACAAATAACGTCTATTTACTAAAAGTCTATTTTCAGTTGGCATCTGGTTGATTGACTTGTAAAAGGTCTATTGTGGTCATATTTTCTATCATGGTGGTGAATTTATAATTGAAATATGTCTATAATAGAGGCAGATTTATAATTGAAATAAGTCTATAATAGAGGCAGACTTATAATTGAAATAAGTCTATAATAGAGGCAGATTTATAACTAAAATAAGTCTATAATAGAGGCAGATTTATAATTTTTAAAAATAGTTAAATTTTTTTAAGGAGTTTGGTCCAAATTTACTTTTTGTTTGGCACTGAATCTGTTAAAATGATGTTAGTAGTATTGAGAGTGTGGAATTTGGCTGCGACTCCACCCTATTGTAACAAATCTGTGTGTCTTAATTTAAGTCATGCTGCCCACCATCCAAGTTTGTTGATTATTCTGACAGTGCATGATTCATTTGTTGCATTTAGTTCTCTGCTTGTTTGATTGAGTTATGCACAGTGATGTAGCTTACCTTGTGGTGTGTGCTAATGTTTTCCAGATCGGCTACTCACCCAGTAAACTCAGCCACCAGGTATGTTGATGGAGATTAGTTTGTAGACACAGCTTGGCCCTGCATATTGTAGCAACTTAGCCACTGTCCGACATATTATTTTATTTATTGTTTGTTATAATATTATTTGTTATAATTATTGTTGTGATTATTAGTGGATTTGAATAACAAAGACACAAACAATAGATTGCATGATTTATTGCCTGGCATATTTCACTGCATCTCTTCTTGTGTGTTTTATATTTCAGCTTGAAGGATTTATCTTACTGCTTTAGTTTATGTTTTATGATTTCTGCTGTATGTACCTCACAAAAAGCATATATTGGAAACAACAAGCTGCCATAAAGATTGATAATGAAGTAGGACAAAATCAGCCTATTAAGAGAGGTGTGAGACAGGGATGTGTAATGTCTCCAGATCTTTTTTCCCTGGATAGTGAACATATTTTCAGAAATGTTGACGATATGAAAGGAATCATCTTTGGGGGACATAACATCAATAACATTAGATATGCGAATGATACAGTATTGATTGCAGACAATGAGCAGGATCTGCAACATTTAGTAGATGTAAATGTTGCTCACAGTGAACAACTTGGGTTAGAATTAAATTTGTAAGAAGACACGATTATGGTCGTCACTGGAAAGAAAGAAAAACCACAATGTAATATACAAGTAAATGGGAATATTCTTAAACAATTGAATTGGTATAATTATCTCGGAATAGTCATAACATCTGATGGGAGATGCCTTGAAGAGATTAGAACAAAATCGCCATGGCGAAGGCATCTTTTTGAAAGATTAAAAATATACTGACCAATAAAAAGATATCAGTTGAAACGATAAAAAGAGTGTTGAGGTGCTACATACAACCTGCGCTTTTGTATGGATGTGAAGAGTGAACAATGAACAGACAAGCTGAAAAACAGCAGATGGCTGTGGAAATGGTGGTTTCTGGGGAGAATGCAAAGAATAGCATGGACATACAGAAAAACCAATGACCGAGTCCTACAAGAAAAAAAATGAAAACCATAAACTGATTAGAGAAATTAGACGTAGGCAATCACAATTTTTTGGTCACACTATGAGAAGAAATAAATTGGAGAACTTGGTGACAACTGGTAAGATCAAGGGGAAGAGAACAAGAGGAGGGCAGAGAAGTAAGTGCCTGGATGGCTTGGCCTCGTTGTATGGTTGGGACAAGAACAGTGAGTTGATCCATGACTCTGGTGATTGAGTGAGATGGCAGAACTTGACTGTCCACGCTTACCGGCATGGCACATGATGATGATGGTGATGTATGTACCTGACAAGTTGCAGCATATTATGCCAGGCAATAAATTGTGCAATCTGTTATTTGTGTCTTCATTATTCAAAATAATTATTAGTGTTTGTTATTTATTATTATTATTATTTGTTCTATTAGTAGGTGTTATTTGTTACTATTATTTTTTATTCTGATATTAGTACGACTATTGTTATTAATATTGATTGAGCGGTCAGGCAGTTGAGTTACTAAATTTTTGTACTGATGGTGATTCAAGTCCTCAAAGTTGTATTAAAACAAAGGCTTTTTTTCTATATCTGCCAGGCTAAATTTTAGGCTTAGCCTGCTAATCTAATACCTAGAGATTTTCTTATCTCAGACCTATCCCGCTCACCTACCTCAGATCTACCTTGCTTACCAAGTACCTAAATTTTACACCTCAGAATTAGCCTGCTTACCTCAGACCTACTGTGCTTATCTCAGACCTACTGTGCTTATCTCAACCCTATTGTGCTTATCTCAACCCTACTGTGCTTACCTCAGACCTGCTGCATTTATCTCAGATTTACTGTGCTTACCTCAGACCTACTGTGCTTACCTCAGACCTACTGCATTTATCTCAGACCTACTGTGCTTACCTCAGACCTACTGTGCTTGTTTCAACTCTACTGTGCTTGTCTGAACCCTACTGTGCTTACCTCACATCTACTATGCTTATCTAAGACCTACTGTGCTTACCTCAGACATAGCCTGCATACCTCAGACCTTCTGTGCTTATCTCAGACCTACTGTGCTTACCTCAGACATAGCCTGCATACCTCAGACCTACTGTGCTTATCTCATCCCTACTGTGCTTATCTCATCCCTACTGTGCTCATCTAAGACCTACTGTGCTTACCTCAGACATAGCCTGCATACCTCAGACCTGTGCTTATCTCATCCCTACTGTGTTTATCTCAGACCTACTGTGCTTATCTCATCCCTACTGTGTTTATCTCAGACCTACTGTGCTTATCTCATACCTACTGTGGTTATCTCAGACCTACTGTGCTTACCTCAGACATAGCCTGCATACCTCAGACCTGTGCTCATCTCATCCCTACTGTGGTTATCTCAGACCTACTGTGGTTATCTCAGACCTACTGTGCTTATCTCAGACCTACTGTGGTTATCTCAGACCTACTGTGGTTATCTCAGACCTACTGTGCTTACCTCAGACCTACTGTGGTTATCTCAGACCTACTGTGGTTATCTCAGACCTACTGTGCTTATCTCAGACCTACTGTGCTTACCTCAGACCTACTGTGGTTATCTCAGACCTACTGTGGTTATCTCAGACCTACTGTGGTTATTTCAGACCTACTGTGGTTATCGCAGACCTACTGTGGTTATCTCAGACCTATCTTGCTTACCTCAGACCTACTGTGGTTATCTCAGACCTACTTTGCTTACCTCAGACCTACTGTGCTTATCTCAGACCTACTGTGCTTATCTCAGACCTGCCCTGCTTACATCAGACCTGACCTGCTTACATCAGACCTGACCTGCTTACATCAGACCTACCCTGCTTACATCAGACCTACCCTGCTTACATCAGACCTACCCTGCTTACCTCAGACCTACCCTGCTTACCTCAGACCTACCCTGCTTACCTCAGACCTACCCTGCTTACCTCAGACCTACCCTGCTTACATCAGACACATTGTTTTCTTCAGACCTTGACTGCATGCATATTCTACTTTTCTAAAACCAAGCTTGCTGACCTCATACCCAGCTTCTTACCACAGATACACTCTGCTTACCTCAGATTTATGCTGCTTACCTCATACCCAACTTCTTACCACAGATACACTCTGCTTACCTCAGATATACCCTGCTTACTCAGACCTAGCTTGTTTACCCCAGACATACTGTGTTTACCTCAAAGCTAGCCTGTTTACATCAAACCTAGCCTTAACACCTCAAATCTAACCTTAACACTTCAAACCTAACCTTAACACCTCAAACCTAGCCTTAACACCTCAAACCTAACCTTAACACCTCAAACCTAGCCTTAACACCTCAAACCTAACCTTAACACCTCAAACCTAACCTTAACACCCCAGACGTGCCTGCTTACCTCAATCCTAGTCCGCTCCCCTCATGACAGTTTCATTATGATTACAATTATTCTGAGCAATTAGCATCACTAATTCTCACATCTGGGGTCACAAGTTCACAACCACTGCACAGCAATTACTTTTTGGGGTTACTTTTGTATCAGCCGCAGACATGTTTCAGATTATTTTGTTACATCATCAGGAACAAATTATTTTTGTCTCACCATGCGCTCATAATGTTATGAGCATGGACTCATCACCTGTTAAGGGAGGGCAAGACTATCCACCTATACAGACTTACAAAATGTTATGGCCCTGTCACATCACAGACCCCAGCAGGAAACTGCATCAAGACATATATTTTTGTATACGTTGATCAGCAGCATTGTAATGACTAAATGCATGCCTCCTGGCTGGTAGTCAAGGGTTTGAATCCTCATTCAGGTGGTTATTTTTAAACTTGACCTGGGTTCCCAGGTTGACCCAGCCACAACTGGATACCATCCAATGTCTTGAGCAGTAAATATGACCGGATTAATACTGACCACATCCCCCAGATCCTGAATGTTATTAATTTAAAACACCAACTGAGGCAGAAATAGTTATTTTTAAAAAGTACAACTTCACTTAATAATACCAAGGGCCTCAATAACTGAATGCTCCCATTTGTTTTCTGCTTGCTTTTGTTTTGCTTCTTGCAGTTAACATTTGTTTACCACCTTTCTCAATTTTGGCATGAAATGTCTGAAAATGCCTGGCCACCATATAGCACTGTGATACATTTTTGTAATCATGTATTCCTTGTTTAATTCATGTAGTGCATTGCATGTTTAAAAACAAATAAGATGCATGCTGCATCCTATCTGCATTATTATATATACTTATTTATTTCACTACATTTACCGTGCAATTGGTTTGTTCTGTCACATTCTTTAATGCATTGGGTTGTAGAAATGCCTTCTTTAGAAGCACAATGTAACAATCGTTTGTCGAGACGGCAAGAGGCCAGTACATGTGTCACTAGTTGTGAACTTTAAATGTTTTGTTAGGCATTCAGGTAAATGCAACACTTGATGTATCGTTTGTGTGAGAAATATGTAATTTGTATTTGTCGATTCACAGCAGGATCTCCACCTGTTATATGTGCTATATTTTTTACCAGAGATCAAGGCTGCGATATTTCATTTTGATTATTCATCATCATAATGTGCCATGCCAGTAAGCATGGGCGGTCATGTTTCACCATCTCGCACAATCACTAGAGTCGTGGGGGATCAGTTCTGTGTTATTTGTGGCTAAGCCATACAGATATTTTCTTCTTTGCCTTCTTATTGTTCTTCTCCAGCATTTAAAAGCATGCCCTTGTGACCAGATTTTGTTTCTGAAACTTGTAGCATTAGTTTTATTGTTATCCATGCCTGAGGACCTCGCACAAGATGTTGCAGGTCACATAAAACTGAAAGGAATGCTGTTGATATTTATTCTAACAGTCTCTTTGGTTAATACTCACTCCTATGACGTCAATTCAGCTTCATTAAAACCCTTTCCGGACAATTTTATGTGAATTGTCAAGGAAGGACGAGGAAGACTTTTCTCTAACACTTCATACTTCACTAACACTTCATACTTCAACTGTGACTTTCTACTAAAACCTCACACTTCATTAACACCTCTAATTATAAATCTCACACTTCATTAACACCTCTCATTACAACTCTGACATTTTACTCACACTTCACTAACAACTCTCATTACAACTGTGACTTTTTACTAAAACCTCACACTTCACTAACAACTCTCATTACAACTGTGACTTTTTACCAACACCTCACATTCCAACTGCATGCATGTCTGCCATGAGGCTAACTTGATTTTACTCCCATGACTTCAGGTCATTTAATATTTCTTTAGATTGTACTTTCTGTCTCTTCCAGTTAATATTTTTTTTTAATTCTGTCTGTGTTATACGAGGGTAAGTTAATAGGTAAGTCACAAATGGCTGTAGAAAAATAACTAACTATGATAACAATTTGAAACCAGTGTATTTTTATACATTCATTGTCCCTTTATTTCTCAACATAATTTCCAACAACATTGATGCACTTATTCGATCGTTTTATCAGTCCTCCAAAACCGGCTGCATTGAACTGCATGTGATATTTAGCCGTAGCAGCGACCTGTTTAGCCTGATGTTTTTACTTTCAACTACCGCAGGAGTTTTAATCCACTCAGAATGCACACGAGTCATCTATAAATTTTAACCTTGTCCATAAAGGCTAGATGTGCAAAATTTCATTATAAAGCTTATATTTTGGACATAAAATTGTCCTTGTGAAAAGAAATGTGTGAATCATATAAATGCTGCAAGTCCAGGTTTGACAAACTGGTTTTTGGTTGTAACTTGCACTAAATTACAATGTTGAAAATGTACTTTTAATTTGTTTCAGTTCCGGGCAGATAGCATTCATGACCTATCCCACTCTCTGAATGAAGGAAGCTACCACAACAGTACCACCCGCTCTCCAAGTTTTCCCGGTGAGCTTTTCCGTTTGAGGACCAATTCTGAAGCGGATGACTCATTCGCAGCATTGGCAAAAGTGGCATCCCAACAAAAGAGGCACTCTTTTGGATTAGGTGTGTGCTTCTTTTCCTCGGTGTTAAATGGTCATTACTGTTTATGTAGCATTTTTTTTTGGTTTCAAGCTAGTGTCTTAGAACCAGTGATATCATACCCATGTCAGGGTTGTCTTTATTCTTCTTTGTTGTGATTGTTACTTGTTATTTGTCTGTATAGTTGTGCAGGCTGTAGCTCTTGTTTACAGCTGGTGTGGCATAGTTGACCACCAGTTAAGGAAAGCTTTAGTTGTTTGTTTTCTGGAAGCTTCTTTATTTTGTGCTTTTGTGAATATTTTGTGTTGTCAAAAATGTGAAAAGTCAGCATATGTTCTCTTTTGAACAGAGTAGTTTCTCTTTTGAGCAGAGTAATTTCCCTTCTGCGTAATATATTATCCAACAGGCAGCATCATTACATTTTGTCTGACACAAAGGGCAGCATTCATACTATTGAAAACACTCAAGGTCCTGCCATGAGTCAGATTACTTAAGACCTGGTTAACAGCAACATAGATTGTTGAAACATTAATAGGGATAAATAATCACGGAGGTGATAAGGGAAAAGACACCGGTAGGGAGTAATAGTTAATAACATTCACTATCATTCAATAAACAAAACTCATAATACATATAGACAGATAACTAATATCATGTTAATGGCTGATAAGTACATACATAAACATCAATACATTCTTACGATCATAATCATCATGCCATGTATGTACATAAACAGTATACATGTAATTGTAACAGTATTGATTGTACTAGTACCTGATGGTAACACAGGACAGGTAAAATGAGAGGTTGGTAGAAACGACATCTGCGAAAGCAGGAAGGTTGACAGTGGGTCTAAAACCACGATACATCACAGAGGACACCCATAACTTAAAAGCAAAAAGAAGAAGAAGGTAACTGAGACACTACTACCAAGGATACATATTGATGTCACAAAAAGGATAATGATGGGCGAGTGAAAGTTTGACTAGTGCTTGAAATATTACATGTGAGTCCAATTGTAAATATTATTCAGGTTTTATGACAATATTGTATATTTGAGAGACAGACATGTACAAAAGGTAGGAAAAATTTAGCTGATGGGGGTAACATGTACATAACATGAGAACATGAGGAGTGACAGCGAAGTGAGAAAAAGGGGACGAGAAGACTGAGAGTAGGAATTTGTGCCAATGAGAATTAATTTGAATACAACCGGGATGCAACGGGATATTTGCACACCAGTATACAGGAAGCATAAAGGCATAGACGGGACATTTGAGATTCTAGTATGTGTGTTGTAAGACAAAGTAAAAAAAAAAAAAAAAAAAAAAAAAAAGAGAGAGAGAGAGAGAGAGAAAGACAAACGATGAAAGGACGAAGAGAGGAAATGAGAGAGAGAGAACAGAGTGCAAGTGAAATTGAAGGAAAGGATACAAGGATAGTGTAGTAGGATTATTGGTAGTACCATTGATAATAGTACCAAGTGGTAGTACTGTGTACATATAAGATTTCAACATGTAGCACTTCAGCATGGCAGTAGAGGTATATAAAGGTATATAAGGGTCATGGTATTAGGAACACTACAAGGAAAAAGTTGGTAGTAAGAACAACAGGCATAAACATAAGGCAAATGAAGGGAATAAATAGCCATAGAGCACAAGTAACTAATGGCAGCTGACCACGCACACACGTTGACAAGACAAATACAAGAGTCATAGGTACTCACACCAAAGAGATCCACAGTCGTAGCATAGACTACTCAGGAGCAAGATAGAGCTTAAACAAAATATGGGTGAAATTGATATGTCTGCAATACACACGTTCCTGCACCCAGGGCTTAAGGGCTGGGGAGGGTGTCAGTTGCTTGTACCGAGGTATAAATGAGGAACCTTATGGGAATGTCCGGGGTGGGACATTGGGACTCATAGTAGGTTGGTCCTCAACTTGCCGAATACAAAGGGGGTTGAGGCCACACGAGGTCTATTTGGGAATAGACGGATATTCGTGTCCGACATTATAATTTGTGTGAAGGTATGGCAGAATATCAACGTAACACAGAGGGAAGTTAAAGGGAACTGAGAAGCAAGCTCAAAGGCATGAGGCAGTAGACAGATATGTGCGACCAGGGACAGGCATGTGCGACCAAGCTGACTCATGTCAAGTGTAGAGATAAGGAAGAACCCAAAAATGTAGAACATTTTTGAAATTGCGGGGGGCATATGCCATGAGTCAGATTACTTAAGACCTGGTTAACAGCAACATAGATTGTTGAAACATTAATAGGGATAAATAATCACGGAGGTGATAAGGGAAAAGACACCGGTAACGGGCTAAAGATAGTGGCCAATAGAATTGCGAGGAGGAGGCCACGTGATTAGGAGGGTCGAGCAGGGCGCACGGACAAAGGGAGTCAGTCGGAGTTGGGAAGCCATGACAGACAGATCACGAAAGGAGAGAAGTGTGTCGGCTGAGAACTGAATATCCCTTGTGGCGATGAAACGCCGAGAATCGTCGACGGCAAGTTACTGAGTGTACGCTAGATATTTCAAGCGTGTACCGATTGAGGAGAACAGCGTTGCAGCGACCAGGCGAGTGGACATGTTACAGCACGGAGTCGAGTGGTGTGCCGTGGGCAGAGGTTGCCGGCCTGTGAATGTAGGCGCCATGCGACCATGTGTAACAGGACTGTAAGTAGGGTAGAAGAGTGTATGTGTAGACCATTGTAGTTGATTAGATAGCCTGGATAGCAGGACGTACTACAATCAGGGTGTACACAAATGTCGTGGGTGTACATGTACCTTTGAATATCCCAGTGATTGTGTTGCATAGAAACAATACATGATGCCATTCTATCACTCGGTGGTGTCGAGTTGTGTTCACGGTGTATCAGTGTGTAATTCATAAAGAGTGTCAACGTAGCCGCATCTCAATACCCCTAGTTACGTCAGAAAGGGCTCGTTGGCAGTCCCTAGAGTTTACATTTATAATTCCAGATTGTATAGTGGTCTAGGAACTGCAGTGGTATTTTGATTAGTGCATTTGTCTGACATGACCATAATCTGGGTTAAATCCCTAACAAAGCCGGATTATTTTTCCAACCATAAGGGTCAACCCAGCCTCATAAAAATTAATAATAGATAGTTGTGGGAATTATCTGGCAAGGACAGGAGATGAGAAAGGAAACTGGCCACCCACCTCATATGTTGTGGCCTATAATATGTGAAAGTCTAACACTTCACACTCCCAAAGGATAATATGTGAAACTCTAACACTTCACACCCCAAAGGATAATATGTGAAAGTCACTGTTTGTTATTTACTTACTAATTTTACATTCAATAGTGTGCCATTGCTTTCTTAATGGCCAACACCTTATACCATTTTATTCAATGCATAGCCAAATAGATAAGAATGAGTTCTCTTAAACACCCGGTGTGCTGATGCTGATGTAAGGGGTTCGACCCTTACACCAGACAGTTGGACTAAAATGTTGACCTATCGTCCTTGACTTGGGGACGTAAATTACAAGTACCTGTGAAGTCAGAGTGGGTTTGCCTTATGGCGAGGAACACTGTTAATAGGGAAAGCTAATCCATGTGCAAAATTCAGTCCAGCACTACTAGAAGTGGTGTGTATGGACAACGCTTGAGTTCAAATTGAGCGAGCGCCAAAAAAAAAAAATATATTCAACGCAGAGCAATCTATATCCAAATATCTGCAGCTAATTTTGAACCCTCAGTTCGGTATGTTGGGGAATTGTGAAACCGTTTAACTAACCCCTGAGTCACAGATGCTGACAATCTGCTATGGGACCAGCTGATTTTAGTGGTCCAAGTTTCCTGCATGTGCCACTGCACGCCAGAATTTTTGAAAGGTCATGTGCAAACTAAACTATATAATTATAGCTTGTTTGAACATTAGAAACAGTTGCTGCAGTTAAACCATCATTTTAGAAAGTTGGCGTGATATACATAAGTTTGTGTGTGCACTAATGCTGAGAACATGTAGTCTTAAATACGGTGTACCTGAGGTTAGCAGCGGATACAGTGTCATTAGTATAATGTGAAATTACACTGCTGAAGTTAGTTTATGGCCTCTTTGAATAACTTGATAAGGTTTTCTCTTGTCCTTACTGGAGTGAGGGGGAAAAAAAGTTCTTCTTTTGTTTAAATAAAACTTTCAATGTCAGCTTTAGTTAATTTTCTTATGTGTGCTAATAATCAAAAGTAAAATTATAATTTAGTAATTAATTCACACTTGAATCACCAATGTACTCATAGAGGAAACTGCACAAGTATCAGTCATTCACATAGTGAGGAAGTAGAAAGGACATACATTGAGAAAACCAGAGAATAGCATAACTAGAAAGGCCTTTTCTGGGGTCCACATGGTAAAAGAACTAGAGACATGAGTGGACATGGACAAGCTGCATGGGATAGCTAAAGATATGAGGACTTGGAGTGACTTGGTTGAGAACTGCCTAAATGAAGGATAACGGGTGGAAAAAGAAGATGAAAAATCAATTGACACAACTTATTCTTTAAACATCTAGCTATTTTTTATAAGCAGTAAAAGGAATGGATATTAAATTACTGACCAAGCAGAATCTATTTGAAGATTTTAACCATTAAGTACAAGATATAACCTTAAAGAAAATATATGCCAAATGTTGATTGATAAATATACAGATGGTTTTGTCGTGAAAGCTGATATATAATGTCATTCTTAAAATGAGGACTGATTCTGGAAAACAATTACAATTGAGGAGAAAGAACCAGGAAAACAATTTAGAAATGCGAATGCAGTATCAGAGAAGCAATTCCAATTGAAAGAGTCAGCAAAACAAATTAGACAGAGAAACAGTTTCAGGACAACAATGATAAGCAAGGAGAAATAAAACCATTTCAACGTTTCTTTTTTTTTTTTAAATTTGTTCCATTAGCTCGCTTTGAACTTTAGCATAGTCAACACACATGCTGTTACTACTTCTAGTACACTAGACTGATTTTTGCATGTGCATTAGTATTCCCTAATACCAGTGTCCCTTGCCATCCAGCGAACCCACTCCGACTTCTGAGGTACTTGTAATTTACGTCCCCAAGTCAAGGACGAGAAGTCAACATTTTAGTAAAACTGATCGGTGTAGGGGTTGAACACACTGCCTCATCATCAGCACACCGGAAGTTTAAAAACGAGAGCTCTTATCCATGCTGCCATGCTGATCTTCAAATAATATATATATGAAGTAATGAGTACTGCGGCGGTAGTATAGTGGCTAGATGCCTGACTATGGCCTGGTGGTGATGGTGGTAAATTCACATCACGGCACATTCTGAAATTGGCATCAAGGCAGATTCTGAAATTGGCATCAAGGCAGATTCTGAAATTGGCATCAAGGCAGATTCAGAAATTGGACCTGGACTGCCAGTCAACTCAGCTTAAAACAGGTACCTGGATATGTCTTGGACAGTGAAGAAGGCCAGCATGATAATGACCATGTCACCTACTGAGTGTTGGTTGATCTCTTAAATTATGAGTCTAGCACCAAATGTCCAAATCTGCATTCAGGCATGAGAAAAGGTCCTTGACATGCTGCTTGCTGACTGTATAAATTAATAATGATGGAAAATAAACTCAACTGCAGAGCAAGCACAGTGAATATTAGGCTTCTGATCATCAGAAGTGGTCCCTTTTCGCCATATGTGTCAGCCTTTTTACCTTTTTAACACACGTAGTTATGATGAGAGAATCAGATAAACAATGACAGTTATGTAGAAGACATAGGGAAACAGCTATAAACAGTGAGGTCTTATTAGGGAAACAGTTCATTCTACCAATCCTCCAACCCCGTTCAACCTCAGAAGAGAAGTTATATTAGGGTGGGTCCATCGTCAGGCTTAGGTTAATGATCCTGTGACAGAGTCGGCCATAATTTGGATAGTAATTTAAAGGTGATTGTTGCCCTAAGAGGGGTAATAATTGCCATTTTAAATTAAAGCAAATTTGATTCGATTATATTGTTATCCATACCCCATTATTAAACCTCAGAAGAGAAGTTATATTAGGATCCGTGCCTAGCTCAGATTAATAATCCTATGATCGAGTCGGCCACAAACAGGATATTAATTTGAAGGTGATTGTTGTCCAAAGAAAGTAATGGTGAATAATTAAAGCAAAGACTTAGGAAACCATTTACACACAGGAAGAGACAATCTAGAAATGGGAGATTAATTGTGCATGTCAGTTAGCTGTGTGCTGTGTTTTACTTGTTAGATTAATCATTACATTCATTAAAGTGTGTTTGTATAACTTACTGCAAGCATTAATGGTTTTGTGGTCTATTTTACAATTGGAATTGTTCTCTAGGGTTGTTTAACTCTGTTGTCTTTCTCCATTCTGTTTCTCTTGTACAGTTTCACATGTGATTTCTCTGTAATATCTGGAGATTCTTTCTTGAAGTTTTCACATTAGTTTCTGCTTCTTCTTTGTCAGCCATCAATGTTTGCCATGCATCTATTTCAGCATGAGTCACAAACAGGACTCCTCACTGTGAGATTTTCACTGGATCACATTCCCATACCCCACATCTTCAACCCCTCTCCCCACCAACACCCCCTCCCCCCATTGAAAAGTCATTGGCACAGATTTCTGCCCTGTCTCACAGAGTCAGGGCATCTTATAGGGCATTATCTGGGGTTTATTTTGGTCCTCTTGCATAGTTGCAAGTGGCAGAGTTAGTGTGACCCATTTGATGGAAGTGTGGTCTAATTTCGTAATGTCCTGTTGTGAGTCTGAAGATTCTGGCAAGCACCCTTATGCTGTTGTGCTCTGATCTGTAGTTTTGGGAGTTTTTTTCCACACTCTAATTTATCATCATAGATTGCTTCAGGAATGCATTTGCCTCTTGAACGGTTTTGGGTAAATGAGCCCTTTGGAGGTTTCCTCCAGCCTTTGCTAGCTCATCTACCTTATCATACCCTGGTATACTACAGTGGGCTGGTATCCTCAGCAGAACCAGTTCTCTTGTTGTGTTCACATCAGTGATCTTGTTCCGTGAATTCTGTTAACTATTCGTACACTGTATGCCACCTGGGGTGGCTCCATTATTTGAGACTCAAGTTCAGATTACGTAAACTGTGTGGTTTATATTCCAATATAATTGTTCACCTTGAAGCCTGGTGAGTATATGATGCTGGCCCCATATTTCTATAGACCAATCGGCTGATGGTGGATGATGTGGTCAGTATCAGGCCAGCCACCTTTCCTTCCCAGTACATTTCCTGGTACCATGACCTAGAATATGTGAATTCCTATGACTCCATATGCTGTAACAGTAACTCTCTGCCTTATGGTTAGTTTTGTTTTTTATCTAAGATGATATCCATTATCAGATTACTTTCCCCATATAATGTTCATATGTGGCAAGTATGTTGCAGCACTAGTATATCCAAATATTGCTCAACTTTGGTCACATATTTCACTTAATTTAAATATAGAGTGCATTTTTAAAAAATCCTCTTGACTTTTGTTTTATTTAAGGATTTGTCAGGAATGTTTGGCAGAATGGTAGGTCGTGTTTCATTTCATTTTTCTTTTCCCCTAACCCTTTGAAAATTGCACAGTCTCAGACAGATTTGAAAAGTCACTTCTGCTTCCTGAGCATTGCATCATGGGAAAGAGCAGTTAATTCTTCACTAACCATTTCATTTATCTTTATACTTCAAACCCTCACACATTGTGGGCCTTGCTTGTTTTAACTGTCCTCTCTGGAGCACATGAATGCTTGTGATTAACCCTCCAGTATAACTTATAATGTCTGCAAACTTCTTTGATACTTTCTTTTCCTGGTTGCATTTTTTCTTTAAATTTTCACCCATTCATTCTTTATTCTAACAGTTGCATGAGGCATTGTTTGAATTGGAACCGAGTTTAACATATGCAGGCATATAAAGTGTGCCACATGGCAGTTGAACAATGTGTTTTCCTGTTCTAGTTAAATCGTCCTCCATTTGTTTTCCTTTTGGGAATGCTTGCCAAACTACCCATTTAATTTTTACTCTTGGCTGATTAAAATCCTCCTTGCCAGGAAAGCTATGTTTATGCTTCATGCTGTTTTTTTTTTTTTAATATTTGGTGTCATTTGATGTGGTAGGCATAACACACTAACATATGCTATCTAAATCTGGACATCTTGTGGCATGGATTCCTGCTTGTGTTGTGTCCTGCATGTGCATGCTTTGTTGAGTCTGAGGTCAGACATGGTAGGGGGTTTTGATGGTGACTGTGGCTGGAAGAGGATTTAGCTGGTCTACAGAAAGATGGAAAACCATAGGGAAATATCTGAAGACAAGAAGTTAGTTATTCTGTGTGGATGTGTGGGGGGTTTCCATGTTTGGTGTAGAATTCTCTCTCTCTCTCTCTCTCTCTCTCTCTCTCTCTCTCTCTCTCTCTCTCTCTCTCTCTCTCTCTCTCTCTCTCTCTCTCTCTCTCGCCATCTTCTTTGTCTCTCCCTTCAGCATCTCAGTTTCTTTCCTTTTCTGTCCCTATCTCTCTGTCACTCTTTATCTTTCTTCTCTCTCTCTCTGTCTCTCTATCTTTGTTTGGCCTTCTCTCTCTATCTCTCCCTCTATCTCTGTCTATTAAGGAGAGCCCTGTCACTCTCTCTCTCTTCTTCTTCTTCATCTCTCTCTCTCTCTCTCTCTCTATCTCTCTCTCTTCTGTTTTTCCCTTCTATCTTTCTGTCTCTTTCCCTATCTCCATGTCACTCTCTATCTTTCTTCTCTCTCTCTCTCTCTCTCTCTCTCTCTCTCTCTCTCTCTCTCTCTCTCTCTCTCTCTCTCTCTCCCTCTCTCTTTCTCTCTCTCTCTCTCTCTCTCTCTCTCTCTCTCTCTCTTCTGTTTTTCCCTTCTATCTTTCTGTCTCTTTCCCTATCTCCATGCCACTCTCTATATTTATTCTCTCTCTCTCTCTCTCTCTCTCTCTCTCTCTCTCTCTCTCTCTCCTCTCTCTCTCTCTCTCCTTCCATTTTCTCTCTTATTTCAACATCTGTTTCTTTCCCTTTCTTTCCCTATCTCTCTGTCACTCTTTATCTTTCTTCTCTCTCTATCTCTCTATCTTTGTCTGGCCTTCTCTCTCTATCTCTCCCACTATCTCTGTCTATCAAGGAGAGCCCTATCTCTCTCTCTCTCTTCTTCATCTGTCTCTCTCTCCTGTTTTTCCCTTCTATCTTTCTGTCTCTTTCCCTATCTCCATGTCACTCTCTATCTTTTCTCTCTCTCTCTCTCTCTCTCTCTCTCTCTCTCTCTCTCTCTCTTTCCATCTTTCTCTCTCCCTTCAGCATCTGTTTCTTTCCCTATCTCTCTGTCTCTGTCTCTCTGTCTCTCTGTCTCTCTCTCTCTCTCTCTCTCTCTCTCTCTCTCTCTCTCTCTCTCTCTCTCTCTCTCTCTCTCTCTCTCTTTTGATCTAATCATTGGTAAGGCACAGGGTAATATTTGCTACAGGTAAAAATGTCCAAACACCAAGCTTGTACACTGTAGTGACAGTCATGACAAGTCACCTTTAAACCTCTGCCTTCAGTCAAACCCTCCCGGCAGACACCAGCCATCTTATAAATTGCTGCAGTGATTTGTTATACACAATTAATGCAGAAGTGTTAGGAATCTTTTATTGCCAGGTGCCCATTGAGCTTACACAGGTGGTTATGGCCGTGTTATTTCACCTTATAGAAGTGTGTCATTCTTCTTTTGTTGTTGTTTTTTTTTATACCCCATTTGAGCATAGGCCATCAGCCATGGCTGCCATCTCTTTAGGTTCCTTCCATGTCTTTCCCATGTTATTCATGTCTCAAACTCTCTTCTCTGCCTGGATTTTAGATCTCCCTATGTTTCTTTTCTAGTGGTCAGTGGTTCAATTCCCACTGGTGTCAATTTGAATTTTTTTAATAGACATGGACTCCCAGGCTGACCCAACCTAAAATGGGCGCCAGGAAATGTCCAGGGAGGTAAAGGCGGCTGGTGTGACACTGACCACATCACCCACGAAGTGCCCATTTCTCTATACAAATACTGTCTGTGTAGTGTTTGAAAATATTTCTGCTCCAAGTTTTGTATTTACCCTCTGTAAAGTTCTTGCTACATAATAGGTAAATACAAAACTTGGACCTGGCAATATTTTCAAACACTGCACAGTCATTACAAATACACCCTTTATGTGTCTAGCAATAAATACCCCATGCACCTTAAGGTATGTAAAAGAGAGCTTTTCTTTACTTATATTTCTTTTGTCCTTGTGGATTCCAGAGGAGATACTTTCTGGTTATGCTGTTAGGTTTGCTTAGTTTTCATCATGTTAAATACCAGCGTCTTTTCTTCACCTCTTGATTATCCTGAATTATTTAGTTCTCTTCCGGAATTGCACATTGGATTTTTTAAAAATATGGTTTTAATCTTTCTGTTTAAATGTGTAGAATAGGAAATTGTTGGATGTTTATGTCCAGCGGTGTTGTTATTGCTGTTGTTGTTGTTGTTGTTGTTTTAGTGTTTGTGTAGCTGCAACAGAAATGCCAAATATGCCTCGCTGTTGATTGGTGCTGCTTTTGCCAATGCCTCAGTCTTTGATGTCGGCTTCAGTCCTTGTATATCTTATTTTTGTTACAAATTGTTTTACAATTGTTTACTTACATATTTATCACAGCAGCTTTTAGGATATTATGCTGTTAGAGGGGGGAAAATTTAATTATTGTTTATGTCTTAATAAAATATCTGGTGGGGAAGGGGAAGGGGAAACATGATTATTGTTTATGTCTTAATAAAATAACTGCATACTTACCAACCTACAAAAAAAATTTTTTTGTGGGAGGGGGGGGGACCTCTTTGTTTGTCACCTGGTGGATACCTCCATGTCTTTCTTTGTTTCCCATCTCTGATTAATTTCTCCATGTATCTTCCAACTTCCCTGTGTATCTTTTCTCTATTCTAATTAATTCCCTTAATGCTTATACCATCCACTCTTCTTTGTGTGTTTTCCAACTACCCTTTCTCTTCTCTTTGTTTTATAACCTCCCTGTGTTTAGAGGATAAGAGCCTTTCTACTATTAGGCACATCCCCTGGTTGGCAGATGGTGGAGTGGCCTCTAGATATACAGGTCAATTTCTGGTATTTATTTTAGGAAGCCAAGGTCAGTTTTACAAAAATCTCCCTCAGTGGAGATTCTAACACAAAACTACAGGTTGGAGGGCAAGTGTTCTAGCCACTTTACTACCAAGACTCGTGTGGCTTGATGTGGGATGGGTTCAATGTAAAGTCTTTATTTGTTTGTATTTTTTTTTTTTTTATGATTGTTCAGTTTATCTTGAGTAACTTGTTTTACAATGAATCAAATAAATTTAGAGTATTTGGTTTGGACGATTTCATGTTTGGTTTCAGTGATTCACTTATGTTGATTTAGCTGGTAAAGAATAAATAAAATAAATTTAGATTATTGTTTTCAGATTATTGTTTAGTTTACTTTGAACCTGACATGTATAGTAATGAATCAAAAAACTGAAAAATGTTTGGTTCAGATGATTGTTCAACATATGTTGATTTGGTTAATTTAGCCTGAATTATCCAGATAAGCAAGAAAGTGAATATGTTCATTTGCTTTTGTTATCATGACTAGCAAGAAAGTGAAAATGTTCATTTACTTATGCTGTCTGGACAAGCAAGAAAGTGAATATGCTCATTTGCTTTTATGTTATCCATACAAGCAAGAAAGTGAATATGTTCATTTGCTTGTTATCCAGACAAGCAAGAAAGTTAATATGTTCATTTGCTTATGTTATCCACACAAGAAAGAAAGTGTATATATTCTTTTGCTTATGTTATCCATATAAGCAAGAAAGTGAATATGTTCAGCTGCTTATATTTGTTATTATCAGCATATGTAAAGTTGGTTGATCTAGAATGAATTATCAGGACAAGCAAGACAGGACCATGCTAATATTTGTATTTCTTTTAACATTACATGTTGTTTTTATGCACACACAAAACAGTTATTTAGTGCATTAATTTCCTGGTATTGATATTATTTCCAATGTGAACTTTATAACAGGTAGACTCAACGAATGTAACAAATTATTTTATACATTGTTGCAAGTATTTTCAAAATGTGTTCAGCTAAATAGCTTTAGTGGATGATATTGGCTATGTACACATCAATTGTGGCAATTCTGTTGACCCACCAGATGGATTGTGGGAAAGAAAATGTCCAGAATGATTGCAGGTTTATGTCATTTATGAAGCAACATATTTGAAAACATCTTGTGACATTATTATTTTATTTATACTTTTCAATCTAATGATTGTCTGCAATGTCTGTGTCACTTTCCAATAGCACATTTTCTGCAGGTGCTATTTGAATATTTTGAATGTGTTACAACTTATGTATACTTTATTTTCCGACTGTGTGAAGTGTGGTGCTCCCAGTGGCTGATGCTAGCTGATGAGTTAAAGAATGTACACCTGTCATGGTGTTGTCAAGACATATGTTAGGATAGTTCCTCCTCCTCTTCTTCCTCCTCTTCTTCCTCCTCTTCTTCTTCTTCTTCTTCTTCTTCTTCTTCTTCTTCTTCTTCTTCTTCTTCTTCTTCTTCTTCTTCTTCTTCTTCTTCTTCTTCTTCTTCTTCTTCTTCTTCTTTTTCTTCTTCTTCTTCTTCTTCTTCTTCTTCTTCTTCTTCTTCTTCTTCTTCTTCTTCTTCTTCTTCTTCTTCTTCTTCTTCTTCTTCGTCTTCTACTGCTGCTGCTGCTGCTGTTGCTGCTGAAACAGCTTCTTTTTCTTCTACTTCTTCTCCTCCTCCTCCTCCTTTTTCTTCTACTGCTTCTTTTTCTTCTAAATCTTCCTCTTCTTACTCAGCAGACTAATTATAAACATGACTTGCTTCCATGAAACAAGTCACCAGAAGTGACCCATAATTTCTCTTCCGCCTTCGACTCTGGGGCTTTCAAGTCACCAAAGGAGAGAGCACATTTACAGTATGTGGTCTCTAGTCCTGAGGCCATCTTGGCAAGTGCACTTGTCAATGTGGGCAACTTTCAGTTTGTAAAGATTGGCTTGTAGTCTACAATTTCATGTGCAGCCTACAAATGGTGGTTTGTTATTATCTGCCTAGTGGGATCATTGTCTGATCATTTGAGTGAGAATTCACAGAAAATTGTGTATACACAGGCTATACAGTTAGTCGTTATAATTTAAACATGATTCTTTGAAGCATTTAACACTTGCCAGATTGTGGCTCATTTTCCAGATATTAAACATTTGACTTGAAATGCCATTAGCGCTATGCATTTTAAAGAAATCTGGTTTTTGAAGACAATATGCAAAATGTTCAGTGTACTTCTGTTCAGATCCAGTGAACTTCTAGATCCAGGGAACTTGTATATAGGTCCAGTGAACAGTAACAGCAGATAATGAACAGTAACAACGTACCAGATTAGTTTAGTTAGCCAAGTGAAGAAACTTTTGTCCTGTTAAGCTGTTGCTTAGTTTTCAACTAATAAGATATCTTAATGCTTTACAAGCTGCTCATTTATTTATTATTAATTTTGGCCAATAATGATAATTTGTTTGGTTGAATGATAGTTTGGTTGTCATCTTTGTTTATGTTTTATGCCAGTTTGTGCAAAATGATCTCATTATTTTTAATGCATTATGTTCCCTTACTTTCTGTAGGTTTTTGAAATTAAACCCAAAAGGCCTTTTTGTTCAAG
>JACEFZ010016313.1:0-110000 GCA_014155875.1 Cepaea nemoralis
TACAGGCACGTGCACACACATACAGGCACACACACACATAAATCTATACATTACAAAGTGTCCAATGAACACACACATAGACACACACAAAAACACAAAAACACAAACAGTCACACGCCCACACATTCACACCCTGCCTCAAATGATGCCCCATAATCAATCAATACATTGTAAAACAGCTTAATAAATACACACACACATACTCGCGCGCGCGAACACACGCTCACACAGATACGCACACACATTCACACTACATCAAACGATGCCACACAATGAACCTGTACATCGGAAAGCGGCTTACTGAACACACACACACACACACGCACACACACGCACACACACACACACACCCACACACACCCACACTTCGGACCGTTTCTCCGTAGTTCTGTATTGACATCATCCATCAACGAAGCCCGGCATATTGCGTGTCACTGGAGATAACTCACGCAATGTCTGCCGACAACTGCCTTCTCTGTTTGCCCTTATTTTGTGTGCCAATTCATCGCCGGAAATAATATACAGGTATCGATTGGCGCTCGTAAAGTTACAGTAAAGAGATCCACCTACTCACAAGGCAGTATACAAATTGAAAGCTACAGGAATACGAAGAAAAAGGTTATATCAAAGTTACAGTAAAGAGATCCATGGACACACTTGGCAGTAAAAACATTGAAAGCTACAGGAACAGGACAAAACACAGATTATGTCAAAGAAAATGATACCAACAGAATGTGTTATAACAATAGAAGGGGAAATGCTTAACCAAGCAAATGAAGCTATGAGGACATGTTCATCATTCAGCAAGTCCCTTGCAGAATGTATCTCTCATCACGGAGAACGGAAAAGACTCTCAATCTCTGACCATGTCTCCCACCTGGTCACCTTCATGCTCAGTGTGTCTTCAGTGTCGTGTGGTCATCTTCGCTCTGGTCGACCCCAAACTCTCCTTCCAGAAATCATGTGTTCCACCATCGTTGTTTCTTAGCTTTTGTAACGTTTAAGGAGGTCAAAGTATTTCAGTTTCCGATACATACTGTTGTAAAGCCAGGTTTCTTCGATGTTCATGTTTTCTAGAATTTCAATATTTGTCTTCTTCTTGCTCCATAATATCCTAAGTACTTTTCTGTAATATTTGATCACTAAGGCCCTAATTTTATGTGACTCTACGCACTCGGCGTTTGGATGTCGACAACAACATCTCTGCAACATTTCAAAAGTAGACAACCTTTCTATAAAGGAAACATTTAAAGCAGTGGTTCTCAACCGGTGGGGAATCCCCCCCCCCTCCGCTCAGGGGGAATTTTAGGGTTTCCAGGGGGGGGGGGGGGAAGTAGGAATTAAGATTTTTTCAAGATCGCGTTATTACAAGAACCGATTACTTGATATTGTTTTTCCCTTCATATTTTACGATTCTGTACGTCTCACTCTTCTGAAATTCATTTCATAACGTAAGTAGACCCGCAAATCACGTTTTATGTAGACGTCTAGACTTGTTTTAGTATGTGCTATTAAATTTAGCTTCCATTATTATGTATACTGTCCAGGGTCGGGGGAAATTTTTAGGGAGGAAATACGAAAGGGGGGGGGGGGGAATGACGTTCTGAAAATATTGTGAAGGGGGGCAAAAAAGGTTGAGAACCACTGATTTAAAGCATATATGATTCGGAAACACAAGTGTGTTCGTGCACCGTGGGAGTCTCTGTTGAGCACGTATGCAGGCATCAGTGTGCCGTAAAAACTAACTTTTACCAACAATTCACCCAAGCAACATCTTAGACTTTCTGGCCATGCTAGAAAAATACTACTCATGAGTCATGGAGGAAACAGGAAGAAAGGCGCTTGTCTCAGGCTTGTCTCCCCCCGACGCCTAACGGTATTAGTGAAGACGACAGCGACAATAGCCGTATCAGAGACGCTGTGACATGGCGGTTAGTGCACTTGCCTACCACGACAATGGTCCGGGTTCAATCCCCAGAAGAGTACGATTATATTTTCCGACCAGTGCGGTTCTGGGGGTCGACCAAATCTCATAACAATCCATACCAGACAATTGTTATAATTTTCTGGAGAAAGAAAGGAGACGAAGAAAGGAGCCACACCTCATATATCGTGAATACCTAACACATCACCCCCCCCCCCCCCCCCACCCCAACGACAATATTTGCCATGAGCCTACCTTTACCATGTTTACATGCTCATCTGTTACCCGGTAATGTGTACGATCACCTTTTCTTCCTGTCAAGGCCAGACTAAATTACAAACGCTTGACGACATTGCATTCCTATGGGGAATTTCCGCATTTATTGAACAATCGCACTGTTACGTTTTCTTGATAAATACTTAAGATCAGTGGTTGTCAACATGCTTGACTTCATGGCTCCTTTATTACTTATAGTGCGTTCACAAATGTTTTCCCTCGTATAAAAATCCCTAACTCAGTAACCAACTTAAGGGAACTGATGAGATTTAGCATATAACCTTATCATTATGTACACCCAACAAACAAACAAAAAATGTCTGTTTGGAGATTGTACATCATATCTCAATGTTTGTTTATATGTGGTATATAATTTGCGTGTCAGATATGAAGTGTATATTACAACATGTATTACATCTTCACTTGGAAACATCAGTGTTCAATAATGACTATTCTCCGTGGTACACGGGAGTTTCTTTATGAAATATAGCAACATAGCAACTTGGTTCGTTACACGAATTGACATGCATTACTGTACAACAAGTTTTTTTTAGCGTGAATTCAATACATTTTAGCAAAAATACCAAAGAAATGTCGCCGTTTCCACGATTGAAGTTGCCTTTGGACCTATCAAAGACGGCAGGGAAAATTTCATATCGATGCAACAGATAATTTTCAAAACAATTGGACGCGAATGAGGGAAAACACTTGTACACCCACTATAACAGATACTGTGTCAAACAAAGAAAAGGTTTGGACCAAACAATAAAGGATAGCGGAAAATGGGAAGTAGGGGCTTGTCACAGTTAGGACTTACAAAAATGGATGGGGGGAAATGGGAAGTGCGGTGTGTCACAGTTATGACTTAACAGATTCTGTGTCAAAACAAAATGTAGGTTTGGAACTTACAAAAATGGATGGGGGAAACGGGAAGTAGGGGGTGTCACAGTTATGACTTAAGACTTGCTAATATAGTAGCAGATATGTTGTATTTTAACGCAATGGCAACATTCCGTGATTTATAAAACCCACAGCAAATATGTGACGATTAAGACGATACTCGTCCCATGGACTTAAGCACTTAAACAAAACTATAATATCATATTCAACCGTTTTGGTTATAATTGGATTGTATAGTTAGTAAGGACAGACGCATCTGGTTTTCCCTAGCGAGTCTCCATGTGGCGAAGCAGTCAAGCAGTCTATTTTGCGCGCTCAGAAGTTTGTGGGTTTTATTTCGCGTCTTTCGGTTCAGGAGTGCATTTTTCTCGGAGACTCCTGGGAGTTCGTGCTTTGTGCGACGCTTCGACAGGCCACCTCACGGAAAGAGACCAAGCATTGTGGATAACACCCGGGGCAATGAAGTCGATCTTCTCGACTTTGAAGACATTTTTGTAAGGTTTCTCTTCCGGAACTGTAAAAAAAAAAGTAATGGTAATGTTTACACGCCTGTAGCATGATGGAACAGAATCCCCATTCCCAGTCCGACACATTTCATAAGATACTTTAAGTCTTAACGGGGACCATCCCAAATAGAAGGGCTATTATTAGATCGTATGTTCTAGAACGAGTTGGGGGAGGGCAGAGGTATGCGCTTTGGTTTTGATTGGTTAATCAGTAATGAGCCCACGCTATTCCTGGGCCCATATTTTAAAATCTAATTAGTTGAGCGGGGATTCCACCGGGAGCGGTCGCTAGTGTGATGTGATGACCCAACAATGCCCTTAAAGATCTCATAATATATTGTTCTCTGGACAACAGGTACCACTTTAAAACATACTTTAATGTTGTAGTTGTGCCTAGTGAACGAAGAGAAGAATATAAGAGTATTTTATGAATAAAATGTGAAAGTGGAAAACCTAACTTCTGTGCGCCAGTATTCTGAATACTGCTTCTTCAACCTTGACATGGTCTTTCACGCTGTAATACTCCAAGTGCATATCAATCCCTTGTTGTGACTGGTTGCGTATGCTTGATGAATGTATAGCTACACTCATGGCAAATCGCAAACCCAAACCCCTTGTGCATTCTTCATGCCTAGGATGACTTATTCTTAAACCAACTGTACCTTTGCTCTCGCGAGTTAACAATGGCAGTCTGAATTGGAATGAGTGATGAAAACATGTACAAGTTCCTTTGTAAAACGCTGAGAATGATGGAGTGAAGTGAGCTGGTGATTTAATAAATAGCCTCTCACATCTATTGGAAGGAAAGATGCTTCAATATCCATATGTAAACAGGTTGTGTGTGTCACGCCAGAATTGCTAAGTCCATGTGATGCTGGTGGCTACATTACTGCTCAGGAGAATTAATACAATTTCTCCCTGAAGTATTACACTATTACCTCTACTGTTGGATGGTTCATATAAACTAGTTCCTAAGAGAACCATAGGTGTGTGAACCTGTGTCTTAGTTGGCTGAATATAATGTATGGCTCATGCAAATTTACAAGGACTAAACATGTTTTTTCCCATATGTGCTTGGTGCATATGTGAACCATTTGCTATGCAATTGAGCTTCTGTTACCTACTGTAGTAGACATGAAATTACTCAGTGGGGAGAGAGCACATGATGATGATGATGTACCTGTGAGACAAGTCTGGTGAAAAAGGGTGTGAGGTCTGGCATTGCTGTGTAGTGAATATGGAATAGGACAATTCATGCACCAACATCACAGCCATTGGAATGGATGTCTGGTCTGCTAATTTGGTAAATGCCATTAGTTACTACATAATGCATATTGCAGTTGTAAATGCCTATTTTCCCTTTCCCCTTTACAATGCCTGTCCCATGTTGCTATGTCACAATGATTGCTGTACTGTGTCTGGTCCTCCTTGTGCCCAAGGTCTACTGTGGTTCAAACATGGTGGAACTTAGCCCACATAAATGCTTGTAATTGTGTTAAGTACCCCTGTCTCAACATATGGCTTGTGATTACCACAGTACATCACAGTGAAATTCCCCATCATCATCAAACTAGGAGAGGTGTGCTTGGACAAAAACCCCCCTTTAAACCCTTTCCCCCATCCCATCTGTGTATTTTGATGTATAATAACATTATCTTTTAACATAGGTAAAGAGATGTTGTGCCATTTTATATATCGACAGAGAACAGTATGGGGGAGAGGCCATCCATATATCATCTGGGAAAACTAAACAGGGGTCCTAGATCCAGAAGTGACTCCCTATCAAAAGGCAGGAAAATCTAAAAAGAATTTTCTCTCAGCTTTTTAAACAGTAAATGAAATAAAATGGGAGAATAACAAATCTGAAACACTACCAATGTGGTGAACTGGACAGTGATCTTTGAGTCAATCAAATGTCATCTGAAAAATTTTTAAACAAAAAGTCTAGGGTTTGGTTACCCTCATTAAAGAAATCTGGTGAAATGACTGAGACAATGGATTGTTTGGCTGGGCCCCTTATTTAGTTAATTTTCCAGCCTGGTGCTCACACAGTGTTTTCAGAATAAAGGGACTTGTATGTAAAGTACGTGAGAAAAGACTGAGGAGAAGGAAGAAGACTGGGACATATTTGTATCTTAGATCTTCCCCTTTCAGGAAAAGGAGAACAACATCCCAAGTTTTCAAATTTTATAAACAGTCAACTCACCAGTGAAAGACAAGGCTGTAGCTTTTCTTCAAACTGTGACAGTAGGGGGGTAATTAGTCAGACTTGGAAAATCATCATGGGGGGAAAAATGCAAACCCGGGCTGTCCAACAAACCCTCATAGGTGCTAAAAGGATTAAACAGACCAGTGGAGCAGAAGGTCCCATGCTTGCCCCAAAGGGTTTTGGCCCTTTTGGGTTTTCCTCATTAACAGTGGAAAAAAAGAGATAAAAGTCAAAGGTTTTTAGTGGTAATTAGAGAGGAGAGGTGGAGGAAAGTTTATTATTGGGGGGGGAGTAATGGGGAGGGTTGTTCTTTTTATCAAACCCGCAAAGTTTTGACATATTTTATGCATTTTATATGCAAAATTGAAGTGTTGACATGACCGGAGATGAGACAATGGTCATCACTCGACTCACCATCAACTCAATAAATTGTGTGTTCAAAGAACCAGTGCTTTTAAATAAATGTCCCAAGTGAATTTCTTGTACAGTTGCTGTCAAATGTTGTCTCTGGTGACTGTCTTTAAATGCTGTGGTTGGGTTTTACATATTGTGAAAATTTTTGTATAGTGTTGTCAAGTATCTCTTATGATGTAAGTCTTGTACAATGGCTGGTGTACACCCAAATTTCCCTTTTGAATGTATGTTTCCCCCTTTTGTCAAGAAAAATGTCATGTTTGATGTCCCCGGGCCAACAGATGTAATGTACAGTTATTTTTGAGGTTTTTTTGTCTAATTAAAAAATTGAGTCCTACAATCCCCAAAAAAATGGGACAAACTGATATAGGTCATACTGACAAAATATATAGAAGATCTAGTGACGGACGAAAAGACATTAACATAAATGGTGGGGTTAGGACATTAAACGATTTTCCTTTTAAGCTTTTTTTTTCCGGGCCCGGGGGGTTTTAACGGGAAGTAGGGGTGTGTCACAGTTATGACTTAAGACTTGCTAATATAGTAGCAGATATGTTGTATTTTAACGCAATGGCAACATTTCCGTGATTTATAAACCCACAGCAAATATGACGATTAAGACGATACATCGTCCCATGGACTTAAGCACTTAAACAAACATATAATATCATATTCAACCGTTTTGGTTATAATTGGATTGTATAGTTAGTAAGGACAGACGCATCTGGTTTCCCTAGCGAGTCTCCATGGCGAAGCAGTCAAGCAGTCTATTTTGCGCTCAGAAGTTTGTGGGTTTGATTCCGCGTCTTTAGGTTCAGGAGTGCATTTTTCTAGGAGACTCCTGGGAGTTCGTGCTTTGTGCGACGCTTCGACAGGCCACCTCACGGAAAGAGATCAAGCATTGTGGATAAAACCCGGGGCAATGAAATCGATCCTCTCGACTTTGAAGACATTTTTGTAAGATTTCTCTTCCGGAACTGTAAAAAAAAGTAATGGTAATGTTTACACGCCTGTAGCATGATGGAACAGAATCCCCATTCCCAGTCCGACACATTTCATAAAGATACTTTAAGTCTTAACGGGGACCATCCCAAATAGAAGGGCTATTATTAGATCGTATGTTCTAGAACGAGTTGGGGGAGGGCAGAGGTATGCGCTTTTTTTTGATTGGTTAATCAGTAATGAGCCCACGCTATTCCTGGGCCATATTTTAAAATCTAATTAGTTGAGCGGGGATTTCACCGGGAGCGGTCGCTAGTGTGATGTGATGACCCAACAATGCCCTTAAAGATTCAATAATATATTGTTCTCTGGACAACAGGTACCACTTTAAAACATACTTTAATGTTGTAGTTGCTAGACCTAGTGAACGAAATGAGAAGAATATAAGAGTATTTTATGAATAAAATGTGAAAGTGGAAAACCTAACTTCTGTGCGCCAGTATTCTGAATACTGCTTCTTCAACCTTGACATGTCTTTCACGCTGTATACTCCAAGTGCATATCAATCCCTTGTTGTGACTGGTTGCGTATGCTTGATGAATGTATAGTACACTCATGCAAATTCGCAAACCCAAACCCCTTGTGCATTCTTCATGCCTAGGATGACTTATTCTTAAATCAACTGTACCTTTGCTCTCGCGAGTTAACAATGGCAGTCTGGATTGGAATGAGTGATGTAAACATGTACAAGTTCCTTTGTAAAACGCTGAGAATGTTGGAGTGAGTGAGTTGGTGATTTGATAAATAGCCTCTCACATCTAGTGGAAGGAAAGATGCTTCAATATCCATATGTAAACAGGTTGTGATGTGGCACGCCAGAATTGCTAAGTCCATGTGATGCCTGGTGACTACATTATGCTCAGGAGAATTAATACCATTTCTCCCTGAAGTATTACACTATTACCTCTACTGTTGGATGGTTCATATAAACTAGTTCCTAAGAGAACCATAGGTGTGTGAACCTGTGTCTTAGTTGGCTGAATATAATGTATGGCTCATGCAAATTTACAAGGACTAAACATGTTTTTCCACATATGTGCTTGGTGCATATGTGAACAATTGTGTATGCAATTGAGCTTCTGTTACCTACTGTAGTAGACATGAAAATTACTCAGTGGGGAAAGAGCACATGATGATGATGATGTACCTGTGAGACAAGTCTGGTGAAAAAGGGGTGAGGTCTGGCATTGCTGTGTAGTGTAATATGGAATAGGACATTCATGCACCAACATCACAGCCATTGGAATGGATGTCTGGTCTGCTAATTTGGTAAATGCCATTAGTTGATACATAATGCATATTGCAGTTGTAAATGCCTATTTTCCATTTCCCTTCACAATGCCTGTCCCATGTTGCTATGTCACAATGATTGCTGTACTGTGTCTGGTCCTCCTTGTGCCCAGGTCTACTGTGGTTCAAACATGGTGGAACTTAGACCACATAAATGCTTGTAATTGTGTTAAGCTACCCTGTCTCAGCATATGGTCTTGTGATTACCACAGTGCATCACAGTGAAATACACTGCATCATCAAAACTAGGAGAGGTGTGTTGGGACCACACCCATCCTTTTCCTCCCCATCCCCAATCTGTGTCTGTTGATGTATAATAACATTATCTTTTAACATATGTAAAGAGATGTTGTGCCATTTTATATATCGACAGAGAACAGTATGGTGGAGAGGCCATCCATATATCATCTGGGACAACTAAACAGAGGTCCTAGATCCAGAAGTGACTCCCTATCAAAAGGCAGGAGAATCTAAGAAGAATTTTCTCTCAGCTCTTTAACAGCTGAATGCACAAATGGGAGAATAACACAATCTGAAGCACTACCAATGTGGTGAACTGGACAGTGATCTTTGAGTCAATCAAATGTCATCTGAGAACTAAACAACAAGTCTATGGTGGTTACCCTCATTCAAGAAAGTCTGGTGAAATGACTGGGACAATGGATTGTTTGGCTAGGACTTATCTTAGTTAATCTCCAGCCTGGTGCTCACACAGTGTTTTCAGAATGAAGACTTGTATGTAAAGTACGTGAGATAGACTGAGGAGAAGGAAGAAGACTGGGACATATTTGTATCTTAGATCTTCCTCTACAGGAAAAGGAGAACAACATCCTAAGTCTCAACTTCATAAACAGTCAACTCACCAGTGAAAGACAAGGCTGTAGCTTTTCTTCAAACTGTGACAGTAGGGGATAATTAGTCAGACTTGGAAAATCATCATGGGGGAAAACTGCAACCTGAGCTGTCCAACACCATCATAGGTGCTAAAAGGATTAAACAGACCAGTGGAGCAGAAGGTCCCTATGCTTGCCCCAGGTTATGGCTTACCTGGGTTTTCCCTCATTAACAGTGGAAGAAGAGATAAAAGTCAATGGTGTAGTGGTAATTAGAGAGGAGAGGTGGAGGAAAGTTTATTATTGGGTGGTGGAGTAATGGGGAGGTGTTGTATCTTGTTTATCAACCTGCATGTGTGACATATTTTATGCATTTTCTATGCAATAATTGAAGTGTTGACATGACAGGAGATGAGACAATGGTCATCACTCGACTCACCATCAACTCAATAAATTGTGTATTCCATGAACCAGTGTTTTAAGTACATGTCCCCAGTGAATTTCTTGTACAGTTGCTGTCAAGTGTTGTCTCTGGTGACTGTCTTAAGTGCTGTGGTTGGTTATACATATTGTGAAAAGTCTTGTATAGATGTTGTCAAGTATCTCTTATGATGTAAGTCTTGTACAATGGCTGGTGTACACAATTCCTTGTGAATGTATGTCCCACTTTTGTCAAGAAACTGTCATGTAGATGTCTTGTCCAACAGATGTAATGTACAGTTATTGTTGAAGTTTGTTTGTCTACATATAATTGAGTCCTACAATCCCAAAGAAATGGGACAACCTGATATAGGTCATAAATGACAAAATATATAGAAGATCTATGTGACGGACGAACAGCACACTGTCAACAGTATAATGAGTGAGAGGGATCCTCAGTTGTACAGGCGCTAATAGTTCAGATCTTCTCTGGCCTTGGGTGAACTAGTTACTTCTTTTATAAATTTCTGTGTAGATACATAGTGGTCTCACAGTGGGGGTTTGAGCCAAAGAAAAATGTTCTCCAAAAAGGCTATTGCGGGAATGATTAGCTCATTTGAGTGACCTCTAGACAAAACGTGCTAAATCATATCCTTTATCTTGTTATTTATTATTCAAGATATATCTCCAGAGAACACTACTAACTAGGTCCTCTGGCAACTCAATCAAACATGTCACATAACTGGTGGCTCTTTCCGGGATATAGACCCTGGGAAAACCTGGTCACATAACTGGGTTGCTCTTTCCGGACTATAAACCCTGGGAAAAAGAACACTCGTCTCGGATTTAAACCCTGGTAATAACCTGCTAGGGGCTCACATACCTGTTGCCCTGATGACGGGATACAAACTTTGGGTATACCCTGCATAAGACTCACTTTTGGGATCTCTATGTTGGTATTAAAATCCGGGGTGACCTCTCGCAAATCAGACCCAATTCTTGAAGGTTTTATGGTGTTGTTTAATGGACCCTGTCTCTTATATGAGGGCAACTGTCCAGACATGTAAACCCACAATAAATCTCTAGAAGGTTTGATTTCATTAATAGTGATAATATTGCATGTATCACTGTTTTAATATATCAGTTAGGATTCAATGTAGCAGACTGAAAATGATGTATAAATATCTTATGGGTCAACATAAATGCTTGTATCCATGATATTTATGTTCTCAGTATGAATGATTATTAGCTTGTCAATAATGTTGTATAATTTTGTGCATGCTGGTTGTTCAATATATGTATCCAAAAATTAAGGTACCTGAAACACCAGAGAACACAAATTATTTTAATATAACTGAGACAGCTATTACAGGGGAAAATTCATTTTTGTCCCTGAAATTAGGACACTTGATCCAGTAAATGAATATGGGGCCTACTCCATCTCCAAAATTAATTGCTGGCATGGGTGAGAGAGGGGGAATATTGTTGTAACTACAACATTTTTAATGTCACCACATCACATAAAATAACAACTCCTATATTCTCTTCTCCCCATAACATGCTTGCAACACTGAGAGTAGAGAGTGTGAACCCTGATGGAAAACTTGGGCAACCATTAAGACACCTCACTGACAATCTCTCTCGGTGATAGTCAGTATTCGTACCGGCTAATGTCCAGTGTCGATTCGACGTTGGATTTATTCTTCAGTTGTGTAATCTTGTCGGTAGCCCTGATCAAGCTGCTGAGAAAGTGAACACAATTGAAATCTCCAGGAGAAACATCCTTATCAATTCAGTCACTTTCCATTCCTGAAGTAGTGGGATTATTAAGCGTACTTGATACGTAATGGACGAGATGAAGGGAAAATTCTACCTGATGTCATGGGCGGTCATACAAAACCGACCACAGTCTGGTGTCTATAAGACATTAGTCTATTGTTCGATGGTGTAATCTCTCTGGTGTACTAGGATCCACGTCGCCAGGAGTTAACTCATTGAATCTCCAGGAAGGCCATCAAAATAACTGGACCCCTAGCCATTCATATGGAAGTGGAGAGCGTACGCAAAGTATGTGTCCAGGAAACGATGGATAACCAACCTGATGTCATTGGCGTATCATACGACTAGGAGCATAACGTGGACAACCTGAAAGATTTCATGAAGAGATAAAACAGGATCCGTCTCCGACGTCTGCCGTCAATTCATCCTCAGTTGAGAAAGCGTTTCTGCCTGAAAAATGGTGGAGACTAAAGGAAGGACAAAGTTGAGTACAACTGATGTCTTCCTCCTTTTTCATTCTCAATTGGGAAGACCTTTCTGCCTGGAAAAATGGTAGGAATGTAATAAGGATTACTGTTCTTAAACAGTTAACTCTTATATGGTAGAGATCACTGCAACTCCAGCAGTTGACACTCTATACACAATGTCTGCGAAAGTGGACTAACGAAAGATCAGTTTCAAACAGCTGACTCCTTTCAAGATAAAGATCCCTGCAAGTCCAGCAGTACGACTCTTTATATAATAAGAACCATGCATTGAGCAGTGGGATCTTATATTATTACTGAGATGCGAGGTATATTCACAAGACCTGGCCAGTCCTATCCTCAAAGTCAGTAAAAATTGGCTTCCAAAATTCCAGTCAATATTGGTAACTAAGAAGCTAACCCACATAATCACACACCTTCAAAGGTAGCTGTGATAATGACGGACTTCTCTATGGATGAGAAGAAACGCCTTATATTCGCCAAAGTAAACGTTTTGCTCATGTGGGAGAGAAAGAACGGATACTTCCCAGTCACTCAAAAGCACTTAGCTAAAGCATGGCTGAAGACAACTAGTTGGAACCTCCACCTGGAATTCTATATTAGTAGTAGTAGATGTTAGTCTAACTGCATCTACAAACTCAGTTGCTGCGTTGGAAACAGCTTAATTAGCAACTAAGGAGAGAAAATGCTGTCACTTCTCACAACACATCAAAATAGAGGCATAACGGAATGAGAGAATCTCAACCGACAAGCACCTCTAAATCTATGGTAAGACTACAGAAATAAGTCAAAGGAAATATAATGGGAAATTGCTACCATCTGCAAACACAAGAGGCTTATTGGAAAGGTAGACCCTGTGTCCAACGCTAACCAAATTTACAATAGTAGATTTTAGCCTTGACAAGTTTTGCAGCGGCTGCTATACAGTTCACCCGGAAGTGATTGTCTTTGCTCCGGTGATGATCAAAAATTTTAACCCAGTTCCAAATGCCAAGATTACTGTTGGAGAAAGTGTTCAGTTAAATACACTCTCGCAGGATTATCATTTTCCAGTGGCGAAGGGAAGAATAAAGTTCTGATAAGGTGAAAGGTTGAGAGATACATGGAATGCAACCATTCTCTCTAAACCTCATCCGGAAGTTGGCTTATTTGCAAAGCCATTACTTCACATAATGAATCTCTATGGTCCATTCATACATTACGAAATGGTGTGACTCAGAGAGATCATTTATCACAACAGGAAATATAGCAAGGATGTCAGCAGTGGAACACTGTCAGAGGTAAATAGAAGAGCAGTTCACAGATGAGTGGAGTCAGGACTCCTGATGCTCCCAGTGACTTAAAGGAACATAATGCAGGGCTAACTTCATGGTCTTTGCGTTTGCCACCAAATTCATCAACAGATGCAATGTTGGGGCAGATTTTTTTTCTAAGGAGAAAAATCACTTAGTTCCAAATGTACTACTCTAGTAGGGTAAAGGGAGACAGGGAGTAATTGACAAAACCACCTAAGGGATCTGGGAACTGTGGATTCTGCGATCATCTGTCATACCTATGAAAGATCTAAGAGAGGGGCCATGTAGCATGATGGAACAGAATTCCCCATTCCCAGTCCGACACATTTCATAAAGATACTTTAAGTCTTAACGGGGACCATCCCAAATAGAAGGGCTATTATTAGATCGTATGTTCTAGAACGAGTTGGGGGAGGGCAGAGGTATGCGCTTGGTTTTCATTGGCTAATCAGTAATGAGCCCACGCTATTCCTGGGCCATATTTTAAAATCTAATTAGTTGAGCGGGGATTTCACCGGGAGCGGTCCCTAGTGTGATGTGATGATCCAACAATGCCCTTAAAGATTCAATAATATATTGTTCTCTGGACAACAGGTACCACTTTAAAACATACTTTAATGTTGTAGTGCTAGACCTAGTGAACGAAAGAGAAGAATATAAGAGTATTTTATGAATAAAATGTGAAAGTGGAAAACCTAACTTCTGTGCGCCAGTATTCTGATACTGCTTCTTCAACCTTGACATGTCTTTCACGCTGTATACTCCAAGTGCATATCAATCCCTTGTTGTGACTGGTTGCGTATGCTTGATGAATGTATAGCGCACTCAGGCAAATTCGCAAACCCAAACCCCTTGTGCATTCTTCATGCCTAGGATGACTTATTCTTAAATCAACTGTACCTTTGCTCTCGCGAGTTAACAATGGCAGTCTGGATTGGAATGAGTGATGTAAACATGTACAAGTTCCTTTGTAAAACGCTGAGAATGTTGGAGTGAGTGAGTTGGTGATTTGATAAATAGCCTCTCACATCTAGTGGAAGGAAAGATGCTTCAATATCCATATGTAAACAGGTTGTATGTGGCACGCCAGAATTGCTAAGTCCATGTGATGCCTGGTGGCTACATTATGCTCAGGAGAATTAATACAATTTCTCCCTGAAGTATTACACTATTACCTCTACTGTTGGATGGTTCATATAAACTAGTTCCTAAGAGAACCATAGGTGTGTGAACCTGTGTCTTAGTTGGCTGAATATAATGTATGGCTCATGCAAATTTACAAGGACTAAACATGTTTTTCCCATATGTGCTTGGTGCATATGTGAACAATTGTGTATGCAATTGAGCTTCTGTTACCTACTGTAGTAGACATGAAAATTACTCAGTGGGGAAAGAGCACATGATGATGATGATGTACCTGTGAGACAAGTCTGGTGAAAAAGGGGTGAGGTCTGGCATTGCTGTGTAGTGAATATGGAATAGGACATTCATGCACCAACATCACAGCCATTGGAATGGATGTCTGGTCTGCTAATTTGGTAAATGCCATTAGTTGATACATAATGCATATTGCAGTTGTAAATGCCTATTTTCCATTTCCCTTCACAATGCCTGTCCCATGTTGCTATGTCACAATGATTGCTGTACTGTGTCTGGTCCTCCTTGTGCCCAGGTCTACTGTGGTTCAAACATGGTGGAACTTAGACCACATAAATGCTTGTAATTGTGTTAAGCTACCCTGTCTCAGCATATGGTCTTGTGATTACCACAGTGCATCACAGTGAAATACACTGCATCATCAAAACTAGGAGAGGTGTGTTGGGACCACACCCATCCTTTTCCTCCCCATCCCCAATCTGTGTCTGTTGATGTATAATAACATTATCTTTTAACATATGTAAAGAGATGTTGTGCCATTTTATATATCGACAGAGAACAGTATGGTGGAGAGGCCATCCATATATCATCTGGGACAACTAAACAGAGGTCCTAGATCCAGAAGTGACTCCCTATCAAAAGGCAGGAAAATCTAAAAAGAATTTTCTCTCAGCTCTTTAACAGCTGAATGCATAAATGGGAGAATAACACAATCTGAAGCACTACCAATGTGGTGAACTGGACAGTGATCTTTGAGTCAATCAAATGTCATCTGAGAACTAAACAACAAGTCTATGGTGGTTAACCTCATTCAGAACGTCTGGTGAAATGACTGGGACAATGGATTGTTTGGCTAGGACTTATCTTAGTTAATCTCCAGCCTGGTGCTCACACAGTGTTTTCAGAATGAAGACTTGTATGTAAAGTACGTGAGATAGACTGAGGAGAAGGAAGAAGACTGGGACATATTTGTATCTTAGATCTTCCTCTACAGGAAAAGGAGAACAACATCCCTAAGTCTCAACTTCATAAACAGTCAACTCACCAGTGAAAGACAGGGCTGTAGCTTTTCTTCAAACTGTGACAGTAGGGGATAATTAGTCAGACTTGGAAAATCATCATGGGGGAAAACTGCAACCTGAGCTGTCCAACACCCATCATAGGTGCTAAAAGGATTAAACAGACCAGTGGAGCAGAAGGTCCCTATGCTTGCCCCAGGTTATGGCTTACCTGGGTTTTCCCTCATTAACAGTGGAAGAAGAGATAAAAGTCAATGGTGTAGTGGTAATTAGAGAGGAGAGGTGGAGGAAAGTTTATTATTGGGTGGTGGAGTAATGGGGAGGTGTTGTATCTTGTTTATCAACCTGCATGTGTGACATATTTTATGCATTTTCTATGCAATAATTGAAGTGTTGACATGACAGGAGATGAGACAATGGTCATCACTCGACTCACCATCAACTCAATAAATTGTGTGTTCAATGAACCAGTGCTTTAAGTACATGTCCCCAGTGAATTTCTTGTACAGTTGCTGTCAAGTGTTGTCTCTGGTGACTGTCTTAAGTGCTGTGGTTGGTTATACATATTGTGAAAAGTCTTGTTACTTCTTTTATAAATTTCTGTGTAGATACATAGTGGTCTCACAGTGGGGGTTTGAGCCAAAGAAAAAAGGTTCTCCAAAAAGGCTATTGCGGGAATGATTAGCTCATTTGAGTGACCTCTAGACAAAACGTGCTAAATCATATCCTTTATCTTGTTATTTATTATTCAAGATATATCTCCAGAGAACACTACTAACTAGGTCCTCTGGCAACTCAATCAAACATGTCACAACGCCTAAAGCCCATTGGCTATACAGAGCTTGATTCACACACACATACACACACACACACACACACACACACACACACACACACACACACTCATATAGCTATACACAGCTAGACTCATAGTATTGATACATGACAAGGCAGACATGGCTGCGACCTTGTGGGAGCACGTGTACACCTCGGAGGAGCACATGGATTACCATGGTCGGGCAAGAATGCGACAGCGAGGTGTGACGAGGGGATGTGGCCGACGCTCGACGCTCAGAGGAAAGGCGAGACGGACATATAATCAGATTGTTACTGGTACTATTGGTGTTGGAACTCTTCGCTGGCTGCTGAGGATGGGGACGGAGCGCTTATGGGAATGCCCCGAATGCTGTGATGTCGGTTCCTAAATCAATCAATCAGCTAGACTCACATTGTTATAGACCAATCGGCTCGCGATGGGTGACGTAGGTAGCGCCACACCGGCCCTGTTTACTTTCCAAGACATTTTACTGTAGCGACTGCCGATGGGGTCGATAGGGAGTCCATGGTCAATGTCAATAAATAATTTGATTCGGATCAAGTCCATGGCCATGGTATGGGCAAGCGAGCGTCAAGCCACCACAATACCGTGGATACCGGGATAAGTAGTGTCACTTGCTTTCTTCAGATAATGTGCTTTCGGTTATTTATTGATGTTTTTCTAACACACACACACACACACACACACACAAACACACACACACACACACACACACACACACACACACACACACACACAGTTACACGCCCAGCCAATAACACACAAACACACGCAGTTACTGTCGCTTGTCGTCCCGGGGGGAAACGTGGAATCAACAAGCACACCTTTAAGATCCTTCTTATACTTTGGAACTATTGTCAGACCTTTGTCTACACTCCCCCGTTCTGTCTTCTACTCACTATCTCTCTCTCTCTCTCTCTCTCTCTCTCTCTCTCTCTCTCTCTCTCTCTCTCTCTCTCTCTCTCTCTCTCTCTCTCTTATTCCTTCATAACATACCCCGACAACAGTTTCCTCCAACAATTAATAAAATATTTAATGCTGAAAACTATGTCAGTTGTATGTATTGAATGTGAATATGTAGTTGGTAGTGTCTTCTATTGTGAGTGCGAGATAGGACTCTGGAATTCGTATGTGCCGTATCATATCTCCAATCAGTATACGGCCATGCAACAAGACATCACACACATATGGACAGCTCTCACCCGGGGAAGCTCCTCTCCGCCTGAGTCTGGCCGTATTCCAATATTTTGAAAGTGTTCAACGTGTGATCCCCATGAAATAATGCGATTACGGTAAGTCCCTGAATTCCACAGATTTCCCTTTTTGGAAGTTACTAAAATCTATCACTGAAACACATCACCACTGTCTAACACTGTCTGTATAAAGACTATATATGTTCGACACACTGTCTCTAGTTATTTACTTAACAGTTTTTGTATACATGTAAACTGTTCTTGAATTCTCCCAGGTTTCTTTTAGGTTAGTACCCAATTCAAATATATTTAGCCTATGTCGCTCTGCCTTTATAGAATGAAAGTCCTTTCCATGGTTTTCAAAACCTGGATACAGAGTTTACTTATTTGCAATTCGTTATGTCGGCCCACGATTATTGAATGGCTATGTTTAAGTTGTTCTAGTGAAGTACTTTCTCTGCACAAGTGAAGTGCCTTCTATATCTTCTCTGAGTATGTCAGGAGTTTTTTTCGTAGAACCTGTGGGTGATATATAACCAGGTGATATTAGTCTGCTTCAGACTAATTCTTATGTGAGAGTATGTCTCCGGCCGTACTCAGACGCTTCCAAAAGTTACTCTGACATAACGAACGAACGAACGAACAAACTTTATTTTCAAAGGGTTAAGAATTGGGCACGCAGGCCCGTCTAACATTCTGCCCTTCTATCACTCTCTTCCATACATTATTTCATTCACACGTCATTCAAGGCTAACAGAGAACAGCAACAATATAAAACTTATGCATAATAAAAGCATTGGCAAAATGCGAACATCAAAACTACACGATACAGTAACATTAGATAATGGTCAGACACTTATTAGCCATGTGGAATATACTGGCCTACCAAAAGGGGACTGGCTGTTATACTACATACTATATACACATAAGACAGATGAGTTCACTAAAGTTTAAACGATTAGCTAAAAGAAGGAAATGGTAAAAGCAAAGCACAGACACCTAGTTCACTACGCTAGATTACTAAGCTAAAGCTTGATTACCTTATATTATCTATGTTAGTCCATGAATCGAAATACACAAGCACATAAGCACCTATATTTCTATTCTTCTTAAAGACGCATAGATCCATTCTCCCTCCAGTTGGTCGCACACTAAACACAAAACCAAGTTTCCAACTATTTATACCTTATTTCCAATTCTTCGTTCCCTTTTGATCAACAATAAAATTTGCCGTAATTCTCCCATCAAAGGTTTGTGAAATCACGTATTCGTTCTTGCCCGCTCCGACTCGGCTCCTCCGCTGGTTCCCGCGTTCCCCACTCATCGTACATCAAACAGTTTTAACTCTTTGATCAATGCCTTCGTGTTTTCCACAACCCGATGTCTCCGTGTTGTTTGACCGGTGAAATCGGCAGTCAATGACCCCTGATAACAACTGTATCTGTCTTCTATACCTTTCGGTCAATAACCGTCACTTTGTCCTCGCTCAAGACTGAAGGGCTCGATTGTTATTCTGACTAACGGTCAATAATTTTCCATCCTCATACATTGCAAGTAATTTTATATTTTAGTTTATCGGGGAATCACTAAACTCGCAGTATCCCATGACAGTTACTCACCTACCCAATACCACACAATCACACACAGTTACACACCCACCCACCCAATAGCACACAAACACACACTAGAAAGAGCACAAGAAGCAAGTAGCACCTGCGCAACAGCCAGTGCAGTGGCGGGGGTTGAGTGTACACCTATAGTGTACGGTTGTTGGCAGCCGCGATCTGGCAATGGCTGACACGCTGGCCGGCTGTTCCGGTGTTCTTGTATTCGAAACCCCAACAAGGCGGGATATTTATACAAACAAATGTACCTGGACTTCCAGGTGGATCTAGCCTACAGTGAGTTCCAGGTGTATCTATCCTACAGAGAGTTCCAGGTGTTTCTAGCCTACAGAGAGTTCCAGGTGGATCTAGTCTACAGAGAGTTCCAGGTGGATCTAGCCTACAGTGAGTTCCAGGTGTATCTAGCCTACAGTGAGTTCCAGGAAATTAAAAGGGAAGTTAAGCCTGGCGGCATGAATTGACCACATCACTCATGTAGTATGGAGTCGTCTATAGAAAAATAGCTCTAGTATCATCTACCTGATATGCCTTTCGTTCCTAAGTTCCAGATTCACAAATGGAACGCAAGTGAGAAATTAGATTCGACAGGGTTTAATAACTACAAAACCAACAACATTTTCTAATCTACGGTAATCATCTGCTCCATACTGAATTGCGTCGGTGGTCATAGTGGCCATCTCACATGATCACCAGTCTCCGGTCAGGTCTGTATTCCTGCCCCTATTATGGCCTAGCCTTGCACATATATATATCTCTTTGTCTTCCCCAAGCGCTTTCCCATCAAGTTTGTCAGTTATCACTAAATTTTGAAGTTTACTTCTCCAAATATCATGCCCAAAATATCTTAACGGCCACGTCTAATTTCTCTAATGGGCTGGCTGTTATTATCTGTTCCTTGAAGGGCCGAATCACTTTTGTAAGTGTATTCATTCTCCAAAATTACGTCGTTATTAAATGTTGCATGTAATATTGTTATAACGATGATTATATATGTATCAACACACTCAAGCATTAATAAAATGAATTGAACTGCGGTTAAGCTGTGGAAATGTAAACAAAATAAAATAACACAAAGTAATGCAGCTTTACAGAACAAAATTCGTAATTCTGTTTCGTAATTCTGTTCTGTAAAGCTGCATTACTTTGTGTTATTTTATATTGTTTATACAAATGTTAAGCCAGTCGTCATCATCATCATCATCATCATCATCATCATCATCATCATCATCATCATCATCATCATCATCATCATCATCATCATCATCATCATCATCATCATCATCATCATCATCACCATCATCATACTCACTATCATCACCATCAAGTGCCTTGCCAGCTATCGCCTGGCGTGGACCATCATACTTTATACACATCTTTTATATATCTTCATCCGCCAGGCGTGGAGGCGGTGTCCAGGAACAGTGACGTCATTGGTATGGCTGTGGCAGGATGTGCCAGCTTCGTCTTGTTGTCCGTTGTTATCGCTTTCATTGTCATGGTGTTTTATTGGTGAGTACACTGGTTGAAACATGTAGGCCATTTCATATAATTTCTCATCTTAGTATCTTAGGATTAGTGTCATTCTAATGGTGTTTTATTGGTGAGTACAACGGTTGATCAATCAATCAATTAGGTCTCCACAATAAAGGTGACTGCAATGGATCTCCAACACTATCTGTCTCTTGCCTTGACTGTACATTCTTTCAGGCTGATGTTCGTCCATCTCTAGATGTTATCTTCCCACTTGTATCGATGTCTACCTCTTGCTCGCTAGCCCTCAACCTTGCCTTCTAGTATGGTTTTTATAAGAGTACCATGCCTTTTAACGTGGCCGAAATATTTCACTTGCCTCCTGTTTATTTCTTTCATCAACTCTCTCTTCATTCCCAGTCTTCATCCCCCCCCCCCCCCCCATGAAATACGACATAATCGTCTGTTTATCCACATCTACAGGACTTCTATGCAACTTTCTAGTTGCTTGTTCAATGTCCAGGCTTCCGCGCCATACAGTAGCGTTGAATGTACGTAGCATGTGACAATTCTCATTGTTAATGCGTTATTAATCTCTCTAAATGGTAATACTGATTTCATGTAATTGAAAGAATTTTTGGCCATTCCTATTCTCTTTTTGATTTCTATTTCACTTCTGCCATCATCTGTTATTATATGTCCAAGATAGGAGAAACTTGTTACTTGTTCTAGTATCTGCCCGTTTACAGTGATGTTCATTGATGACCTTTCCTTTTCGCTGCTAATTATCATAGTATTTGTTTTTTGGATGTTAATATCTAAGCACATTCTGTACTGTGCCTGTTTACTTGTTCCACTAGATCTTGCAACTCTTGCTCACTTTCTGCTAGTAACACGGCATTGTCAGCATACCTAACATTGATTATGATTCTTCCATTGATGTCAAGTCCAAGCATTTCAACTTGTTTAAGAATTCTTTCTGTGTATAGGTTGAAGAGGCTTGGGAACAGTACACATCCCTGCCGTACTCCTCTTGGTTGATACAATGGTTGATACAAGCAGACTATTTCATATACGTTCTCATCTTATATTGGTGAGTTGATGAGCTGGTAGAGCTCATTAACCCTGGAAGGAAATTCATCTACTTGAGGATCACACCGAATTCCAAATCCCCACTGCCTTGTGGAAATTCCTGTAAAAGCAAAGATTAGGGCAACAAAACCCAATAGAAAATGTCGGCAGGCAAAGCCCATAAACCATCTGCCAATGGGAAGAGGAATCTAGAAAAGAAATTACAACACGTCGAGATCGGAAGATGTTGGCCTAAGTGGCACGGGACAAGAAAAGGGACATCAAGGCATTATAGTGGATGCTGCTTACCATCCTATTCAAAATCTTCCAATCTGTGTAGGCTGACAGTGATGAAGACTAGGGCATTGATGGGTGAAAGTACCAGTCTCTGGAACAGAAGTGATACCAGTCTCTGCTCGGTAATGGATAATGACTATCATTTCTGAGAGGCCTTTTCAAACTTTTGTTATAACACGATCCACGTGTTCTAAGGTTAATCCGTACTGTTGAATGGATGCTTGCTCCGTGGCGAAGAAGTTACGAGCGCGGTTCGTAATCCTGCATATCCGAGCTCGAAACACAGCTGCAGACGATTTGGCAGCAGACCGTCTTTTTTTTTAATGAAATGGCATGAGTGCCAGTCGTTCAGACAGCAATGGTAAACTACTGAACGTAAATTTGCCAAGATATCACAAACAGAAGAAAACTGCTGGGGTTGACTGTGACGTCCTGTAAGGGATGTGCACTAACTTAACTTAATTGGATGGATAAGAAACACGTAGAACAATGACATCGGTTAGAAATAAGCTACAAACACTCACTAATTATTGCCTATACAAAACATAAGGAATAAAATAAAATGAAAGAAACACTAAATATCAAATATGGAACTCACAGAGAGAACTAGGCCAGTGGTTCTCATCCGGTGGGGAATCTCTCTCCCCCCTCCCCCCCCCCCCCCCGGGGGGGGGGGGGATTTTAGGTTTTCCAGAGGGGAATGAAGATTATTTCAATATCGCGTTAATACAAGAACCGATTACTTGATAATGTTTTTCCCTTCATACTGTACAGTTCTGTACGTCTCACTCCTTCTAAAATTCATTTATAAAGTAAGTAGACCCACAAATCATGTTTTTTTTTTATGTAGACTTCTGAGACTTGTTTTGGTATGTGCTTCCATTATTACCGCCCACGCTTTCCGGCATGGCACATGATTGATTGATTCCATTATTACGTATACTGTGTAGGGGCAGGGGCGGTAGAGGGGGGATTTTAGGTAGGAAATACGAAGGGAGAGGGGGGGGGGAATGACATTGTGAAAATATGGTGAAGGGGGACATGGGCCACATTTTTAGGTAGGAAATACGAAAGGTGGGGGGGATGACGTTCTGAAAATATGGTGAAAGGGAGGGGGGGGGGGGGCACGGGCCAAAAAAAGGTTGAGAACCGCTGAACTAGACAATACCATTAACCAAGTAGTGAAGAAAAGTCGCTGTCTCTGGATAGGGCAAACACTGAGAAAACCTGAGAAAAGTATAACTAGAAAGATCTTTGTCTCGAATCCACGGACAAACGAAATACAGGAAAACTTAAAAAGACGCGGAGAAGAGAAATAGAAATAGAAATCAATAATATTGGGGGGGGGGGGGAGTGGGGGAATTGACGGATCTGCATGGGATAGCAAAGGATAGGAGAGCTTGGAGTGAGTGGGTTCAAGGCCTATATCCCAATGAGGGACACTGGACGAAAGAAGACTACGTGGCAGTGATATTGCTACCAGATGTCCCTGTAACATCACACCGCTATTTTCTGCTTCCTTGACATGGATCCTGTAAATATAGTTTTGTTCATGTCATGGATACTTACAGGAGAGACTGGCTTAACAGCTGGATGCTGTTGAAAGGTAAAGTTCGAGTGTCGAAGGATTACACAAAGAAGAAAGAGGAAGTCAAGAGGAGGCTTATATCTATCCCTCCGGTATCCAAGAGTTTTGGAGGACTGTCCGACCCTGGTTTTTATGAGACAGGTAAACATATTTACTTTATATTTGACGCTTTTAGCAATTTGTATTCCTCTATTGTCTAATAGACGTTTAATGTTATTAACCAACTGGCACCTGGCCGTCTTGACAGGCGATAGTTTGTTAAACAAGCCAGATGGAGATCCACTGCAGCCAACCTTCATTGTGGAGATGGCGAAAGATCTGATCTGATTGTCTTCATCTCATTCATTCTTTTGAAATATATTTTTCCTTATTCTTTTGGAATATATATATTCAGAGATTGAAGGCCAAGACCAAAATTAGGAGGGTATTGATCAGAGAGTTGCTTTTTGCAGATGATGCTGCAGTTACGACCCACTCTGATTAAGGATTGCAATGTCTACTATCTGCATTCTCCAATGCTTGTTCTGAATTTGGTTTAACTACTTTTGGAAATCAGAAGGCGACTAGAACTAGTCATGCACTTCAGAACAACAGATTACATTGTTTGGCCATCTCACAAGAATGTCCTGGTAACATTTGCCCCGATGAGCCACATTGAAGAAATATGGTTACAGAGCAAGGGAAAAACCACGTAAGAGATGGAATGAGGGTATCAAAAGCAACCTTGGAAAAATGGAAATCAGTCACACTGATTTGGAGAGAACAATGATGGAAGGTATTGTACCTGAAAGAAGAAGCAGAATCGACAAACACGATCGTGGACAGATACAGAACAACAAAGGCAATCTGATCATAAACATACACATGGCAGGGGAACTAGCTACGGATCAAGAATCAGACAGAGACTGGGTGTTTGTAGATGTGTCCTTGGCGCAGTTATATAGTTCTTTTAGTAATTAATATCAATCGTGCAGTTATATATGTTCTCTTGGTAATTAACATCAATTATGCTGTTATATACGTTCTCTTGGTAATTAACATCAATCATGCAGTTATATACGTTCTCTTGGTAATTAACATCAATTATGCTATCATATATGTTCTCTTGGTAATTAACATCAATCATGCAGTTATATATGTTCTGTTGGTAATTAACATCAATTATGCTGTTATATATGTTCTCTTGGTAATTAACATCAATCATGCAGTTATATACGTTCTCTTGGTAATTAACATCAGTCATGCAGTTTTATATGTTCTTTTGCCAATTAATACCAATCATTATGTGTTCTTTTTCAGTTCCAGAAATCAAAGAGTGGTAAGTAGTCAGCCTGTTTTCTTCAGATAGTCCCGTCATATCTGGTCTTGTCCGTCTTGTGTATCCACTAACAGACTAAAGGTAACATGTCTAGGTTATTCTCTTGTCCTTGCCTGTCGTTAAGAGTTGTGGGGAATTGCAGAATCCTGTTCGAATTCCGGGCCGCGCCCTTCGGTTCACGAGTTAAATTTTTCGGAGACTCCTGTGGGTCGTCGCTAGAGCCACGGAGTTCGTGCTTTGTGCGACGCTTTCCGCGCTGCGGAAAGAGACCGAGCCATATGGGATAAAACCCGGTGCAATGAAGTCGACCCTGTCGACTTTTAAGCGACTTTTTTGCAGAATCCTCTCTTGTAGCATCTATATCGCTACTGACCATCGAGATTTCTTGCCGTTGTTAGGACATCTCTGATGTTATTCATCCGCATACGTTGAGGCTTTCCCGTTCTTTAATATCACATTTTAATGTCTCTGTCCTTGTCTTGCGATGATCAGTCTTTAGGCGAATCATAATGTACTAGGCACTTTTAAAGAGGTAGTTTGCCGTTTCTTTCCTCTATGGCAGTGACCATACTGGCCAGATGACCGCAACCATTAACTGTCGAAAGAGATCCTCTGCCTGCCGTCGCGAAACTTGAGACCATAACCAACAAATATCTGTCGGCTGCCCTCAAAGTTTCATCCACCATTCATTCCGTGGCTTCTTTTGACCACTTCCAATAAACGAATACGAAATGACACCACATAATCCAGAGGAAAACACTAAACAGCGTAAAACACTATACAGCGTAAAACACTAAACAGCGTCTCCGAAGAATAAACGCATCACGTCGTCGCCATTTGTACACAGGTTATGGTCTCACTAGGAAGAACGAAGTATCACAATGTAATATACATGTAAATGGGAATGTTCTTCAACAAGTGAATAGGTACAATTATCTCGGAACAGTAATAACATCTGATGGCTGCAGAAATGTGGTTTCTGAGGAAAATGCTAAAAATACCATGGACAGACAGAAAAACAAATGACCAAGTACTACAGGAGACAAATGAAAATCGTAAATTGATTAGAGAAATTAGACGTAGACAATCAACATTTTTTTTGACATGTTATGAGAAGAAATGGACAGGAGAACTTATTGACAACTGGCAAGATCGAGGGGAACAGACCAAGAGGAAGACCGAGAGGAAAATACCTGGATGGTTGGCCACATGGCATGGACGAGACAGGAACACTGAGCTGATCCACGACTCTGGTGATCGAGTAAAATGGCGAGTCATGACCGCGCACGCTTTCCGGCATGGCACATGATTGATTAATTGAATATCACATATTTTACTATTGTAAACAAACCAGGGGCAAGCGGTTGGTTATAATTCGATGTAGATGACCGATTCAGTCTACTTTCTATTTCTATGTATATTAAGTTAGTTGCTTATCCTTTACAGGACGTCGCAGTCAACAGCAGCATTTTTTGCTGGCGTGATCTCTTGGCAAGTTTACGTTCAGTAGTTTGCAGTTGCTTTCTGATCAACCGGCATCCATCCCATTTCGTAAAATACCAACGAAATGCGGTCTGCTGCCAAATCGCTAACAGCTTTGTTTCGATCACCGCTATGTGGGATTACGAACTGCGTTCGGAACTACGTCGGTAACCCCTTCGCCACGGAAGCGTGGCTCTAATATTATATATACAATATTTATGTTTCTGTGTTCGCCCGCTTTGAACTCAAGGTTAGTCCATACATCTGCCACTACTTCTAGTACACCGGGCTGATGTTTGTGTGTGGATTCCATCCACCCATCATGTGCCATGCCGATACGCGTGGGCGGTCATGTTTCACCATCTCATTCGATCACCAGAGTCGTGGATCAGCTCTGTGTTCTTGTCTCGACCATACCACGTGGCCAAGCCATGAAAGTATTTACTTTTCTGCTCTCCCCTTGTTCTCTCCCCCCTCGATCTTGCCAGTCGTCACCAATGTCTCCAATTTATTTCTTCTCAAATGTCCAAAAAAGTTTAACTGTCAACGTCTAAATTCTCTAATCAGGTTACGATTTTCATTTGTTTCTTTTAGACTTGGTCATTGATTTTTCTGTATATTCATGGTATTCTTTGCATTTTCCTCAGAAACCACATTTCCACAGGCATCACATACTTTTCAGATTGTCTTCTCATTGTCCACGCTTCACATCCATACAAAAGTCCAGGTTCTATGTAACTTTCCCTATTACCAGCGTCCCTCGCGATCAGGCGAACCCGCTCCGGCTTTTGAGGTACTTGTAATTTACGACCCAATGTCATGGATGAAAAATCACCATACATTTTACTCCAGCTGACAGGTGTAGGTTGATCCCCCTGCAAAGGCATCAGCACACCGGTAGTTTAAGAGTGAACGCTCTTAACCATTCGGTTATGCTGACCTCCTTTCTTTTTCTTCTTCTTGTTCTCCCCCTCTTCCTCCTCCTCATTCTTGTAATAGTCTAACAGCTTCGCTAACTCAATATAGCCCAGCTGTAGTCGGGGACCTCTTAAGAAGCCAAATCAAATCAAATCAACTAGGGTCACAAATTGGGGGCGCAGGCCCGTCTTACATTCGGCCCTTACAATCACTCGTCTTTCATTCATCAAGAGCATTATACATTTACATAGGAAGAAAAATAAACATTGTGAAATGAATGTTGTAAACATAAACAAGGCTTATTAACATGTTATGAGGCCCATCTCCCACTTACCAGAGACCTTTAGTGGCAGAACTTGGTGTTCCTTTAAACATCACGATGTGTCCATCAATATAACATCATGTAACGAATCAAATTTTGTAAGTAGATGTCAACAAGAACATTCAGCATATTTATTTTGCATCTTCGTTTATTTTCCTGCAGGGTTAGTCGTTCTGACAAGGTTACATAAAGCTCACTGTTATCAATGTTACATATAAAAATGCATCAGTTCAGTTTTCATTCCGCAGCACGTTTAATTAATTTTATTTTTTCATTTTCATTATAAATAAATTTTCTTTCCTTCAATTATTTAGTTCCCAAGACTGCATATTTATCTGTCTTCACAGCCATGTAGTACCGTTCATTTCTTCTTATCCTTTACTGATGTCCAGAGGGATTCTCTGTCTCTGTGATGTTAGAACATGTCTTTCCCTGATGGCTCCAAATCGTCAACTGCTTAGTTTGTTGTTATTGCTATTCTACTTTCTTCCGTCGTCGAATGTATCGTCATTTCCTACCTCCTACCCATTTTTCCTCCACGTGTATTTAGTGCTATTCGGTGCGCTTAGCTCTACCATATTATATCCGAAACTAAATTTAATTTCTAAACTCGCCATCTTAATTCTATATCGGAGTTCTATCATGTCGTCTTATAACAGTCACTCTGTTATATTCTTCTTCTTCTTCTTCTTCTTCTTCTTCTTCTTCTTCTTCTTCTTCTTCTTCTTCTTCTTCTTCTTCTTCTTCTTCTTCTTCTTCTTCTTCTTCTTCTTCTTCTTCTTCTTCTTCTTCTTCTTCTTTAATTTACGTCTCCATGTCAAGGACGAGAAGTCAACATTAAAATCCAGCTGGCCGGTGTAAGAGTTGAACCCGCAACCTCGCTATCAACACACTGGAGCTTTAAATATTAATGAAGACTTTCTGGTCACATCATCCATTATGACAAGTGTAGTTGTGCGCTTGTCTAATTGCCCATTTCCACTTGTGTTTTCTGTTGATTCATTCAGTGCCAGGGCAAGCGACTCCAGCAGACAAGGTTCCCAACAACAACAACAACAACAACAACAACAACAACAACAACAACAACAACAACAACAACAACAACAACAAACCTTAACACATGCATAAGCAGACGAGCCGAGGCCCATCTAATATAACTGGGAATGTCATTTCTGAGGAAAATGCAGACTCACGGACGAATAGAAAAACCAATGAGACAGTCATTCTGAAACAAGTAAAAACCGTACACTGTTTTGAGAAATTAGACATAGAAGGTCAAGATATTTGTGTGCAATGTATGAGGAGAAATAAGCTCGAAACTTGGTGAGAACTCGAAAACTTGATAGGACAAGGACAAGGGAAAACAAAGGGTTAAATACCTGAATAGCCTCTCCTGTATGATGTAACCTGGGCCCAAATACCGGCTTGATCTAAGACTCGGGAGATCGTGTGAGATAGTGAGTTCTAAATACCCATGTCTGTCGGCGCGGCGCATGATGATGATGAATATTTGCGTACACATTAAAAGCACAAAGTACTGGAAAACAAAGTGACAACTGGCACTTTAAAGACAAAGATATGAATAAATCCCTGGATTTCGTGGTCACATGGCACAATCGGGTCAAAAACAAGCTCTGGTGATCCAGTGAGATGGTGAGTCCTAACCACCTGTCGGCACGGTACATGATGATGATGATGATGATGATGATGATGATGATGATGATGATGATGATGATGATGATGATGATGATGAACATATCCATAAAAATTAGGCATACATAGTATGTTGTTCACTTTCAACGAAACAATCTACTGAAAATCATAACGAAGGGGAAAGTTGATAACAAGTTACTGAGATGTTGTCACGTGTATCAACGGGAAGACATCAAGGTATGGTCAAGATACAGCTTAGCAGAATGTGCAAAGAAAACTTGGGATTGTTGGGAATCATTACCCGTCGCCTGTTCTATCTATTTGGCGCTGGATGATGATGATGATACTAACAATGATGATGGATGTGTTAACATCATCAAGTGCCCTGCCGATTGGCGCAGGAGATCATGCTTCTCAAAATCTTGCGATCTCCACCGGCATGGGTCAGTGAGTGCCATAACACGACTGTCAAGAATTTTCTATTGCTGTCTTCCTCTATTTCCCTTTCCACAATGTTTCCCTGTTGTCACAGCATGGTCCAGTGTTTGTCTTCTAAGATGTGGCCAAAATTAAAGACTGCCTCTTTGTTTTTATGAATGTCTGTGATAAGATGTCCTTGCGACGTAGCCTCCCTCGATGGAAGTGTACAAGTCATAAAATGTTGTCTTAACAGCTGCAGCACAACAGATTGTAACGTTCATACATGTTGCTTGTGTTTTTCCAGGACCCTGCGAAGCAAGCACTTAGTTCCACATCGAATATATGAAGATAAGGTTGGGGATTTCTCTGCTTCTTTGTTGTTGTTGTTGTTGTTGTTGTTGTTGTTGTTGTTACTATATAGTGTGTGTCTGTGCGTGTCTCTGAGTCTGCGTGTGTCTCTGTATGTGTGTGTGTGTTTGTGTGTGTGTGTGTGTGTGTTTGTGTGTTTGTCTGCTTTGCTCCAAGCTAATATATACCGTAGGATTGCATGAGACAAGGAACATCCCATGTACGAAGATTCAAGTAATACCAAGAATCATAGGCTGATTAGAAGGTTCCAAACTGATGCATAGCTGGGAGAGAGGAGATGACGCCGAGTTCTGTAGATGTGTACGTACTGTGGTGACGTCAGAGATGATGAATGAATAAGCCATGGGGGTATGTACGTACGCATTATACTCAATCAGGTGTGTGGAGTAGGGGTACGACGTACGTATGCATACTCAGTCAGGTGTGTGGAGTAGGGGTACGACGTACGTATGTATACTCAGTGAGGTGTGTGGAGTAGGGGTACGACGTAAGTATGTATACTCAATCAGGTGTGTGGAGTAGGGGTCCGACGTACGTATGTATACTCAGTGAGGTGTGTGGAGTAGGGGTACGACGTACGTATGTATACTCAGTCAGGTGTGTGGAGTAGGGGTACGACGTACGTATGTATACTCAGTGAGGTGTGTGGAGTAGGGGTACGACGTACGTATGTATACTCAGTCAGGTGTGTGGAGTAGGGGTACGACGTACGTATGCATACTCAGTCAGGTGTGTGGAGTAGGGGTACGACGTACGTATGTATACTCAGTCAGGTGTGTGGAGTAGGGGTACGACGTAAGTATGTATACTCAATCAGGTGTGTGGAGTAGGGGTCCGACGTACGTATGTATACTCAGTCAGGTGTGTGGAGTAGGGGTACGACGTAAGTATGTATACTCAGTCAGGTGTGTGGAGTAGGGGTACGACGTAAGTATGTATACTCAATCAGGTGTGTGGAGTAGGGGTCCGACGTACGTATGTATACTCAGTCAGGTGTGTGGAGTAGGGGTACGACGTACGTATGTATACTCAATCAGGTGTGTGGAGTAGGGTTACGACGTACGTATGTATACTCAGTCAGGTGTGTGGAGTAGGGGTACGACGTACGTATGTATACTCAGTCAGGTGTGTGGAGTAGGGTTACGACGTAAGTATGTATACTCAGTCAGGTGTGTGGAGTAGGGTTACGACGTAAGTATGTATACTCAATCAGGTGTGTGGAGTAGGGGTCCGACGTACGTATGTATACTCAGTCAGGTGTGTGGAGTAGGGGTAGGTACGTACATATGTATACTCAGTCAGGTGTGTGGAGTAGGGGTAGGTACGTACATATGTATACTCAGTCAGGTGTGTGGAGTAGGGGTAGGTACGTACATATGTATACTCAGTCAGGTGTGTGGAGTAGGAGGGATAGCACATATAGAAGTAGAATGGGTCATGTAACAGTTAGTTACATATCCTTTACGGGACGTTGCAGTCGACGCCAACAATTTTTGGCTGTTTGTGATTTCTTGGCAAGTTTACGTTCAGTAGTTTGCCATTGCTTTCTAAACAATGGGCACCTATACCTTTTTCGAAAAAAAAACCAGGACCGCTGTTTTTTTAACCCGGGTATACGGGATTACGAATAGCGTCCGTAACACCCTCGCCACAGAGTAAACATACATCAACATACTGGATCTTCATTCACCGATGAATTTCTATAGGTTTCACCCTTCACTGATTTAATAAAAAACGGATAACAGAACTCTGCTCCTCTTTGATGCATGTCAAAAGTGGGGCGGCCATCATTATTACGTCATCGTATTCGTCAGCACCGTGATGTCACGTGCTTAACAATCTTGACATCCTTAACAACAACAATATTGACAGGTTATAAGACAATGGCATGGTTATTGTAATTTCTGTCACACTTAACGTTTTAATTTGAAGCCCCTCGTACCTACCTACCAACCTGCCTACCTATCTACCTACATTCATTCATTCATACATACATATATACATACATGTATACATACATACGTACATACACAGATAGATAAATAAATAGATAGATACATAGATAGATACATAGATAAATATACAGATAGATACATAGATAGATACATGAATACATAAAATATGCATATTATTATTTGTATTACCATAGAGTAGCCATGTCTATCACTCTCCGCTGACTGATAGTTATCACTCTTTGCTGACTGATACCACTCTGTGTTGACTGATACCACTCTGTGTTGACTGATACCACTCTGTGTTGACTGATACCACTCTGTGTTGACTGATACCACTCTGTGCTGACCGATACCACTCTGTGCTGACTGATACCACTCTGTGCTGACTGATACCACTCTGTGTTGACTGATACCACTCTGTGTTGACTGATACCACTCTGTGTTGACTGATACCACTCTGTGCTGACAGATACTACTCTGTGTTGACTGATACCACTCTTTGCTGACTGATACCACTCTGTGTTGACTGATACCACTCTGTGTTGACTGATACCACTCTGTGTTGACTGATACCACTCTGTGTTGACTGATACCACTCTGTGCTGACTGATACCACTCTGTGCTGACTGATACCACTCTGTGCTGACTGATACCACTCTGTGTTGACAGATACCACTCTGTGTTGACTGATACCACTCTGTGCTGACTGATACCACTCTGTGCTGACAGATACTACTCTGTGCTGACTGATACCACTCTGTGCTGACTGATACAACTCTGTGCTGACTGATACCACTCTGTGCTGACTGATACCACTCTGTGCTGACTGATACCACTCTGTGCTGACTGATACCACTCTGTGCTAACTGATATTGTATCAACAGCCACTTGATGATGTTTATAACTGTTGTAACATTGCAGGATGCCTCCATAGAGCTGGGAGAAGAGGATGATGAGATATTTACTATAGAGACAGAGGTGATTGAGGACGAGGTGAGTTTGTTCACCCGTCTCTTCCTAAGGAATAATTCAATCATGATTGCGTAATGGTGTGTGCATTTGCATATAAGTCCGCTTGTTAGTTAGTTAGTTAGTTAGTTAGTTAGTTAGTCAGTTAGTCGGTTGGTTGGCTGGTTGGCTGGTTAGTTGGTTGGTTGGTTGGTTGGTTAGTTATCTATTGGGGTATCATCCTTGCCATCTGGACATGTCCATAAGTGCCCAGACCCCCCCCCCCCAATCCCTCTCATTGTTTCGATGTGCCTCTCGTGTCTGACCTTGCCAATTCTTACCCCTAGGTCTCACATTCTAGACAAAGATGTGGACTCATTGGCATCAAAGTCCTCCGCTCTTCACATCCGTCCAAGGGCATAAACAATATCAGCCCACTTGTTTTATATTCATATTATTATCAGGGTCGACCCAATCCAGAGGTTCCCAAACCACGGCCCGCGGGCCACTTGTGGCCCGCCAGCTGTTAGTAAGTGGCACGAGAGGTCTTGTTATTTAAAATAATATATTTTAATAATTTCAACAACAAAAAACACACAAAAAATGCACTCGGAGCGCCCCGTCAGCGTGCGATAATTTACTCTACTCGTGGTTGTTATGTTCAGATATTATCGAATGCGCCTGTTCAGTTCGCAACCTTCAGCTGTTCATACGATTTCATTCTGACGACTATTATCTGTCGAACAATTTGAACACTTACGTTCATTCGCCCAGAGATACATGTGTAGTTTTAGTCACTTTCCGCAATGGCTGTTATAAAAAAAAAACAAGCTACGTTCCAGACTCACCGACAGTAACCTAGTTGCGGTTATGACTTTGGGCACGACAGATTTGTGCCCAGACATTGATAAACTGGCATCTTAACTTAAGTAACTGATTATGAAGAACAGTTACAATTGTAAATTAATTAAATTAACAGCGATTTTCGAAACTGATTTAAAATTTATTTGTGAATGAACTTTTGATTTTAAGCCAGAAAAATGACCGAAGTGTAGTACTGACACTGACTGCCTTTAAAGTTTGAGAATTTTGTTGACGAAAGTTAAGAAAGGTAAGAATGATATTGCACGACTTTTATAATTTTATAACGTTGTGGCACGCTTAACTACCGAAAATAGTAGAAATGGCCCTCTGCTTGAAAAGCTTGGGAACCACTGACCCAATCTATTGATTTGCTTGGCTGATTGACTGATGAATCTTCATGAAGACTAAGTCTTAACTTTGAAGTCTGATGTATTGGCGTTGAGTTTGTTTGAACTCTGGAAAGGACTGGCTTCTCTCAGATTGAGGTGGGTGTAGAAACTTTCGTCCCAACCCTTTACCAAGTGCTGTCTCAATGGGGGATATGTTGTCGAGGTCTTTTGTCCTTCTCCAAGCCTAGAATCTAGAGGGGCATACAAGAGACCAGTACAGGAACGTCAAATCTGCGGAGAGAAATATGAGGTTGTAACAGTCGTGATTCAGATGACCACACACGGATAGACTGGAGTAGACCTTGGCGGGTGATGGTTTCTATACGGGTGTTAGGTATGTCATGATCAACAGACATCAACCGAATGTCCAGAGAAAGAGAGAGAGAGATGGACATAGAGAGGAGGGAGAGAAAGAGAGAGGGGGATAGAGATAGACAGACATAGAGACAGACATACAGACAGAGACAGAGAGGCAGAGGCACAGAGGGACAGACACACAGAGACAGACACAGAGAGAGAGACTGAGAGAAACAGAGAGAGACTGAGAGAAACAGAGAGAGAGAAAGAGAGAGAGAGAGAGAGAGAGAGAGAGAGAGAGAGAGAGAGAGAGAGAGAGATCTAGTCATATAAAGCGGCCAGCAAGATATTACCAATCCACGGAAAGTCGTTTTGTCAGCAGTCAACGTGCTGTTCGGCACGTCACGATTCTTACACCACGAAAAGTGGCCTATACATTTATGAATGACTGCTTAATGCATTCTGTAAATTACATTTTTTGAGAACACTATCCTTCCCGTGTCAAAAATGTGAGGCAACATATATGTGTCTAAATGTGAGGAAGTGTGTGTGGGGGACGTATGTGTGCGGGGGATGTGTGTTTAGGGGATGTATGTGTGGATGGAGTGTGAGTAGGGGACTGTGTGTAGGGGTTGGGGTAAGGGTGGGTGGGGGATTGTGTGTATGGGTGGAGGATGTATGTGTGGGTAGGGAGATGTGTATGGGTGGGGTATGTGTGTGTGTAGGTGGGGTGCTGGAGTGAGTGAGGGATGTGCCGGTAGGTTGGGGATGTATGGTTGGGTGGGGAGATGTGTGGGGATGTGTGGGTCGGGGGTTGTGTGGATTCGTGGGTGATGAATGTGTATGTGGGTGATTGGGTGCGGGGTGTGTTGATTGGTGGGGGTGTGTGTTGGTATGGGGGTGCTTGGTTGGGGGATGAGTGTTTGGCTGGGTGGTTGGAGGTGTGTGGATATGGGTGGGTGGGTGGGTATATGTGGGCTGGGGGATGGGTGTGTTTGTAGGGAGATATGTGTGTGGGAGGATGTATGTTAATAGGGAAGGTTGGGTTGGCGGGTGTTTGGGTGGGGGTGTGTGTGGAGGGATGTGTGTGGCTGGATGGGGATGTATATGGCTGGATGAGGGTGTGTGTGGGTAGGGTGGGTATGTGGGTGGATGGGGGTGTATGGGTGGGTGATATGTGTGGGTGGGTGAGGTGTGTGTAGGTTGGTGGGGGTTGTGTGTGGGTGGATGGGGATGTGTTTGGGTGTTTGGTGAAGCATGTGGGTGGGGGGACGTGTGGGTAGGTGAGGGATGTGTCTCATATCATTGTAATATGCATTGTTTACGTTTACAACATTCATTTGACAATGTATTTTCCTATGTGAATGTATCATGCACTATTGCTTAATGAAAGATGAGTGATTGGAAGGGCCGAATGTAAGACGGGCCTGTGTGCCCAATTTGTAACCCTTTTAAAATAAAGTTGAATTGAATTGAGAAAAAAAACATACGGATGTGGGTCATGGACCATTTCGCAAATTCTTAAGAAGACATCTGCGGCTTTTCAGCGTAAATGTTGTCGACACAGGGAAGGAATTTGGTGTTAGACAGATATTTTTGTAGACCAGGAGCACTCTGTTGGTGGCGCTGCGAGTATCACGTGACCTTCACTTCCCAAGGCATTCCCGGGTACCAGTTTTAGGCTGGTTCGACCTGCCAGCCCAGGTCAATTAAACAATTTCTCAACCGCCCACGTACGGATTGAACTCACGACAAGCAGACCGGCATGCGAGCGTCTGGCCACGCCGCTACCACAACTCCCAGAGATAGAAGTAGCCGCGGCGAAAGGAAACCACAAGGAAATAGTTGAAATATGTAATCAAGTTGATTAATAATAACTGGGGGCTGTAGCAGCGATAGATTTCATCAGAAAACAGCAAGTTAAATGGTTTGGCCATGTAACACGGCTACCGACTAACAGTATACCACAACAAGCAATGATGTACAGACCAAACGGAAGGATGGACGGAGGGAATAACATTCATGGGAATATCGATATATGAAGCCTATAAACGGGCACTCTCGCGCTGCTCTTGCTTTACCTCAACACCGCAAGGTACAAGAGGAACAAGGTGAGATGAGAGATGATTAATCAAAGAACAAGTGAAAGACAGAGAAGTAAATACCTGGATGACATGGCCACATGGCATGGTCGAGATAAGAACACTGAGCTGATCCACGACTCTGGTGATCACGTGATATGGCGAAACTTGACCGCCCAAGCTTTTTAGCATGGCACATGATGGTGATGGTGATTAATATAATCATCAATTAACAGATTCAGGGCCAAACAAAAAGTAGGATTCGACCAAATAAACATGGATGGCGGGAAATGGGAAGTAGGGGTGTGTCACAGTTATGATTTAAAAGTTATTAATATGATAGCAGACACGTTGTATTACATATCAACTTAAATAGGATTGTAAAGAGAAAAATACCGTATTGGTATTTAAACTATAGTTTGATTTATAAGCCCATTTTAGTTACGGGAGGTTTTAATACGATGATTTATCACCCCATAGCACTTAATCAGTTAATTAATGGGGAAGTTCCCACCACTGTTAAATATCAAATGGGGTGAATACTTCGGGGAACTTCTGAATATTTTGTGGTTTAGTTGCTTATCTTTTACGTCGCAGTCGATTCCAGCATATTTTGGCTGTTTTTAAGTCTTGGCAAGTTTATGTTTAGTAGTTTGATATCGCTTTCTGAGTGACCGGCACTCATACCAATTGAATGGGGAAAAAACGTGTAAGAGGGTCTCCTTCCAAATCGCACGCAGCTGTGCTGCTGAACAGACCTGTCCCAAGAGAGCCTCCAGATATCCAAACGGCAGTAGTGGATCTGGACATCAGCTGCAAGAAACCACCTGAAGAAGAAATTATGTTATTTTTATTTGTCAAGTAACCATCCGAAGAAGAAATGGGGGGGGGGGGGGGGGGGGGAGAGAGAGGGGGGGGGGGGTGTTATTTAACACGGTCAACAGTCTTGGTTCAGGTCTGTGTTCTTGTTCCCATTTTGTAATGTGACAAAGTCATCCAGGTATTTTTCCTATAGATTTTCTCCTGCTTTTTCCCCAACAGTCTTGCCAGTTATCATCAAGTTTTCTAGTGTTAAACACCTGCGTACAACAGGAAGTCTCAGATCATCAGAAGGTTTCCCCGATCACCTTCAAAACACTCTTAGGATTTGCCCGGGTACTCTCGGACATCTTTCTCCTGTAGTGCGTCTTCCCTTTCGATATTTATCTCTTTGCTTTCCAGTTGCTTTGTTCCCATCAGTTTTGGCAATTCTTACTCAATTTTCCAGTTATTTCTCATCATAACGTGCTAAAATATCTTGACTGTCTACGCCTAATTTCTGGAATTAATTTACGGTTTTTATTTGTTTCTTATAGGACATGCTCAATGGTTTTTCGGTATGTCCTTAGTATTCTTCGCATTTCTCCAGGAACCGCATTTCCACCGTCATCAGATATTTCTAAGTTTTCTGCTTATTGTCCACGTTCACACACATATAACAGTTAAACAGGTTAGTTGCATATCCTTTACAGGACGTAGCAGTCAACCCCAGCATTTGTTGGCTGTTCGTGACTCCTGGGCAAGTCTATGTTCACTAATTTGTCATTTCTTTCGTAATGACAGGCACCATTTCATTAAAAAACAAAAAGACGTTAGACGGTCTGCCGCCAAACCGCCCACAGCTGTGTTTTGTATGCGGGATGAAAACTGCGTCCGTAACCCCTATAAAATACTATGACGAGTTGTTGTATTCAATTTTTTTTTTTTCCTGGAACTATTTTTAATGTTTTAATGAATGAAAATACTTGCAATTACTTTCTAACATAATATCACCATAGGCACCACATTACGCTTATGTCAGCAACGACGACGCAGGAGACCCCACTGTCAAGGACACAGAAGAAGATGAGTACCCATACAGCAGCGCGAACAGACTGAAGAAGACACAGCCAGTAGAAACACACGTCACCGAGGCAGACGACACAGTCCCCGCTATACTAGATACGTTTTCACCAAGAGAAGAACAACCGGAAACCGACGATGAACACAATAGCACCAACGATGTTAGAATCACACGTTTTAATGAACCACTTGTGCATTTGTAAAAACTGACCTTGCAACCGGAACAAAACGTGGCAAGAATTGCAGTGTATGTAACCTATCCTAAGAGCAAGGCATACACCATACAATGATTGATTGATTCCTTCATGTATAGACAGATTTGATTAACTCATTTAGTACCAGAAGCCTGGTTAAGAACCGCCTTCCTTCCTTCCTTACTTCCTTCCTTCCTTCCTTCCTCCCGTCCGTCCTTCCTTCCTTCCCCGTTCCTTCCTTTCTTCCCTCCCCCTCCTCCCCTTTCCTTCCTCCTTTCCCTCCCCTTCCCCCTTCTTTTCTTCTTCTTCTTCTTCTTCTTCTTCTTCTTCTTCTTCTTCTCGTTCGCTGTTCTATTAATATATCTACACAAGAAGTCCTCTTTTCTTATACAAATTATATGTGAAAGCTCGTTGTCATACCCAAATAGGCTGTTATCCATGTGGGCACTAAGTAATCAACAAAGCATTCGAATGCCAGGCAATTTTGAAGGATGCCAGTCCTACATTTCCACATGTGCACAACGGGTAGCGAGACCAGTTTAGTCTATTTGATTGACTGTTCGGTGTGTCATGTCCTTTTCTCATACCGAAAGGGTTCACCTGTTGCGCTAGATCCAGGAATCTGTCTCGTTGTTGCTTCGGATTTCTTGTTGGCTTGATAACCGACTTCTTTTCACGGAAAGAGATTTGTTGTTCTGATAAGTGTCTTTGTACTCCTTCTTTGGTTTACATACCTGCTAACCATGTCCGGGTATGTTACTCTGAAAAGATATGCACTGTTGATGTGACTTCACGTACAGTTCTTTCTTGCTATGATAATTTGTCGCTGTTTGGAGTTTGCGGAAGTGGCTTTGTATTTGTAACAAAGGGGTAAGAGGACAAGGAATAATAATAACAGTAATGAGAAGAAGAAGAAGAAGAAGAAGAAGAAGAAGAAGAAGAAGAAGAAGAAGAAGAAGAAGAAGAAGAAGAAGAAGAAGAAGAAGAAGAAGAAGAAGAAGAAGAAGAAGAAGAAAACTTAATGAACACAAACATTAATTTCTAAAGCACAGTATTTAAACAGCTGCAAAACCAAGGCCGATTACACTAACCGTACGTAAAACTTTGTGTACATATACACATTGATGTGTTTATTGATACCTTTCCAGTTAGTTCCTGTTATTTCAGTATTATGTTGAGATACATTGCAAGGCTTGTGTAGAATAACGTCAATCAATCAATCAATCAATCAATCAATCAATCAATCAATGCTGTCTCCATACTGAACGTTGGCTGCAAAGGATCTCCTACATGTTTCTCGCCTGGATTGTACATCATGTCACATTGCTGTTCGTCAATCTATTGATGTTATCTTCCCACTTGTATCGTTGCCTCCCTCTTTATGCTTGTCTTCAACCTTACGCTCCAGTGTGGTTTTTATACGAGTGTTATGTATTTTAACGTTGCCGAAATAGTTCCCTTCATGTACGTGTAAAGAACAAATTTATACATTTTTGTAAATAGCAACTTTGTAAACTTGTATGTAGCAACATTACATATTTTAAATACAGAAATCACAAACAATATGTTGCACGATTATTTGCCAGGCATACTTCACCGCGTCTCGTCAGGTGCATACTGCAAGAATATACTGACGTGAATAAATGAATAATATTCTTATACTTCAGCTGAAACACGTAAACACATAGTCACGGGGATTATAGATTTGTTTAATTAGAAAAACTGTATAGATTTATATAAAATATGTTTATAGATTTTCAGAACAGTTTTATAGATTTATATACAGTAGAAGACACTTCTCCTAGTTTGTTCAGTCGGATAGTGGCTATTTTAAATGAGAGGAAGTAAAGGGGTACATTTGTGTTAACTGACAACTTGAATTGTAAGTACTAAGAAGGACAATATTTATTTATTTTATGCCCAGCCTCTTCTCCAAACACAATTATACATAGCTCCACCACTGACGTAAGCTATAATATGATTATCTTGCCAATTTTATTGAGTGAGTAACGAAGACACAAACAACATATCACACAGTTTATTGCCTGGCATATTTCGCTGAATCTCGTCGGTTGCATACAACAGAAGAAAATTCAATAGATAATGACGTAGCGTCATGAATCCTTTCAACTGAAAAACATATTGTCGTATATGTACATGTCACCACGGTAGTCTTACACTTGAGTTGAGTTGAGTTGATTAAAGAACCGACATCACTGCACTCAGGACATTCCCATACGAGCTCTATCGCCTCGTTCAACAGCCAGCGAAAAGTCATACTACTAATCGTTCCCACCACTATCTGATTAAAAGTTCTCTTGGTCTTCCCTCTCAGTTTTGAGATACTTCCAGAACCCCTGCCGATCCCCGCAATCTCATTCTTTCCACATATGGGTTCTTAATCTGTTCCTCCGCCTTCTCCACCTGGTTCCACAAAAGCACGACCACCTCCCCCTTGTCCATAGGCAAAATACCACCGAGAGGTGCATTCCCTGTTAGCCTATCAGCCTGTTCATTCCCCCGTACACCCGCATGGCCAGGACAAAATATCCATACAATTCTCACAACCTGTGACCTCTGAAGCGACGAGAGCCATTCCACACGAAACATTCCTTTCTTCACCTTACTAAGCATACTATTTGAATCCGTAATGAATACATTGTGTGTTGCAGTAGTCTCCTCCAACCAGCGGAATGCCGCTGTTACTGCCTCCACCTCCATTCTCATGCTGGAGGTCGTAGTGATAGTTTTACACAGACTAATAAGTATTTCTGTTGACATAGTTGTGGTTTACCCGCGTGAATAGCAGATGCCTCGGCATAGCTTAGTAACTTTTCGTTACTTGTAGAGAAAAACACACTGAAATTCTCTTCGTCTGCAACATGTCCAGGTTCGATGCCGTGTTAATGAAGATAAAACCTGCTCCGTGGCGTAGGGGTTACGGCCGCAGCTCGTAATCCCGCTTATCACGTTCGAAACACAGCTGTGGGTGATTTGGTAGCAGAAACCCTTATGTTGGTTTTTTATGAAATGGTATGGGTGCCGGTCGTTCAGAAAGCAATGGCAAATTACTGAACGTAAACTTGCCCAGGAATCACGAACAGCCAACAAACGATTGGGTTGACTGCTACGTCCTGTAAATTATATGCAACAACTTTTTTTAAAAAATTGAAGATGGCGCAACCTTTCGGCTGTCGCTAAGGGCAGAACCAATAAACTAACACTTTTATTTGGCGTTCGCTTGCTTTGAACTCAAGCGTAGTCTATACACGTGCTATTGCTTCTAGTGTACTGGACTGATATTTGCGAGTGGATTTACTTTCCCTATTACCAGTGTCCCTCGCCATCAGGCGAACTCACTCAGATCTCTGTGGTACTTATTATCTACTCCCCCTAGTCAAGAACGAGACGACAAAATTTTGTCCAGCTGACCGGTGTAGGGGTTGAACCCGCTACCTCGACATCAGCACACCGGAAGTTTAAAAACGAGTGCTTTTATCCATTCGACCATGCTAACTTCCATTCATTATACAATTGTTTGTGTCCTCATTATTCAAATTTACATCGAGAAAACCCTGTTTTACATTTCTTTGTATTCTGTGATTTTCTGCACTTGAATACTGCAGAGACCAATATTCCAAAGTCCGCATAACATGTCTGGTATGCTGCTTTTTCTGTTTACTTTCGTGTTAAAACATTAATTTATCTTATTACTTAATATATATGTTAATACATTTCCCATTTCTGTGAATTGACAAATCAAAATGCATATTATATATATGAAATAAATATTGGTTTTATTCTACCTATGTTAGTTAGTGTTACAACATATGTAGAAATGTACGCACCACGTAATGCAAACAATGACGAGCAAGAATGCGAGGAATTCTACGAAGACATACATGACGTGCTAAATAAAATAGATAAGCAGGACAATATCATAGTTATGGGAGACTTCAATGCAAGATTAGGACACAACAGAGCGGGCGTAAAAAAACATCTTGGATCATTTGGAGACCAACATAATAAAAGAAATGATAACGGAAGCAGACTGATAGAGCTATGCAACCAACACGACTACCGAGCCATATGGGATAAAACCCGGTGCAATGAAGTCCACCCTGTCGGCTGTTAAGTTTTTTTTTTTTTTTTGTTTAGTACCAGGCATTTTCAACAACAAATTAAACATGAGAATTGTCAATTGTCAAATGTTACGTACACCACTATATGGCGCGGAAGCCTGGACAATCAACAAGCGATTAGAATGTCGAATAGAGACACGGGAGATGTGGATATACAGAAGAATACTGTAAGTCGTATTTCATGGGGGCGGGGAGAGAACAATCAGGTTCTAGAAAAACTAGGAATTAAACGAAAGTTGCCGAAAGAAATAAAAAAGAGGCAAGTGAAATAGAACTACTGAAGGGCAAGGCTGAAGGCTGGCGAGCAAGAGGTAGACAACGATAACCCTAGTCTGCACAGTTCGCAGCGACTGCACTCGCCAGGCGGCCATAATTCCCTGGCTCCAGATACTCCTTGTGAAACAATGTAAGGTACTATAGGCGCAACAACAATTTTTATATTATGTTGAACGATATGTTATGCTCAGTCCTCCCATGCAGCAGACATTATAAAGTATTTCCTCTCACTGTTCCCAGGGGGAGTTGGTTATGATAGCTCCTCTCTTGACCACGAAGACGCCATTGGCTTGCTGGACCAGACTTCACTCCCACTTCGTGAAGTTAGGCTAGTGCCAGAGTCAGTCGCGAGGCTGACGTGGTCGATATTACACTGAGCCCCTTTATTTCCCAAGACATTTGCTGGTACCCAGTTTATACTAAGAGATCTGGAAATCCTTGTCTTTGAAAAGAATGGTCAGTCTGAGGCGGATGCCAACTCATTACCACCGTTCCGGCAGGCGGACATAGAATTCACAAAATAGACCTAAACATGAAGAGTAAACAAGCAAACAAATAAAATCATTCATGCAAGAAAGATTACTTTAAAAATCTCACATCCATTAATCCATGTGCGTAACGATTTTAAAAGCTATTTACTTAAAGTAACTATGAATTAAGTTATCCCCGGTTTATCATTGACATTTCAAATCAAAACTGTAATCCATTATTGTCTGCCTTTGCAGTCACCGATATTTGGTGTGACGTCTACACAACTTAAGGTCCCCTAGTACGAACTTGCTGTTGGCATTGAAGCAATGGGACCATCACATGTTGTAAGACAGAGAGTAAGGCGCTGTGGTTAAGGGATTACGATAGAGATTCGGAATTCCGCATGCTGCGTTCTAAACAAAGCTGCCAGAGATTTGTAAGTAAACTGCCTTGGGCTGGTTTTCATACAGTAGTATGAGTACCAATAGGTCAGATAGTATTGACAAACTACTGAACGTAAACTTGCCAGGAAATCACTAAAAAGCTAAATATAACTGCGACGTTATGTAAAGGATATGCAACAAATTCAAGAGGGAGGATAACATCAATAGATTGACGAACAGCAATGGAATGTGACGTAAACGGGGAAACAGGAGGATAGTCTTTGCTTCATAGGTGGATGTCGAGAGCTGGAAGGGGAAGAAGAAGAAGAAGAAGAAGAAGAAGAAGAAGAACATGATGATGATGATGATGATGATGATGATGATGATGATGATGATGATGATGATGATGATGATGATGATGATGATGATGATGATGATGATGATGATGATGATGATGATGAGAAATAAACAGGAGAACTTGGTGATAACTGGCAAAAATGAGGGGAAAAGAAGTAAATATTTCGGTGGCGTGGCCCCATGGCATGCTCCAGCCATGACCACTGAGCTGATCCACGACTCTGGTGATCGCGTGAGATGGCGAAACATGACCGCCCACGCTTATAGGCATGACACATGATGATGATGGTGATGAGTCTTTCCATCAGAGGCGGATACCGAGAGCTGGAATCGAACCTCATCCGACTGCGCTCATACTTCTCGTAACGGCATAACCATCACAGCAACACGTCCATGTGACATCTAGGACGACAATAGTAGAAACCGGGTTATTATCTCATATGGCTCAGTCTCTTTCCGCAGTCCGGAAAGCGTCGCACAAAGCACGAACTCTGTAGATACAGCGGCAAAGCCTGCCCGTTCTTGAAGCATTTGTCACCGCCGTTGACACACTCATCATTCACCGCCTGGTGACGTTGTGTTTTGTCAATATCCACTGAGTCAGCCAATAGGCAACAGTCGTCTGTTATCAATAACACGTTCTTCTTTTGTTATTTTTATTATACTGGATAATTTTCCTCAGTAGTTAGTCTACATTATTTCTGTATTTACACAATGTACAATTAAACATTATTTTTGACTTCTTCTTCTTCTTCTTCTTCTTCTTCTTCTTCTTCTTCTTCTTCTTCTTCTTCTTCTTCTTCTTCTTCTTCTTCTTCTTCTTCTTCTTCTTCTTCTTCTTCTTCTTCTCCTCCTCCTACTCCTCCTCCCCCTTCTTCTCTTCTCCTTCTTCTTCCAGTTCTCGACACCCACCTAGGAAGCAAAGATTAGCCTCCTGTTTCCACGTATACTCGTTAAGTTAGTTGCATATCCTGTTGGTGTGCTCCGGCCACTTATTGCTCTGCATTTCTTGACTGTCTCTGTCTCTGTCTGTCTGTCTGTCTATCTGTCTGTCTGTCTGTCTGTCTGTCTGTCTCTCTCTCTCTCTCTCTCTCTCTCTCTCTCTCTCTCTCTCTGTTTGGGAGGGGAGCTGGGTGTGGATAAATGATGTGTGTGTGGGTGGGTGAAGGTGTGGTTGGGTTTGCGGGTTGGTGAAGGATGTGTGTGAGGGTGGGAATGTGTGCTTAGATGGGTGGTTGGGGTGTGTGAGTGTGGGTGGGTAGATAGGAGATGTATGTGTTGATGAGTGGGTAAGGGATGTGTGGGTGTTAGTGGTTGAGGGATAAGTACGTCTGTCTAGGGATGTGTGAGGGGATGAGTGTATGAGTTGGGATGTGTGTGTGGGTTGTGTGTGTGCGTGGATGGGAGGTGTGTGTTTGTGAATGGGGGATGTGTTGGTGGGTGGGGATGTGTGTAAGGGATGCGTGTATGGGTGGGGAGATTGTGCGTAGGTGGGGATGTGTGTGTATATGGGTAGGGGTGTGTGGTTAAGGGATGTGTGGCTGGGGGATGGGTGGGTGGAGGATGTGTGGGTGGGTAGAGGAAATGTGGGTGGGTGGGCGTGTGCAGGTTAGGAGATGGTGGGGGATGTTTGTAGGTGTGGGCTCGGGATCTGTAAGTGGGCTGGGGGAGATGGGAGATTATGTGGGTGGGTGCGGAATTTGTGTGTGGGTAGGTGCGGAATATGTGAGTTGACGGGGAGATGTGTGTGTGGTTGAGGATTGTGTGTTTGGCTGGGTGGGTGGAGGTGTGTGGGTGGAGGAGGATATGTGGGTGAGTGATTGTTGGTGGGTAATGGGACGGGTAGAGGATATGTGAGTGGGTGGAGAGATGTGTGTAGGTGGGGGGTGTGCGGGTTATTGAATGTATGTGTGCTTGGGGTGTGGGTGGATGGATGTGTGGTGGGTGAGAGGTGTGTGTGGGTGGGGAGATGTGTAGGTGTAGGGATGTTGTGGATGGGTGGGGGAATATATGTTTGTGTGGGTTATGTGTGTGGTTGGGTGGGGGAGTTGGAGTGAATGGGGGATGTGTGGGTGGGTGGTGGATGTGTCTCATAACATAGTAATATGCATTGTTTATGTTTACAAAATTCATGTGACAATGTTTTTTCATGTGCACTGTTGATGAAAGATAGATGAGTGAATGGAAGGGCTGAATGTAAGACGGGCCTGAGTGCCCAATTTGTTACCCTTTGAAAATAAAGTCTGTTCGTTCGTTCGTTCGTTCGTTCTCTCTGTGTATGTCTGTGTGTTTATATCATATACTACACAGTGATCTCTATTGTTAGCTTGTTCATTTCAAATTGCTCTAAACCACTCTATTGTTCATTTGTTCTTTCAGGTAATATAATTCCCCAATTCTTCTATATTATAATTGCTTTCAAGTAATATTTTTCTCCATTCCTCTCTATTTTGTGTATGTTAAAGTTACGTTGTGCTCCATTCCTCTCTTCTCTATTCGTTGTGTGTTAAAGTCATATTTTGCTCCATTCCTCTCTATTCTTTGTGTGTTATATCATATAAAGTCATATTTTATATAAATATGTCATAAAGTCATATTTAATCTATTTATCTCTATTCTTTACATGTTATTAATCATCATCAGTTGTTACTTTACATTTTCTTAATCATCAGCAATTATTACGCTGAGAGCCGCCATAACGCTGTGGTTAGCTAGCTTTCTTGTTGTCCTGGTATAGTTGAGAGCAGCAATAGTGATGTGATTAGCTAGCTTTCTTGTTGTCCTGGTATAGTTGAGAGCAGCAATAGCGCTGTGGTTAGCTAGCTTTCTTGCTGTCCTGGTATAGTTGAGAGCAGCAATAGCGCTGCGATTAGCTAGCTTTCTTGCTGTCCTGGTATAGTTGAGAGCAGCAATAGTGCTGTGATTAGCTAGCTTTCTTGTTGTCCTGGTATAGTTGAGAGCAGCAATAGTGCTGTGATTAGCTAGCTTTCTTGTTGTCCTGGTATAGTTGAGAGCAGCAATAGTGCTGTGGTTAGCTAGCTTTCTTGCTGTCCTGGTATAGTTGAGAGCAGCAATAGCGCTGCGGTTAGCTAGCTTTCTTGTTGTCCTGGTATAGTTGAGAGCAGCAATAGTGCTGTGATTAGCTAGCTTTCTTGCTGTCCTGGTGTAGTTGAGAGCAGCAATAGCGCTGTGATTAGCTAGCTTTCTTGCTGTCCTGGTGTAGTTGAGAGCAGCAATAGCGCTGTGATTAGCTAGCTTTCTTGCTGTCCTGGTATAGTTGAGAGCAGCAATAGCGCTGTGATTAGCTAGCTTTCTTGCTGTCCTGGTATAGTTGAGAGCAGCAATAGCGCTGTGGTTAGCTAGCTTTCTTGCTGTCCTGGTATAGTTGAGAGCAGCAATAGCGCTGTGGTTAGCTAGCTTTCTTGCTGTCCTGGTATAGTTGAGAGCAGCAATAGCGCTGTGGTTAGCTAGCTTTCTTGCTGCCCTGGTATAGTTGAGAGCAGCAATAGCGCTGTGGTTAGCTAGCTTTCTTGCTGTCCTGGTATAGTTGAGAGCAGCAATAGCTCTGTGGTTAGCTAGCTTTCTTGCTGTCCTGGTATAGTTGAGAGCAGCAATAGCGCTGTGATTAGCTAGCTTTCTTGCTGTCCTGGTATAGGTGAGAGCAGCAATAGTGCTGTGGTTAGCTAGCTTTCTTGTTGTCCTGGTATAGTTGAGAGCAGCAATAGTGCTGTGGTTAGCTAGCTTTCTTGTTGTCCTGGTATAGTTGAGAGCAGCAATAGTGCTGTGGTTATCTAGCTTTCTTGCTGTCCTGGTATAGTTGAGAGCAGCAATAGTGTTGTGGTTAGCTAGCTTTCTTGCTGTCCTGGTATAGTTGAGAGCAGCAATAGCGTTGTGGTTAGCTAGCTTTCTTGCTGTCCTGGTATAGTTGAGAGCAGCAATAGTGCTGTGGTTAGCCAGCTTTCTTGCTGTCCTGGTATAGTTGAGAGCAGCAATAGTGCTGTGGTTAGCTAGCTTTCTTGCTGTCCTGGTATAGTTGAGAGCAGCAATAGCGTTGTGGTTAGCTAGCTTTCTTGCTGTCCTGGTATAGTTGCATTCGTATCCCCATAGTGTCGGACTTTTCTCATTTGATATTTTGACATAACACCCCCCCCCCCCCCTCACCCCCCCCCCCGGTTGCCCGCCCCAGCCCTAAATAAAGTGACATTTTAGTTGCGTTCCTAACACGTCGCCACAATAAAACCCAGAATTATTTGGCCTTTAGGCTATTTGTGATTTTTAAGGCAATTTTACGAACAGTAGTTTGCCACAGATTTCTGAACTGTCGACGCTCATGCCGTTGTGAAAATCAACCCTTCCGAATTGCCAGCGGCTGACTTCCAACCCGGTATGTCGGAATTGTGAAACTGCCTTCACTGTCAGAGACGTCGACAAAACATGTCCTGGGAAGTAAAAGCACCATATTCCGAATAAGGAACAAGCCGTATACCAAGTTAGCTGCATATCCTTTACATGACGTTGCAGTCAACCCCTGCACTATTTAACTGTTTGTAATTTCTTGGCAACTCCATCAGTAATTTACCATTGCTTTCTGAACGAACTGGCTGTGAGGTTGTAAGGGTGAATGTAATGAAAATCAACAAGCTGCACACCCCCCCCCCCCACCCCCAACGGAGGGTGATAGATCAAGTATAATGATTTTAATAGTGTGGTTCCACCATTGTGAGATGATGTAGAAAGATATTGACTCTAGAATCTAGGGGAATCCATGATAAAGTCAAGTTTCCACACTAAAAGATTCACCCCTCTGAAGAGAACAAAAAATGGCTCTGAAACCCCCAAGTAAGAAACTAGACAGGCATGGTCAAGTCCTACACTGATAACTTATGAAGTAGGGTTATCTCAGATAGGCAATAAGCGCCTTGGAATTTTCCGTAGACAAGGATGTGAATATAAATGTGTAGTTTGCCCACGCAAGGTCTCCCAGTCTCACCTTGCTTCTATAATGTAATGGTGCTAAATTACATTTGTAATAACACACATGTATTTGAACAGATGTCACAATTGAGTGAACATCAAGATATTCATTAAACACGAAGAGTTAAAATGCCGAAGAGCTTCATACACAAAAATACATGCATATGTGGAACCATGAAATGCAAGAATTATCAAATTCAAGTTATATCAAATAATCCCACAGATTTAAAAAAAAAAAACATGCACTGTGTAGAGACTTTTCCTCCTCTTTGGCTATCTAACATGAAAATTAAGAAGTGTTCTTCTATAGTCACTAGGTGTCGAAGGATTATAACTATATGATGGATTCACCAGATGTCAAAAGTCAATTGGGTGCATCACAGATAATCTCCCTGAGTTATATATAATAAGAGTTCATGTTTGGAAATACTCCTGGTAGTAATCCTAAGATCAGTGATTGGTATTAGATTCTCTGATGGTGGTAAATAATTGTCATGTGTTCATAGTAGAATTACAATGAATAAGGGCCGGCTGGATGGGGTGAGGCAGAGCAGTCACGGCAAATAATAGTTACCTCACTTGAGACCTCTCCAAGGCAAGCACCTAGTTCATGGAACATGACAAAAGACTGTCCCTTCACTCAGAATGGTAAATCTAAGCTTCTCTTCCACATTACAGACCAGTAAAGGTAGCCAAATTCATGGTAGAAGGCCACAAGAACACCATTCTCCTTGCTGACAATATACACAAACATTTCCCCGATATACATTTTGTAAAGCACTAAATGTCATCGCAAGAATGAGTATGAAAGAAAAAAAAAGAGGAGGGGACATGGAAAGAAGGATGAGGGGAAGAAACGTGGTATCACCCAGATTAGAGATCAGTAACTCTTTCTCTCTTAGGGTGTTGGAATCCAATCAGACCGCTAAAGTGTGCAACCGATTTCTGCATAGTGATCATCATCTGGTCATCATTGATGTTAAGATGTTTGGTTATCCCAGGAACATCAGTTGAGACATACACCTCAGATGAAAAGATGAGGACATACAGGAAATGGCAAGGATGTAAATGATGAGACAGACGCATCAGTGTTAATATAAAGGCACGAATGATGATATAAAAACACCACATGATAATATAACATTAATGATGAGATCCATTATTCCATGTCGAAAAATGCAGAATGGTTCTCTGCCTTTTTCAAGTCAGATTCGATTTACAAGTGCCACCTCTTCTCAATCATCACTGGCTCACTTGTCTTCTATTTACTGGGGTTTAAAATTCGAACATTTTCTCCCACAGTTATAATAGCAAGAAATAAAAATCTCTTTTGTGAGTATCACCTGTCACTTAAACTTTTATTGTTTTTTTTTACAGCATATCCTTGTCAGTTGTTACTTTAACTTTTATTTTTTGCAGTATATCCTTATCTGTTGTTACGTTAACTTTTACTTGTTGCAGTATATCCTTATCAGTTGTTACATTAACTTTTATTTTTGCAGCATATCCTTTTCAGTTGTTACTTTAACAATTTTTTTTTGCAGTACATCCTTATCAGTTGTTACGTTGTTTTTTTTTTGCAGTATATCCTTATCAGTTGTTACTTTAACTTTAATTTTTGCAGTATATCATTATCAGTTGTTACTTTAACTTTTTTTTTTGCAGTATATCCTTATCTGTTGTTACTTTTACTTTTACTTTTAGCAGTATATCCTTATCAGTTGTTACTTAAACTTTTATTTATTTATTTATTTATTTATTTTTTGCAGTATATTCGTATCAGTTATTACTTTAACTTTTATTTTTTTGCAGAATATCCTTATCAGTTGTTACGTTAACTTTTATTATTATTATTATTATTATTATTATTATTATTATTATTATTATTATTATTATTATTTCAGTATATCATTGTAGTCTGTTAGCCTTCATGATACCATGAGCTGGGGCATATAGAAAGAATGGAAGACGATAGGGAAACAAAACTCTTACACTCAGGAAATAAATGACCGTAGACCCCGAGGTAGACCAAGAAGACGGTGGAGAGATAATATATATACAGACTTACAAGCGCTTGGAATCAACGACTGGCAAGAGAAGGTCAAAAAGAGAGACGAATGGAGACGGATTGTATCTGCAGCAAAGAACCTCAATGGCTCGGAACGCTGAAGAAGAAGAAGTATATCATTATCAGTTGTTACTGTATATCACGGGAAAACTGCAGTTTAGTGATTCCTTGATAACTTACATATAAAACTACAATGTAGGAGGAGGGTTAACAATCGTGTACTTCAGTCTGAGAGGAAGATAAATTGAAGATCATTGACCGACGGATATAAAAATAGGATACAGGTGTTCGCAGAGGTCATTGCCTGACGATCTGATCGGACGGACACGGGAAACGGGGAGATCGCGTTGGGGAAAAATGACCGGAGAAGGCGATCAACGGGTTCGGACGCTTTGAAGTATTAGCGTAAGGGGAACCCAGGGAAACAGCGTAAGAACGGAACGAAACGAGCAACTAATCACTACGTGATTTCACCGCCTTTTGATGTGCAGGATACGTCAAGAGACGAGTGTTGAGGTATGAACATCAAACAATAACGGAGGATGGGCCACTCGATATAAATAGTAGAAATTGGGTTTTCTGTTTTAGTGTGTGTTCCAAACTGGACAGAGATATCTATTAATCCCAGATGTGGAAAAGAAATTATAGTCCCGTATTGTTTAAGGCAATGGGATATTAGTGCCGATGTGCTTAATTATTAATTTCGATTCCGGGATGATAATAGAAGATATAAGGTAAACTAATATTAGCGTAATAGTAGCATAGGGATATAGGTGTTTGTTCTTGACTTGTGGCATTGCATTCGTTTATCTAATCGTGTAAACTTTAGTGCACTCATAAATCGTATGTCCGTATGTTTTTCGGAGGCTTCTCAGTATGGCTAGAGAAGGACTCTCACATAAGAAAATAATATGAAGCAGACTTATATCACCAGATTACCTATCTTCTCCACAGGTTCCAATCCCCCTATTGAAATCAGAGAAGAAATGAAGGTTACTTCACTTGAGCAAATAAAGTACCTACTTAGAACCAACAAGAACATAGACATGTTTTAATATGAAGAAGTGATAACGTAACGTCAAATACAGAACACTGTATGCTCAAACGAATATACAACTAAAGCCCTTAAAAGGACAAGACGTTAACCTGTGGCAAGCAGGGATACTTAAAACTGCATGCAATTGCACTGTGCAGAAACATTAAACTTTATTAACAAGAGACATTGTGTAGAACATTTATAGTAACTCTGTTGTTTGTCCATCAAGAATGATGATGACCATTCATTTCATCCAGTGGGGTTGAAGGTGTCGAGCCGTGGGTTCTAAGATGGCTGATAAGGCCTATTTTGGCTCGAAATGTTCTTTGACAATGTGGGCAAAGAATGCTTGACGTCTCTGGAGGAGAATTTCCTGCAGTGATTTTTCTGTCCTGCCTTTTCTTCACAGCTCTTGCAGTCCTGGTTGCCTCACATATGACTGCACCTTTGTGCAATGATGCACGCCACGAATTTCGGTCTCTGGCTGCAGCCTCCCAGGTGTCATGATGAATTCCAAAAGCATTCAGTGAAATTTTCAGAGTGTCTTTAAAACGTTTCCTCTGGCCACCTTGGGAGCGTTTACCACAACGCAGTTCGCTGTAGAAAATTCGTTTAGGGAGCCTGTGATCTGGCATGCGAGTCAAGTGACCAGCCCAGCGAATCTGATTCTTCATCAGTAGAGTGTGGATACTGGGCATGGATGCTCTTTCTAGGACTTCAGTGTCTGGAATCTTGTCTTGCCATTTAATCTTCAGTAGCTTCCTTATGCAGACTGTGTGGAAGTGGTTTAATTTCCTAGCGTGTCGCTGATAAACAGTCCAGGTTTCACAAGCATATAGCAGTGTGGATAATACAACTGCTTTGTAGACTTTTAGCTTTGTTTGCAGGCTTATTCCAGTTCTGTCCCATACATTCTTGTACAGTCTGCCAAAGGCTGCACTGGCCTTGGAGATTCTTGCATTCACTTCGTCATCGATTGTGGCAGCTTGTGACACGGTGCTGCCAAGATAGGTGAATTTGTCCACAACACTTAGTCTATGACCATTCACTTTGATATTCGGCACAGTGTGATTATTCCCTGGAGCTGGCTGGTACATAACTACAGTCTTCTCCAAGTTGATATTGAGCCCAAAGTTGGCACAGGCATGTGAAAAAGCTGAAACATTATGTTGCATGTCCGCCTCTGAGTTGGCGTATAGAGCGCAATCATCAGCAAACAGGAGCTCTCTGACGGTGCCGCTGTTAATTTTGGTTTTAGCTTTCTGCCATTTGAGATTGAATAACTTTCCATCCATACGGTAGTTGATGTCTATTCCAATGTCGTCGTTCTCGAAGGCATTCATGAACATGGCTGAAAACATGAGGCTGAACAGTGTTGGTGCCAGGACACATCCTTGCTTCACTCCAATGGTGACAGGAAAGGGTTCAGACAGTTCACCATTTTCCTGTACTCTTGCCTGCATGCCGTCATGGAATAGCCGCACTATTTGGACAAACTTTCGTGGACAGCCATATTTTGCCATAATCTTCCACAGTCCTTCTCTGCTGACTGTATCAAAAGCCTTGGTAAGGTCAATGAAAGTGGAGAACATTTCGCAGTTCTGTTCCTGACATTTCTCTTGCAGCTGCCTTGCAGCGAAAATCATGTCAACAGTTCCACGTTCTTTTCTGAAGCCACATTGACTCTCAGGACTCTAGTAACTCTAGACAATGTTGGATAGGGGCGGTGTGTATTGAGAGGTGGACTATAATACCTTCCAAAACGGGAAATATATGAATTTCAGTGACTTACCAAATCGGATTATTTTCTGGTGATAAGACATTGAACAGTGGTTTTCTTCAAGAATTGGATTAAGTCCAGACTCAAGCAGGAGGAGATCATCCAGGGTGAGATCACTCCATTTCTATGTGTGCTGTCCTGTGTTTTAGCCGACAGAAGAGGCGAGAAAATCTACGGCACATACGAAGTCAAAAGTCCTATTTTGCATTCACACTAGTAGACAATACCAACTACATATACACAGTCCATCCATACACCAGACATAGTTTTATTTAATAAATAATTTATTAATTGTTGAAAGAAACTGTTGTCGGAGTATGTGATGAAGGAACAATAGAGAGAGAGAAAGGAATAGATATATGGAAGGGAAGACAGAAGGGAGGGGTGTAGACAGAAGTCAGTCGAGAATCCCAAAGAAGAAGAAGAAGTAATAAGGTGTGCTTGTTCATTCCACGTTCCTCCCGGGACGACAAGTGACACTGTACTTCATTTATTCACGGCAGCTGTAATAAAGTCTGTGTCTGAAATACCATTTACATTAACTGATGAAGTTTCCTCCGAAGTCGGAGAGTGTCTGCCTGTACGGCGAGGAACCACCAGTCTGCACAACAATAAGCCAGACATGGGACAACGGATACTCACACAAACCAAAGGTCCTGTTTGACATCACACTGATGTTGGACAACAGGATGCCTTCATCCGACATACAGGATTTCGCGTTGGAGCTCAAGCCAACGAACACAAGCAAGCAAGCAACTGATGAAGTGCCATGGAATGATTAATCGACTTAAGCGATTTCCCGTATCTGCCATGGGTATATGTACATTGGTTTTCCTTATGTAACACCCTTTAAGTTTAGGGGGGCTGCGTGGTCTCGAGGCATGGTGTCCGCCTCGAGTGCTGGAGGTCCCGGGTTCAAACCCCGGTGAGGACCGGGATTTATTTCACGTGGACCTCTAGTAATAAAATTTCCCCTGGTCTCTGGGTAGTGAGATCGGACGCCCTTGTGTATTGTTGGGCACGTAAAAAATCCCTTGGCAGTTGGAAATCGAAAAAGAGTAGCCTAACGGCGCTGCCCGGGCAAAATTTCGAGTTAAAAATCTACCCAAAGTATTTCAGGATCCTCGCCGATGCTACGGAGTTCATGCACTGAGCTGAGTTTCTCCAGACTCAAATTTGAATTAGGAGTAGAACGGAGCACTTATGGGTTACACCCGTGTGTCGTGTTGATGATCCATCGACTAAACTAAACTTTAATTTGATATATAATAAACACAGATGAGGGCGATTTAGCAGCAGAACACCTTGTGTTGGTTTTTACGAAATGGTATTGGTGTCGTTCGTTCAGAAAGCAATGGCAAACTTGCCAAGAGACGACAACAGCAATAAAATGCTGTTGTTGAACACTATGTCTTGTAAAGGATATGAATCTAACTAACAGCACGTCTGCTACCATTTTAACAACTTTCAGTCATAAATCAATGTAGTTAGTTAGTTAGTTAGTCGACAGATCATCCTCGTTGCACATCGGACCATTCAGTCCATAAGTGCTCGGATCCCCTCCTCAGCAAATCCCGCAGCGTGTAGCGGCTAACGACGCCAGTTCTGTGTTGGTTTATCAATCTTCTTTGGCTTCCTGCGTAGTGTTCTTGTTTGGCCACCCCTCTTTTAATTTGCTGCTCTCGCAGTCTGGCCATTGTTGTAGATTCACAGTCATCACTTGGTTCTTGCAAAAGTCTCACTTCTCGTAGAGCATTCAGAATGTCAGCCTGGTCCATGGCGCGTCCGCCCTCCACAGTAGCCTCACCTGCGAGCTTGTCAGCCCGCTCATTTCCTTGTACTCCCGCATGACCTGGCACGAAGATGAAACTAATCTTTGCCAGCCGAGACCGCTCCAGAGGCAGCAACCATTCTCTTCGGATCGACCCATCCTCTATCCTCTTGATCATGTTCACTGAGTCGCTAAGGAAACAAGCCCTAGTGAATGTCTGTGTCTCGAGCCATGTTATTGCTTTACTTACTGCCATGACTTCCATGGTCAGGCTACTTGTGGTTTCAGTGAAAGCACCAGAGTCCTCCTTCACAATTCTCCCTCCGGCCTGAGCTGTAAAGGCCCATGAGCTTCTCACATGTCGGACGACCGACCAATCTGTGTAGATGACCGCGTCACTGTCTAGCGAATTCTCGAAAATCAACGCTTGTACTTCAGCCTCCACAGCAGCCGGATTTTCTTGTCTGCATTTTCTATCTAGTTGGATGCAAACTGAAAAGGATGTGCTAAAGTCTGTTGGCACTTGCACCCACTCCTCGCCAGGTTCTAAGTCCTCAAGTGAACACACCTGTTGAAGAATGTCTTCGGCTTGACCCATCCACGACCGTCCTCTTTTTAACCTGCATAATAAATCAATGTAACACACCCCTACTTCCAAATTTCCACCATCCAATTTTTGTTAGGTTAAATATTAACATTAAAAAACATTACATGTTAACATTAAAAATATTATATATTAAGATTCAAAAACATTATATGTTAACATTCAAAAACATTATATGTTAACATTCAAAAGCATTATATGTTAACATTAAAATATTATATGTTAACATAAAAAACACCACACGTTAACATTCAGAAACATATGTTAACATTTAAAATAGTATATATTAACATCCAAAAACATTATATGTTAATATTTAAAACAAAACAGTGTATGTAAACATTTAAAAACATTATATATGTTAACAATAAAAAACATTATTTGTTAACATTAAAAAACATTATATGTTAACATTAAAAACAGTATATGGTAACATTAAAAAACAGTATTTGGTAACATTAAATAACAGTATATGGTAACATTAAAAATATTATATGTTAACATTCGAAAACATGTTAACATTCAAAAACATGCGACAGAAGACGCTGGATTAAGTAGCAACTCAGATAGAATGAGTTAACATAGCAACTGCATGGGTAACAAAGAGGTAAAACACGCTTAGCAAGTGTGAAGAAGTTAACAAACTGCTTGATACAAGAAGAGCTAGTTTGAAACACGAAACAGGAGTACAGAAAGAATCAATACCAGACACTCCTGCACCACGAAAAGGTTAGAAATCAACACATAGTTTGATAAAAATCTCTACAGAGCGAGAGTTCAGGACAGGTGTGATCGCCAATGCAAGCCAACAAATATCAGGCAAAAGTATTAATATCAGTTAAAGTCACGATTTCCATAAACACACAAATAAAACAGTTTTATCTTATCGATTTCTTCCTTCTATGCTATCCGGAACTAAAGCTGATATGGGATTCTAGAGAACTCAATGTTGAACTGAGGGAAGCCTTGTCTAAAGAGGGCGTGGCCTGTAAGAGTTATATCTTCTTGTCCGGACATTCTTATAGTCACAAGTTAGTCTGTTCGCGTGTTTTTGTCTCACTGTTTGTTCAGCATGTTTTTTGTACTAGATAAATGGGACTATAATGTTTCATTACCTACCTACTCATCTGCCTACCTGCCTGCCTACCTACATACTTACCTACCTACCCACCTACCTACCTACCTACTTACCTACCTACCCACCTACCTACCTACTCATCTACCTGCCTGCCTACCTACATGCCTGCCGGCATACTTACCTACCCACTTGCCTACATACCCGCCTATCCACCTACTTACCTACCCACCTACTTACCTACCCACTTACTTACCTATTTACATACTTACCTATTTACATACTTACCTATTTACATACTTACCTATCTATCTATTCATCTGTCTGTCTGTCTGTCTGTCTGTCTGTCTGTCTGTCTGTCTCTCTCTCTCTCTCTCTCTCTGTCTATCAACCTACCTACCTGTCTCTCTATCTATCCCTCTGTCTATCTATCTCTCTGTCTATCCCTCTGTCTCTCTATCCCTCTGCTATCTCTCTGTCTATCTCTCTCTCTGTCTATCTATCTCTCTGTCTATCTATCCCTCTGTCTATCTATCTCTCTGCCTATCTATCCCTCTGCCTATCTTTCTCAGTCTATCTATCCCTCTGTCTATCTATCTCTCTATCTATCCCTCTATCTATCTATCCCTCTGTCTATCTATTTATCTGTCTATCTATCTCTCTGCCTATCTATTCCCCCCCCCCCGCCTATCTATCTCTGCCTATCTATCTCTCTGTCTGTCTATCTGCAATGAATACTATGGGGTAGACATGGGCGTAGCTGTATGGAACTGTTAAGAATGGGGTGGCTTGGAGTGAGTTAGTTGAGGTCCTTTGAAATTAAGGGATACAGGGCAGGTCCGCATGGTGGAATGGATAAGAACACGTGTTCTTTAACATCGGGTGTGCTGATGCCGAAGTAAGCGGTTCAAGCCCTACACCGGACAGCTGGATTAAAATGTTGACCTGTTGTCCTTGACTTGGGGACGAACGAACGAACGAAAATCTTTATTTTCAAAGGATTAAGAAAAGGGCCCGAAGACCCGTTTGACATTCTGCCCCTCTTCTCAATTTCCTCTCATACATTCTTTCATTCAATGTCAACAACTCACTGACAGGCCTCATCGGGTACTTCTCTCGCACCAATACAAGAATACTTGCAAGTCGTGTGGGAGGCAAAATACATAGTGCAGTTTATTGCCATTGGCTCGCTACAGCAGTGAACAGTCGCTAATGAAACACATAACACTCTACCACAGAATCCTCTATCACAAATAGCTAACCACTATGCTACTTTCTATCTATGTAGTTACAACAAAACCCTAGCTCTATTCTAAACGAGGTGTACTCGACACGTCCTGTCTCCCGTCTGCCAATCTTTACTCCAGCGGGTACACACCACGCGGAGTCCCCTTCACCTTGACGCGTGTTGCCTCACCTGGCACGCTTGATGGCAAACGTGTCATGTTGAGTGTCTACTCAACTTCTCCCGCTACCACGAGGCGTGATGCTTATCGTGGTTAGAGTGCTAACTCTCTGAACCACGCCTGCGTGTCTCATGAGGAATGGTTAACCTGACCCTATTCCCTCATCTTCCCTGCCTTGCCTCGGGCACAGTATCCCCTCATGGCCTCTTTAAGATTACCTGCTCTTCCTGGCTGAGGGGATGTGTTCAAGTCTTTGACACACACCCGCCCCTCCTGTGTTGCGTCACCAACTTTCACTCATTGGTTGTGACGCAAGAGGTTTCTAAAAAATTAGTGTCTCTAATTTTTGTCAAAGACTCTAGATAACCTGGCTTTGGGCATTCTAATAGACTCCTACTGACTTTTACCACAATGTAGCGAAAACTTTACTTGGCTACTGGCAATCGCCACAAACTTGACTGGTTGGCGTGAGCCCTTTCTCACATGCTATATTATACTTATTAGAGGTATGTCTGAACCGGACCGTTGTCTTATAAGACCTGCCCTCACATAGTAAATTAACTTACTACCCATCCAAAGTTGACTTTCTTAGGGTCAACACATGAATTGCTTCATGTCCCCCATATAATATCTAACAACCATTATACAAGAGTGTGTGCGATAGGTTTTACCTACATCGCTTCCGCGTGTAAAGTTCCATTTCACTGTTAAAATAGTTTTTCGTTGTCTATTATGTCCCCTGACCCAAAGTTATCTCCCTTTGATTTACAAAAAGTGTATGTAATTTATATGTTTGTTTTCCTGGTTGTTTGCGTGTTTGTATGTAATAAATCTACTAATCTAATTTCTACCCTATATTTCTACTTTATCTGTGTATGTATGTTAGTCTTTTGAGTGTCATAAATTTGTTCAATGTGGCCACAAACAGGTGTATAACACTGATTCGTGACTACATTCCCTGGTTATGAAATCCAAAATACTGTAATCTAAGTTCTAACCTATATTACAGACAATCACATTCACATTAGCACATGTTCACTAACGAAAACCAACAATCACACAAACCAATATTAAAAGTTAAGCGAGGCTGAGTAACCTCACTCTCTCCTGTCTCTCTTCCATTCGTTTTCACATTCACACTGCTGTCATACTCCTTTCATTCCTAATTCTATCATATCTCTTTTATCCTTATATACCCATTCTTCTGATTATTTAAAAACATTTGAGTAACACTGTACAGATTCGGCGCAGTTTGAGACTGTCGGGCCCAATGACTGTGCGTAAGTCGCTGCACGAGTCATCTATTTACACTATATTTACATGGATGAGACCGTGTTGATGATTTGTCCCCTTGATCTCATCGTACAGTATATTACATTAATATAAGACTCTACATTCTAACATAGTAATCCTATTTCTATACCTCAGTATTTGATGTGTTATCTACTTTTGTCATGCTAATTATCTGATATGTTTATCTAATCTAAGGGATGTAATCTAACTATTTCACTGTACTTGATGTGGTGTGAGTTATGTACCTTAATTAAATGGATGATGTGAACAGAAATTATATACTTTTCTACCACTATATTACCTAATTTTTAAATTGACAAGAAATTATATGATTGATGTTCTTACTCTAAATGGTGTAAATGATGTATGTTCACTTATGTAATGTTTTTAACCTATAATACTGTAAAATAATAATACTAATAAATGGTAATGTTTGATCGATGGTATGATTTCACTAAGATGGAATAAGCTAAACTATATTGCAGTTAAATGAAATATCACAATCTAAATGGTGCTATTTCTATCACTATTTTAATTTAATTTATTATGATGTAATTAACTATATTTATGTCTAATCTAATATTGTAATTTAAATTTAAGTTAAGTAACCGGGTTAATTACCGTACTACCTAAACTATTTAACTAAATGAGAATTTTTATATTACCTAATTCTATCTCTAATTTATCATTATTTTAAAATATTTAATTACATATCACATTAAGTTTATATACACTGTATTCAGTTCCTTCAGGATAGTAGTTGCCTTCATGTTTGCACATTGGTTGTATAGGCACAATAAATCTACACAATTTGCCTGGGTATCTGAAATACATTATACAGTCATACTAGAGTTTTCTCGGTAGTGCCCGTGTAGAGATTCGCTGGTGTCGTAGCTCAGTCTTTTTAGTGTCTATAATTAAGCACTGTTCTGACACTGTTCTCTGTATTTCACATACATGATACACCGGAATGGAGCTTAGTTGAAAATGAGCTGTCCTATTACACACGGTAGTATCTACGTTCTGCAGCACAGTTCTTTAGTTCATGTCTGCGGACACCTGATAGTTCATTGTATTTGGATCATTATTTAGCACATAAGTAGATGTATATGTACACATTTTATATACATTATTGTAATCTATTTATGTACTGACTATCACTCTACATTATTATGTGGGATTTCAGGTATTATTACCTCAGATGGTAAAACTAGTGACCACCTGAATATCCGGTCATTTTGATGCATACCAATCTGTATGACCGTGATCTGGGAGAATTGTCGGTCTGGACAATGAAGTGCACACCCGTCAGAATTAGATGGAGCTTTCTCACCGCATAGATGACGCTTAGGGTTGCAACTGTGCCATGGAATCTCTGGACTCAGCAGGTGTGATCTTACGGCTCACGTAGCAACGCGGGTGGAAGATGCCCTCAAAAAATTGGCCTAGTATTGCTGGCATCTGTCCTAAAATAATAAACGAGCCTAGGATTAGGCAAGCGGAGGATTGGAATATTACAAAAAAGGATTTTCATTTTTGACAATGCAGAAATTAATAATGCATCTTTCACATTTCATTTCCACAAATGCCTTTTACAACATAGGAATATAGAATTGTAATTTTTGAGTAATTTACTAATACCAAAAGGCTTCTGACCTGTTTCTTTCTGTTAGACATGGTCAGATTTATAATTTTGGTACTAATTTTCAGGTCAGTCTATAGTTGGACTTGAGAAATGACATGACCCAAAAATGAATTTATTTTAGGCATAATTTGACTTTGCTTGGTTTCACAGTGAGACCGAAGAGTCGCACTCTGTCAAAGGCATGTCTCAGTTTCAGTAGGTGTGTTGTCCATGTCATCAGTATTCTAATTTATTCATGTGTATTCTATAAGTTCACTACCTGTATGCCCCTCGTCGGATTTGCCAGTCTCACTAACTAGTGTAGTTGCGCTATGTATGTCTGTCGTCTGATCACTTGGTGTTGTTGCAATATGTTCGTCTGTCTCTACTTCTGTCTGTTGTCTTGGAAAGTAAAGTTTACGCATGTTGACATGGAATATCTCTAAGTGTATGTTTATCGATATTTCATAGTCAACATGTACCATGGTTATGTAACACCTTGAATAGTCGTTGCCATTTCGTTGGTATGGAAGTAGCCTACATCTGTCTTGATCAAGTTCAAGATCACTGGTTCTTGCACCGTTGTTTGTGTGTTTGTGGTAGAACTGACCCTTCCTCTATCAAATGGCTTGGGAGCCAGTATAGAAGGTTGTACTTCAGTTATAGGATGTCTACCCTTAAAATTTTGTACCAATTGTTGACAGACATTACACGCAAATACATTATGAAAACATAATTTTATCTTCTTGAAAAAACCTGGTCTGGTGTTGTTGTATGCAAGATGACCAGTCACCGGTGTTTTATGTGCATATTTTGGCATAGTTAACCGGTGTTGTTCAGGTAACACCTGTTCATGGTTACCAGTAGCCTGACCTGTAGTTGAAATGCCATTCTTACGTCTAAATAAACAAGATGCATTTTTGGTCACTCTGGCTTTGACCTTTAACAATTTTAAGTATGGAGACACATTGAGAGTAGATTTCTGGTGGTGTAAAAGTTTCTGTTTGTTTGTGTCATCTGTGCTGGTTGTAGAAAGCATCAGTAGTGTCTCATCTTGTAATATGTTATGATGTTTTGCAGTGTCTGTTTTGGCTGTTGTAATAGTTGCCTTTACTTTTTCCCATGCAGCTATTTCATCAATCGTACAATGTTTTAGTTGGGGTAAGCACCCCAGAATTAAATCAGTACAAGGGTTGTTCAGTATTGCACAAGTAAAGGTACCAGAGAGAAAAGGAGAATCAATATGGGCTTTTCCCAAAGGGTAAATTTCAATGTTACCCGAGAAGGTACGGCATTTGACAGTATCACCTGTGTAATCACCCGGATTAACCAGTTCTTTCCGAAGACCAATAAGGGTACTGCCGCTGTCCAGCAAACACTGGCATGCTACATTATTGACCATCGCATTGTGGAACACAAGATTGCCTCTGGAGGCTACTGCTGCGTTTACACTCTCAGATGAGCATAGTACTGTATGTCCACATTCTAGCTTCGCGTCTGTATGGAATTGGTGACATCGTTCACAGCTGTCGAAGCTCAACATATCGTATGCACCACAAACATTTTCTGCTTGGTTATTAGGTAAGTCACTTTCACTCTCAGACTCATTCTCACTACCACCATCTGAAGAGGTGTCAATCAAAATGGCATTACTGGCTTTCATACGCTGCCGGCCAAGGCACTTATTACTATAATGGCCATAGCTGGAACAAAAAAAACATTTAATGGCCCGCCTGTATGCCGATCTTTTGCTCTGCTGTTTCTTGATCACTTTTTCAAGATGCGCCGGATAATTTGGCGATTTGTCACACATAGCACAAGAATCATGTACAAGTTGACAATGTATGCATTTGGACACTTTCATGTCTTTCTTATCATATTTCTGAAATGGTTTTCTATTACTCTGATATTTTGGTTGGTCTTTCACAAAAGAAACTATTTCAGAGTCATTTAAAGTTTTAAAGACATCTCTGTTAGAAGAAAAATATGCCGATCCTTTCTTTTCAAACTGTTCTATGTTTTCTATGTCTGACTGCTGCAAAAATTTGGCAAACGGAGAAGGTATGGTGGATATAACCTTATCCATAGCAATTAAGTTTTTTAATCTATCAAAGTCTCTTCCTATGTTAGCCGCTTTAAGCCATCTATTTAGTACACTTAGAACATTTGAGACGTAATCAATGAAAGTCTCATTGGGTTTAGGCTTTAAATTTGAAAATTGATTTTGATATCCAGGGGCATCAAGTAAAAAGTGTTGCATTATCCTATCATGGATGTATTGATAGTTAGATCTGAGGTCTGTTGGTATGGACTCTATTACTTTGAGGGGCTCACCACTGAGATTCTTCATAAAAATTGGAGCCCACATTTCTAATGGAACTTGATGAAATTTAAATTGGTACTCTACGTTCTCTATCCATGCTGATATGGGATCATCTTTACAGTATGGTTTGATAATATTTTTGTATTTGTTGAACTTATTTTCCTCTTGTTGACTTCTTAGTTTAGTGGCAGAGATTTCTGCGTGTGACTCTACGTCCCTTTCTTTCATCTTTAACTGTGTCTCTGATTCTACTTGTATCTGTTTTTCTTTGACTCTTGCCATCTCAGCTATTTCAGATTGCTTTAATTCTTTGTCCTGGTCTAATTGCTTTTGCTTTAATTCTAGTTCTTTCTGTTTTATCTCCTTCTCATGTTCTAACTGTTGTTTTTTAAGTTCTAATTCTTTCTGCTTAATCAGTTTATCATCTTCTAGCTGTTTCTGTTTTGTTCTCTCAGCTAGTTGAGCAATCTCTTTTTGATGCTGTCTTTCTTCTTCTCTTTGTTGTGCCCGTTCGTTTCTTTCAGCATCTTTTGCTTCTTTAAATTTCCTATCAGCATATTCTTCTAGTTCTTTACCTGTGTATTGCATTTCTTTGCCTGCTTTTACGAAGTCCGCTAGCGTAGCCATGTTGTTTAGTTATTGGCTAGCAGTGACATACAATGCCCTTTTTATTAATTATTTATCTTTGATATGTTATGTTTATTCACTAATGAGCACAAAGAATTGTACTCTTTGCCTGTGCTATGCAAAAGTTAATGCTGAAAAAAAACAGAGCACAAAATTTACAATAGTGTCTCAAAAGCTGAAAAAGAGATGCACTATTAATCAAATTGCATGCCAAAATATGTAAGTGTACTCAGCTTTAACGTTCCCGAGGATCGGGGAACGGAACTCCGTCGACACAGGTAACCTTGATACTTTAGGGTGGAAACACGTTACGTAATTGGGACACCATAGTTGGCACACCGGCATCCGTACACAGCTGTTGTTCACTCTTCGATATGTAGGGCGGCAGTGTTACGCCCAGAGGTGCACGATATAATTACCCTGACAACTAAGGACAATGACTTAGACAATGACAGAATCACGAACAACTAGAATATGTACCACGTAAATTAAATGTCGATGTCCTGTCTTCGTTCTATCAGTATTGCCATACGTTACTATTCTAGTTAATTTATGTAAGTGTTGTGCAAACAAGTGCCATCTGCTCGCCCGAAAGTAGTTCCATCGTGACGGTAAACAATGAGAAAATAGACCAAAAATATTAATAACTGCTTTACATAAATATAAATAACCTAATAATGTTTAAATAAATAAATATATTCCTTTCGTAAATCAAATAAAGAAATAATAGCTGATATAACGTACCGATTCAGGCGAGCGTTGTATAGCAACTTTATAAACACTCGCTTGCTGTATGCTAATGAGCCCAGACGACTGTTTGTCAATCATCTGACGTCACAGCACAGCGCGATGAAAAATCGATATTGTTTGCTGGCTTCGTATCGCTCCGCCGTGAATCATTTTTGGTACTCATTTCTCAACAAAAAGGTAAATATATAAATAAATATGCGAAAACAAGAATATTAATACTTACAGCTTTGATGAATACATACTTTGACTAAATAAATATTTCATAAACACAATTAAACAGTTTAATACGTCACGATAGGCACATTTCTAGCTTGCAACATTTTTCTCGTCTGCACAAATCACCGTCACTACACAAATTAAATTAAACTCTAGTCTGGAGCTCGTGGACGAGTGGATTAGCTTGAACTTTGCGTCCAAGCTTCACTTCTGACAACCACAATTACCCTTGGCTGTGGGTATTAGCTTGGCTCTTTCGTCCAAGCACCACTTCTTGACACCACAATTACCCTGGCCTGTCAACAACTCACTGACAGGCCTCATCGGGTACTTCTCTCGCACCAATACAAGAATACTTGCAAGTCGTGTGGGAGGCAAAATACATAGTGCAGTTTATTGCCATTGGCTCGCTACAGCAGTGAACAGTCGCTAATGAAACACATAACACTCTACCACAGAATCCTCTATCACAAATAGCTAACCACTATGCTACTTTCTATCTATGTAGTTACAACAAAACCCTAGCTCTATTCTAAACGAGGTGTACTCGACACGTCCTGTCTCCCGTCTGCCAATCTTTACTCCAGCCGGTACACACCACGCGGAGTCCCCTTCACCTTGACGCGTGTTGCCTCACCTGGCACGCTTGATGGCAAACGTGTCATGTTGAGTGTCTACTCAACTTCTCCCGCTACCACGAGGCGTGATGCTTATCGTGGTTAGAGTGCTAACTCTCTGAACCACGCCTGCGTGTCTCATGAGGGAATGGTTAACCTGACCCTATTCCCTCATCTTCCCTGCCCTTGCCTCGGGCACAGTATCCCCTCATGGCCTCTTTAAGATTACCTGCTCTTCCTGGCTGAGGGGATGTGTTCAAGTCTTTGACATTCAACATCACTTATGAAGAAAATGTTTGACAACAAAAGAACAATAGCATTATAACGCATGAAAAATAATCAATAACAAATGACTCACTGTGGCAATGTTTAACATGGGCATTATAAATACCTAAGGAAGGTGTAACGTGCCATACATATGGGAATGTTTTTTGGCTAGTTGTCGTTTGAGATAATTTACCATTATTATTGTCTTTGTTTGTTTTTGTTTATGGGGGAATGTAGTCAGTACTGGGGTAGTATTAAAACAGGTTGCTTACGTTAGGACGTTAATTACAAGTACCTCTGAAGTCGGTGTGGGGTAACCTGATTGCGAGGGACACTGTTAATAGGGAAAGCTAACCCACACGCTAATGCAGTCCATCACTACTGTAAAATAGTGTGTATGGCCTACACTTGAGTTTAAAGTGAGCGAGTGCAAACAAAAAAAGGGGGGGGGGGGGTGTTTCAGGGCCAAAGAGAATGTATACAGTGCTTGAGACACAGACAAGGATCTGAAAATTTAAAATATAAAAAATTATTATTGATCTGCCATAGTGTTAAGCAATGAGTGGAAGTCAAAATAAATGAATCCCCGTTTAAAACTTGAAATATTTATCTCTAACTTAACACCAGTCATCATCATCAACTTCCACTTTTGCCGTCAAGCGTTGTGGGGAGGAGTAGTTAACCTTCCAGCACCCCATGAATGGCACTGGGTAGTGTATTTCCGCTTGATCGTACAATGTCTCTGGTGTCGTCAACCCATTTTCTTCTCGGGCGTCCTCTTGCACTAGTGCCAGATGTTCTTTGGTGTAATGCCAGAGCTGGTAGTTCATGGTGTTGCATTCTAACGAGATGGCCGAATCATTTGATCTCATGTCTTTCAATATATAGAGCACAAGGTGTTGATCCCACTGTCTGTCTGATAACATCATTTCTTACTCGGTCATGGATAGTTAAGTTGGCAGCTCTCCTCAAGCATCTCATCTCGCAGGTGTTGATTGTGAGTAAGTGTGATTTGGATCATGTCCAAGTTTTACATTGGTAGAATAGGGTTGGTGTGAATACGTTATTCATTATCTGTCATTTTGTGAACATACGTATATTTCAATATTTCAGAATGAGTGACAGTTGATATATAACTGTTCTGCCATCTCTGTGAGCATACTTCCTATTTATTTAAATTAGTACTGTTATAAAGATCTGACACGGAGGGGGAAACAAAACACACACACAATATTTAATTTATACATATTTATTTTACGTGCCATCGTAAATTAGGACTGTCATTTCATGACAGAATCAATAATATGGAGGTCACACAGACAAATAGTCAACCTCCAACGGCAACGGAGCTGGTGGGAGACTGAAGATAGCACGTGATAGGACACACACACTGAGAAAACCAACTAATCACATACATCGAAAGTCCTTCCTCTGGGATTCACCGGGCAAATGAAATACAGGAGGAACACACAGAGAAGAGAATCGGATAGAATTTAGAAATGTGGGAAACGCCTGCAAGGCACACAGGACACCGGAGATAGAAAGGATCAGAGAGCATGAGATGGTTGCGAGTTTGCTGGATTATAAGATATAAATCAGAAGAAGATGATTGTAGACACGCTGCAAATGTGTGTGTTCGCAGGAATGAATCACTGATTAATATGATATATTATACAAAGTTAATGTTTTAGCTTTGTTGTTGTTGTTACGTTAATCATCTTTAAGCATTTTTCTGCCACCACAAGGAGTTATCAGTATGTGGTATTCTAATCAAGTTATGGATGTGGCGCGTGCGCTGCCAGGCAGCTCTGCAGCAGAGAGTGGTTGCCGCCCTGATGTCATGAGAGGAGAGTCTTTTCACGTAGGTAGGCCAACCCGTTCCAGCGGCTTCAACACGCGCTTTGGTTGGTCTACTTTGTCTGTTTGTTTATACAGACAGACAGACAGATAGACATACAAAGCGATAGATAGATACACAGTCAGACAGCCATGTCGACAGACGGGGAGATAAAGAGATAGATACACAGACAGACAACGAGACAGACAGACAGACAGACATATCACATAAAATATTCCCCACTGCCCCATATTACCCATCGTATCGTACACATCTCCTACCCCACCCCGTTCCAACCTCCGGACATTAGCATCAATGTTCCAATAAAGTTACTCGTTGTATCGTACACTTCTCCCACCCCCTCCCAACATCCGCACATGAGGTGTTTTAATACAGTGCCCAAAAATGTCTTCTATACATTTATGAATTATCACAACTACAGCACTTAACACATTCAGAAAGACAGCTGATGAAACAAATCAGAATATTTGACTCGATTGAGCGCACTTTGGAGGCAGAGGGAGGAAATTATGGATTGTTTTGAGACATGTACTGAAACCGTTCAATAACCTAAAAAAACAACAACAAACAAAGTGATCGAGAACACAGAAAACAAATGAGTTTGAGGAAACATGATTGACTGCATAATCAAAAGTTATATATGATGATGATCTGGATGACCATTGGATATGCTCGGTATCAACTCAATTACATCATCGTCATCATCATCAAGTACCCTGCTAGCTGGCGTAGGCGTTCATGGCTCTCCACAGATCTCGGTCTTTGGTATTCTGGATCAACTCTGCTGCTGATATTCCTCCGAGCCACCGTCTCAATCCATCCAGCATCATTTCTCTTGGTCTGCTCCTGCCTCTTTTCCCCTCGATCTTTCCAGTTGTCTCGATGTTCTCTAATGCCTCTCTTCTCATTACATGACCAAAGAAAGTTGTTTGTCTCTTTCTTATTGGTGTATATAGTGTTCTAGTTTCATTAGCCTGTTTCAGGCAGTCGTTGTTAGTTACTCTGGCAGTCCAATGAATTCTCAACATTCGTCTCAGGAACCACATCTCTGTTGCTTCTAATTTCTTCTTAATTTGTTCATTTACATTCCAAGATTCACTGTCATTCAGCAAAACTGGTTCTACATAGCATTTCAGCACTCTCTTTCTTACTGTCACAGCGCCAAACTAAGGCACTTAGTTTGGTCTGTGAAAACCGTACGGTCCTGGCCACGCCGGAAACGCCACTTTATCACAAAGACCGGAGGCCATTTTTCCTTGTAGCAGCCAGCTCGGTGTGTGAAGGCAGGCGCTGGGGCCCTGTGTAGTTTTGTGGCCAGCCCGCCTTGAGACAAGATATGTGGGGTTTCCCATCTGTTCATCATTGAACAACATATGTCAGAGGAAAAAGCCGTAAGTGTAAAATGTTTAATTTAATAAATATTTGTTAAATCGCAGCACACACCATGTTACAGGCTTGGAAAGCGTTTGCGTGGGAAAACCGATGTGTGTGAACAAAGCTGTTAGGCAGAGTGGTAGGAACAAAGAAATATAAATAGATAATATGAATGAATACTATTGAAATGGACTGTTCTATAGAATGATTTAGCGTCCCGAAACCTTTATGAAAACAGGATATTAACAGGCTAGTACATAGAGATGTAAGCAATCAAGCATGGTGGTGTGAAATACGAAAATAGGTCATTGATGGTGGTGAAGTACCATAGAGACTGATGTCATGTCATGCCATTAGTTGTCCTTGATTTGTTTGTTTAGTCTCTTTTAGTTTTTACTTTTTACAGTCAATATTTCTACCACAATCTAACACCTTAATCCAATGTCTGGGTCTCAAATATGACAGTCAGTCCAGAGTTGAGGCCCCTGCCTGAGATCTCGTATGTCTTCTTATCTAATTACTATCCTCTTTTTTTGTCGGTTGAGGCGGTGTGAGGTTCTCTCTCTTTTCACTATTTTTCTTCTTTGGCCGTAACGAAGTCAGAACTACTCTTTACCTCTTAGCACCGTAGTGAAGGAAGCATCAGTCTTTATGCTTGTCTCCCTTTGTTCTTTTACCATCGACTACAAAATGGCGACCCCGACGAGATAATCTAAAGGCCGCCAAACAATCCAGGCTGAGGCTCGCCACTTGTCATAGGAGGTGGAATATATTAAGGACAGGAAGATTTAATTTCCTATACTTAAGTGCTCAAAGACAGAGAAGCGCAACACTGACTTTTAATGGGCCAGAGAAGAAAAGGACAATAGGAGAAATAGAGAAAGAGCACTGTGTATATCCTCCTCTGTTAACAAGAAAAGGGGTAGAATTAAGACAGAAGATTCCAGGAGTTCTTAGGGCGGGGGATGTACTGTTGTACACCCCAGACAGAAGATTACACTGCTGGACTGTAACAGGATCAATGAGTTTACACAACAAACTACAGACTAAACAAAACAAATTAGGAACAACAAAATTATGTTTTTATTGGCAGAACTGCATGATTCAGGGACAAACAGGCATCTTGACATGTCACATAACTGACATATACAGAAATGGGAACCTATGTTCCCACAGTAATCACTGCTGCCTAACATCGCTATGCACATGACTAGGTACCCATCTCCACAAACCAACAAGGACATGGCAACAACAGAGCCTCAACGTAAACAACAACATAACAGCAGGTATGGACTCTCTATTGTGATCATCTCAGGACTCATGGACAGTTGGTACATACAGAAATGGGAATCTGAAATCCCACAGAGATAACTGCTGCCTAGTACTAACTACAGGGGCGGTCTCTAAATGACAGTGAGACCTCAATCATGTTCAGTTGAGTCGAAGGGCACCTTCAATACCCACACAAGACACCCGCATCCATTAGTCAACTGGGACCAGATACAGCGAAAAACCATAACATAACGAATAACAAAACTATAACCCTAACAGCAGGGATATAGTGGCATAAACACGCATAAACAGGTATACGAAGGGGTATTAAAAAAAAGGGGGATGTGAGTGTCTTGTGTGGGTATTGAAGGTGCCCTTCGACTCAACTGAACATGATTGAGGTCTCACTGTCATTTAGAGACCGCCCCTGTAGTTAGTACTAGGCAGCAGTTATCTCTGTGGGATTTCAGATTCCCATTTCTGTATGTACCAACTGTCCATGAGTCCTGAGATGATTACAATAGAGAGTCCATACCTGCTGTTATGTTGTTGTTTACGTTGAGGCTCTGTTGTTGCCATGTCCTTGTTGGTTTGTGGAGATGGGTACCTAGTCATGTGCATAGCGATGTTAGGCAGCAGTGATTACTGTGGGAACATAGGTTCCCATTTCTGTATGTCAGTTATGTGACATGTCAAGATGCCTGTTTGTCCCTGAATCATGCAGTTCTGCCAATAAAAACATAATTTTGTTGTTCCTAATTTGTTTTGTTTAGTCTGTAGTTTGTTGTGTAAACTCATTGATCCTGTTACAGTCCAGCAGTGTAATCTTCTGTCTGTCTGGGGTGTACAACAGTACATCCCCCGCCCTAAGAACTCCTGGAATCTTCTGTCTTAATTCTACCCCTTTTCTTGTTAACAGAGGAGGATATACACAGTGCTCTTTCTCTATTTCTCCTATTGTCCTTTTCTTCTCTGGCCCATTAAAAGTCAGTGTTGCGCTTCTCTGTCTTTGAGCACTTAAGTATAGGAAATTAAATCTTCCTGTCCTTAATATATTCCACCTCCTATGACAAGTGGCGAGCCTCGGCCTGGATTGTTTGGCGGCCTTTAGATTATCTTGTTGGTGTCTGTTCCAGTCTTCAATGATTCTTTTAGGTGGTAGTTCCATGTGTTGTTTTTTTTGCCTTTTTGGGGGTGTGAGAGGTCCCTGGCCAAAGACATTAACTGGGTTCAGGTTTGTTCCCCAAGTCTCCAAGAAGCACAGCATTGAGAGAAGAGCCTCCAGACCTACACCACATCTCAAGTCGTCGAAATTAAAGGTGACCTTATTCCATGTTTAGGGAACCGAAGTTTCCCACCCAGCTGGCGCTCAGTCTGAGTCCGCTGGTATAAATTAAGAGTGAGAAAACAACGAAGGTCACCAAACTTTAGCTATAAAGTCTTTTGGAATATGCATGTATATTCCTACTGAAACCATCAAGCTTTACTCAGAAAGCTACAGAGGTGGTTGACGACTCCATGAGAGCAGAATGCCCCCACATTCAATAGAGGCTGGGGCTGTGCTTGTCCAAGAGAAAAATTCTGTTGACTCTTTTGGGAGAACAGTTGTGGACTGTTCATGCGACTGATTTCAGCAATGCCAACATCTGGGGCCATCCATAGAAGTACCTTTCCCTTGTTTGTCTGGAAGAGGGGACATCAGAAATCCATCCCACCAGTGCGTCCCAGCAGCAGAGCGCTGGACATCCATATTCAATCCCCAATGGTGGCACCATCACCTGAGATCATCGAGGCGGATGTTTTCCTTATTGTGCATCAGTTCACCATGTCCGTTTGAAGTGACAGATGACAATGTTACCTGTGGTGATAAGAAAATCCTTTCCTTATAGGCGGAAGCAGAGGAGTTAATACTAGCGTGTTCATCCATGTTCATGATGTCATGGGTGGACATATTGAGTGTTGCGGGTCGAGTGAACAGTGATTTCCGATATTTCCCCCGTGCATAGAAAATTTAAAAGCGACACATAATAGACATTCAGTGAGAAGAAATAGCATCCAGCGAGAATCATCGAGCAGTGAATGAACTGATTTCCTATATTTCCCCTGTGCATAAGACAATTCAAAAGAGACACATAATAGTGGGAGGAAACGATATCCAGTGAGCATCATCAGACAGAAACATTCGTTATATATTTCTGCGACACACTTTATGGACAAATAATTAATTACTAGTTAATTATTTTGTGTCATGCAATATTAATTCGAATTAGGAATCCCCACGCACAGAAAGTGAGTCCAAGACGCCATGTCTTCCAGCATGTTTTGTTTTGCTTTGTTTTTTTTCCATGTACAGGTATTTCTCTACCCTGCTTCATTTGGGTACCACGGTGACAACTGAGAAATTACTGACTCATCCCATGGAACTGGTGGATGTTTCTGGCAGAAGCGGGGCTACCAGAATCAGACCGGGAAAACAAAAACTGGGTTTGCCTGCATAGTCATGGGAATTATATTTTTTTTCAGTGGCAAGGAAGTCTGCATCTTGGTTTGCAGGTGATCTAGTGGATAGCATGCATGTTATTCTGGTTGTTGTTTTTTGGTTACAAGTAGGGATTGTAAATTTAAGGGGATGCCTGTGTGAAATTTTTTCTGGTGCCCCTACGTATTGCGATCCATGGAGCTAAGTGTTGATGTTGATGTCAGGGTTGCTAGTTTATTTTGTATGCAGACTGCATATTCCTCATGGCCACTCATAAGATATGGTATTATCTTTTGTCAGGGACTGATTTTTTTAAAATTGTCACTGATGTATGTTTTTAAGGCAGGTTCAGAAAATATAACTGGTAACAATTTTACGCTGAGAGGTTTAAGTCCCATGGATGAAACCCCCTTAATTGATTGTTTACTTAAATAGCCCTAGTGTTTTGTCTAAACCCTAAGGGTCTAGAGTATTCGACGAGGGACCGTCGAAAAATTGGGGGTGTGATGTGTAATAGTCTGGCGCGATACATGATGATGATAATGTTACCATACCAGCATCCCTTGCAGTGCCCTGGGGTACGATGGGAAGCCGCTCTGGAAGTGAGGATAAATAGAGGCGCGTGTCAGTTTCCCGGTCTCTCCAAACCAGACAACCGTGGCTGAAGGAGCGATGATGTAGATCGCTGTAGTATAGAATAGGGAGGCCCAGTCACTGGACCAGAGCAGGGAGTCACAAATGCCTCTAGATTTAACCATGACTGGCTTGTGTGGCCCACACACGAGGACCGAGGAAATCCATCAAAATAACTGGCAATTTGTAAGCCCACTCTTGGTGAGTTAAATTTATTTAGATAGCTTAATTAAAGATAGGATAGTGGTGCCTTTGCTAGTTTCCAACTGGAAGCTCCAAACTTAACATCCACAGGTTTGAGGTACGATTCGGTGTAGTTCGGTTTATAGTGTTACCTAGAATGAGGAAATCTTCTGTTCCTAAGTGAATAAAAATTAGTATTTATTTTCACAAGTAAAATGGCGACCCCGACGAGATATTGTGGCAGCCTTTGAATTGTTCTGTTAGGATTGTTTTAGTATCTAGTGATTGTTTTGTGTGATAGGTCAGTGTTTATGTTTGTGGTGTCCATTGTCTTTGAGTTGTGACATTAGAACCCAGGTTTGCTGCTGAGACCCCCCGGGCATTCCTGCACAAGAGAGGAGTCCCCTGTATGGTGAGTGGGCTCAGATAAATTGCCTCCTAGTACACTTTCACTGTATCGTATCCAGAGCAAAGATGGCTCTGTCTTCAACGTTAGGGACCGTAGCTCCCCTCCCAGTTGGTGCCCCTGACATCACAGGGCCCACTGGTGAAGTCAGGTACATAGTGGCACCTGTGAAGATAGAAGTACCTTGTTTTGGCCGGCAAGGTGGGCCAGCTGTTGAGAAGTATGTGAGGAAGGTGAGATCTGCCTGGAGGGCTGGTGCGGTGTGCGATGAAGATAAAGTGGACATTATTTGTGAAAGTGTTGCTCCCAGTGTGTGGGCGGAACTTGAACTTAGGTCAGCTTGTAATGACCCTGAGGAGATGCTGCAGACCATTCAGCAGGTATATGGAGAGCAGCGCAGCATGGTGGAACTGGCTGCGGCTTTCTTTCAAGTAACACAAGACGCAGAGGAATCCATCATGGATTTCTCTCACCGGGTCCACAAAGCCTTTCGTTTGGTGCTGGAAGCTCAGAGAAAGAGGGGCATGGTTGCTTGGGATCCAGTGATCCTAAGAGACTGGTTTGTTGCAAAACTACATAATGTTCTCAGCAGGAGAATGGCAGAGGAGAGGATATTGCATGACCCGTCAGTGACTTTCCTTTGTGTTAGAGACTTGGCCATGCGATGGGCTGGTGTGTCGTTAGCTCCAGAAGTCTGTACATACCAATATGTAGAACGTCAAGATTACAGTTCAGAGAGGTGGCCTAATGCCAGTGGTCAGTGTCAAGGGGTCCAGCATGATGATGTGGTGGTGGAGGAACTTCGAGCTAAGCTAGGTCGGATGAGAGCCTTAGCTGATTCGTTGCTGCAGCCCAAGGTACAACGCAAGAGGTGCAATGTTTGTCGAAGCCGCACACACCTCCAAAACAGGTGTCCGAAGAGAGGGGTTGGTGTTATTCAGAACCCCTCTGGAGTCAATTGTAGCAAAGCATTTGCCAACGTAAGCCACCGAGACCAGCAGGGCCTTAAGCGACAACAGAGTCCGCCCCAGGTTGATCCTTCTAAAGGATCAGCCCCAGCAGTTCAGGTGGGTGCAGTGTCAACTTCTGGTAGCCGGATGGTTATGTGTGGCAACCAGAGAAATTTCTTTCGCAGGAAGAGGCGGAGGAGGAGGGGACAATGGAAGTCTCCTTGTGTCAGTGTGGCTGAACAGTTAGAGGTGACTTGAGGGTTAGACTTGTGACAGATGGTCAAGTGATGTGACAGATGGTCAGTGTTTTGTGACGGGTGTGGGCCAAAATTTTCTGCATACCGATATGTCATCTCGTGACTTTGTGCAAAAGGGGATTGTGAAAGACCACCAGCAAGAACTTTTGCCCGTTAGACATGGTTGTGAAAGATAGAGACTGTTTTCATCTGTTTAGGAAGTTCCAGTCATTTTGGATTGACAGCCTTAGTGTAGTTAGTTTATTAGCAGTTATGTTTTGCTGTTTTTATATATTATAATTGCAGGTAGATGGTGTCATGTGATGACATGTCTTTCTTTTAGAGTGCAAGAACACCAGGCAGACCAGGTGAAAGGGGTGGTTCTGTTGTTCATGTGGTGTTGTCATTACCATCATGTCCAGTAAGAGAGTAACTTCCAGAGTGAATTCATGAGGTGGGATATTATTGAAATAACAATGTTTTGTTGGCCCGGTATATTTTCCTTTATGTTTATATTCAGGTTACAGGTGACACATGATGAAATGTTCTTTTTAGTGTAGAGATACAGGTTGATAGAAAAACAAGTCATTTAGGTACCACAGTAGCTGCAGGAAGCTTATATTTGAAGAGACAAAAGGTATTATTTTTAAATACATTTTGTGTTGAATTTCCAGAGTTAAGGGAAGTAGTAACCAATATAAAGGTTACTGGTTTAATGTTTATGTTTGTTTAATTATTTTTATGTAAGAAGTGAGGGTTGTATTCATTTTGTTACAATTGGTGCTCTTATAGCAGAAGAGCTATTTTCCTCACTGATGTTATTTTAGTCATTAGTACCAACAACTGAGCTAGTATGGTTTATACTTTTGTGTTGAGATTATTGGTATTTGGAAAAGACTCATGCTTGGTGATGTAATCTACACTGTTTCACATTGTAAGTGATGTATGAATAGAAAAAGACTATTTTGTTAAGTGGTACTCTTCAGGGATATAACCAGCAGTTTAGGTTTTGGGGGCAAGGTCTCCAAAGGTGACAAAAGTTTTTTTTTGTTGTTGATGGTTGTGCTCTATGACCAGGGAATTGTTAGGGCATAGAAGTCTGATGTCATTTTGATGGCTGGTTACGTATAACTGTCATTGGTGTCTTGACTGATTGATGATTATGTTTTTGGATGTGGTAACATGTGACATAGATTTGTTATGCCTTTGTCATTTTGATGGCGGTGTGTGTGTAAATTTAAATGAATCCTTGTTTCATTGATGATTATTCTTGGATGAGGTCACAGGTGGCTTTATTTTTTTTTTTGGCGTTGGTAATTTTGATGATGGTTTATGTGTAGATGTTAACTTGTAAAGAGATAGTTGGGGTAGGGGATACGATAGTCCATTCCTTTTGACGGGACGTCAAAAAAGTAGGGGGTTGGATATGTCACAGCGCCAAACCAAGGCACTTAGTTTGGTCTGTGAAAACCGTACGGTCCTGGCCACGCCGGAAACGCCACTTTATCACAAAGACCGGAGGCCATTTTTCCTTGTAGCAGCCAGCGGTGTGGGAAGGCAGGCGCTGGGGCCCTGTGTAGTTTTGTGGCCAGCCCGCTTCGAGACAAGATATGTGGGGTTTCCCATCTGTTCATCAGTGAACAACATATGTCAGAGGAAAAAGCCGTAAGTGTAAAATGTTTAATTTAATAAATATTTGTTAAAATCGCAGCACACGCCATGTTACAGGCTTGAAAAGCGTTCACGTGGGAAAACCGATGTGTGTGAACAAAGCTGTTAGGCAGAGTGGTAGGAACAAAGAAATATAAATAGATAATGTAGATGAGTATTACTAAAGTGAGCTGTTCTACAGATCAATGTAACGTCCCTGAGGTTTTAGGAATATAACATTTAATTCATAGAGATGTCAGCAATCAGACAATGGTGATGTGAAATATGTAGAATAGGTCATTGATGGTGGTTAAGTATCATAGAGACTGATGTCATGTCATGCCAGCCATGCTGGCACAAGATTATTTTGTTGGGAATTATTTTACATGGTTATCCTATGGCATTAATGTGTTACTGGCTAAATAGATATGTGGGAGATTCACCAAAATATACAATGTGTGGGGTCATAAATTAGTTTATAGTAAAGACTGAAATAATGCCACATGGTGCCATGCAGGCCATGTTGGCATGGAAGGGAGTAAGTGCTTGTGAGGTTGCTAGAAATGAAGGTTACTTAACAACAGAGTGGTGAGAATCATATGTGTATACAGCAGCAAGATATGTTTACAGGATTATTCTGTGATTATGGTGAGCATCACATTGGATGTTTGGTCAAGTGTTGGGTATGAACACTCCAAAGCAACAATGAGTAGGGGAAAATAACCATAATATATGTGTAATATTTATGACATGTGTAAAGCAGGAAGGGTACTTACATGTTATATGTGGCAATGATGGGTTAATGGTTAATATATGTAGTTAGGCCACATAAATAGTAATTGGGGAGAAATGAATATATTGATGCTATGTACTTTTAGTAGGTACACAGTTAACTAGAATAGCCTGAATGAATCACTTCAGTGCCCTTTAATGTTAGAATTATACACAATTTGGCAGTTCAACAATATTCAACATAGTACAGGAATTGGGTGTTCAGCAGTAAGTGAAGTCTGGCATCACATCTGTTACCAGAATGCAGTAATGTTTGTGTAGGTGTATCAAGTTGTTGATGGAATCAGTGACTGCGATTCTGTCCTAAGTTAAGCATAGCGGTTGTCGCACGGTGGAGAGGATGTGATTTAGTACTGCGTACCACCCTTCGCAGAGATATTAATATGTATTTGTCGTGTGACATGAAGCGTAAGATGGCAAAATTTATAACCGGTGTATCATAGGAAGAATGGTGGGGAACAGAGCGCACGACTGTACATTTGCTGTCCACTCACAAATAATATTACACTGATTGTGTTGAGCCTTGAATAACACTTATTGGTCATAAGTGTGTAATAATGACATAATATATATAGTACACTGGTTGTTATACTAGTGCTGATATTTTGTTTCTGCCCATGAACATGGTTATGACTATAATATATATAGTACACTGGTTGTTATATTAGTGCTGATATTCTGTTTCTGCCCATTAACATGGTTATGCTTTGATCCTGTCTCATATGAATGGCACTCTGGCCACTATTTTGTGTACTTTCACTTGGTAATATTGTGTGTTTATTTTATGAGCTATCTTAGGGGCCTCAAAGAGGGCCTCAATTGAGTTCCTGTGTAATACATGTTTATCTTTATCCTTAACTTTCTGTGAATGTTGTGATTATTCTATTTGGAAGGTTACATTGTCACATTCTACAAATATGGTAATTCCACTGGGTATATGTGTCTGTTGCTTTTCATAGTTAGACATGTTTTGCTTGTTGGTTGTTAGTTGGTGATGCTAATCAAATGCTGTAACTTGCATGATATCATATGAGTGCTGGTATTCTTCATGCAAACTTGGGAATTGTTGGGGTAGTTGTCCAGTGAAGCCTCCGTGTTGAGGCAACTCTATGTCTGATGGTGGTGGAGTCCATAATGTTGTGTATTGTTGTATCGGTGTAGAGCGTACTGTCAGATGTGGAGCACAGGAGTACAACCTGTCAATATATGTTTTATATTAGGAAAAAGAGTACGGTGTGTTAGAAAAACAGTTGCCGGTGTGCGTAACAGTACGTAGAGCATTAGACTGAGGATATAATAGGTGGTGTTTGATTGTGGCTCTATCATGGACTGAACATTGATAGTGTTCTATGAACATGTGGTTTATAGGGAATATTGTGTTGTCCTGTGTTACCGGTGACTTGGTACAAATTAATGTGTAAAATACTCTGTAAGGTGTGAACAGGGAACTGATTATGGGTTCCTTGGTAAAGGTAGCTATTTTGGTAGGCAGGGAAGGTAACCCAATTTGTCAGCACACAGATGTCATTCTGGTGTGTGTCAACTGAATCAGTGTTGAGATGTTGTGTTTGTTTGCAGTGTCTGATGTGTGTTAACCAAATGTGTTGAGATGTGGCTGTTTGCAACGGCTGGTGTATGTACTCTGTTGTTTGTAGCTATGTGTTTACAGCTGGACAAATGAGATCAATCTTCCACTGCTTGTGTGTGTAGGAGCTGTGTGGTGTAGTTACATTGAACTGAAAATGTGGAGCAGATTGACATTGTTGCATTAGGTGGTCCATTCTAGCAATATCAAGTGTAATCTCATGATAGCAGTGGCACAACTGGAGAAGATAATAAAGTGGGTGATCTGATGATGCAACATTGATTGTTGTATTTAACAATTAGATATGTAGTCACCTTTAAGAAGAATGAGGTAACACAAGAATGATCATGCCAGACGTCAAGGGTTACCTCAGAATAGCAGTAGTACAACTAGAGGGAATAGCAAGGTGGATAATTTGATGGAAGACATTTATTATATGTAGGTTGATTCAAATGTTATATTGCATGTGCTCATTGCTTCATGTGTTTAATATGTTGTCTTTACCATGATAATCATAGATTGTGTTTTCCATTGTTACAGGAGCGGCTGACTAGTTAGTGTCAGCAGGCCTGGGTTCTTGGTGGGATAGTAAATTGTGTCACAACTCTTTGTTTATGTCGCTGTCTTGGGGTTTATGTTGTGTAACCTATGTTTTTGTAGTGCCTTATTGTCTGTGCAGTGTTGCTTGTGTCAAGGTTCTTTATTGTGTCAGTCTAACCAGCCTATTGCTTGGAAGCACCTGTGTTGTGGTACTTGGTGTACCCTGTTGTCTTAAGTGCTGTTGATTGGTTAGGGGTTACCCACTGTGGTGATTTGATATATACAGTTGTCTATTGTATCTGTTATTGACATGCAATGTGCTGTTCGAAGAAATAAATAAAGAGCTTGTTTAGTTGTCCTTGATTTGTTTGTTTAGTCTCTTTTAGTTTTTACTTTTTACAGTCACTATTTCTACCACAATCTAACACCTTAATCCAATGTCTGGGTCTCAAATATGACAGTCAGTCCAGAGTTGAGGCCCCTGCCTGAGATCTCGTATATCTTCTTATCTAATTACTATCCTCTTTTTTTGTCGGTTGAGGCGGTGTGAGGTTCTCTCTCTTTTCACTATTTTTCTTCTTTGGCCGTAACGAAGTCAGAACTACTCTTTACCTCTTAGCACCGTAGTGAAGGAAGCATCAGTCTTTATGATTGTCTCCCTTTGTTCTTTTACCATCGACTACATTACAATCAGTGATAGTGACTTATTGCATAAGATACTCTTCATTTTCTGAAATGCGGCCTTTGCTTGCCCTATTCTGCTCTTAATCTCTGTTGTACATCTTCCTTCTGATGTTATAAATGTACCTAGGTATCTCAAATTATCCACTTGGTTAAGGATTTTCCCTTCTATTTCTATGTCACATTTTGGTGTCACCATTTTCTTTGATATCACCTTTGTTATTGTTTTCTTGGTATTCAAGGAGAGTCATTTCCTTGCACTCTCTGTTACTACAGTGTCCAACAATTGTTGTAGGTCTGTTGATTTATCTGCCACCAATACTGTGTCATCTGCATAGTGGAATATATTAGAAAACTTATCAAACATTTACTTTAGCCGTTACCTCTCAAGTCGGAGAGGGAATTGCCTGATGGCGAGGGACACTGGTAACAGCCCTTCCTTAAACAAAAATCAGTCAAGTCCACTCACTAGTATCAACAACCACTAGCAGCATCACGTGTGTGAACTATATCCGGGTTCAAAATGTTCGAATGCAAAAAAAAATTACATCCTTGATCGGATAAAGCAGGTGGTCCTGTTTCGTCTCGGAACAGGAAACAGGGGCCAACGTAGTTCGTCCTGTCAACCCCGTTATCATGAAGATGACAGAAGAGTCAACAGAATATGTCATTGAAGACTGTCACATGTTTTGTCAGTTGCGGACACAGCATTGGCCCACAGAGACAACCATTCATGATTAAATATGTGGGTGATCTCAGAGAGATCTAAGGCAAAATATTACTTCCATGAAATCAGGACTTCCTGGGTGGGCATTACTGGAATTGCCGTACATGAAATGAAGAAGAAGAAGAAAGAGGTGGAGGAAGATTAGAAAGAGGAGGAAAAGCAGTAGCAGTAGTAGTAGAACGAGAAGAAGGGTGGGGGGGGGGGTGGAGAAGGAGCAGAAGCAGGAAGAATGTGAGGGGGATGAACAGCAGCAGCAGAAGGCAACGAACAAGAGGTAGGAGAAGAGAAAGAAAACAGATGAGAGTGATGGACTGAAAAAGAACAAAAGGAGCAGTATAGAAGCAATAGGAGGAAGAGGTGTGGGAGCGGCAGCAACAGCAGTAGTGGCTGCAATAGTAGTAGTAGAGGTAGTAGTAGTAGTAGTAGTAGTAGTAGTAGTAGTAGTAGTAGTAGTAGTAGTGGTAGTAGTAGTAGAGGTAGTAGTAATAGTCGTAGTAGAGGTAGTAGTATAGTATTAGTAATAGTAGTAGTAGAGGTAGTAGTATAGTAGTAGTAATAGTAGTAGTAGAGGTAGTAGTAGTAGTAGAGGTAGTAGTATAGTAGTAGTAATAGTAGTAGTAGAGGTAGTAGTATAGTAGTAGTAATAGTAGTAGTAGAGGTAGTAGTATAGTAGTAGTAATAGTAGTAGTAGAGGTAGTAGTATAGTAGTAGTAATAGTAGTAGTAGTAGTAGTAGTAGTAGTAGTAGTAGTTGATGTTGTTGTAGTAGTAGTAGTAGTAGTAGTAGTAGTAGTAGTAGTAGTAGTAGTAGTAGTAGTAGTAGTAGTAGTAGTAGTAGTAGTAGTAGTAGTAGTAGTAGTAGTAGTAGTAGTAGTAGTAGTAGTAGTAGTAGTAGTAGTAGTAGTAGTAGTAGTAGTAGTAGTAGTAGTAGTAGTAGTAGTAGTAGTAGTAGTAGTAGTAGTAGTAGTAGTAGTAGTAGTAGTAGTAGTAGTAGTAGTAGTAGTAGTAGTAGTAGTAGTAGTAGTAGTAGTAGTAGTAGCAGTAGTAGTAGTAGTAGTAGTAGTAGTAGTAGTAGTAGTAGTAGTAGTAGTAGTAGTAGTAGTAGTAGTAGAAGTAGTAGTAGTAGCAGTAGTAGTAGTAGTAGTAGTAGTAGTAGTAGTAGTAGTAGTAGTAGTAGTAGAGTAGTAGTAGTAGTAGTAGTAGTAGTAGTAGTAGTAGTAGTAGTAGTAGTAGTAGTAGTAGTAGTAGTAGTTATTGTTACTGTTGTTGTATTAGCAGAAGAAGAAGAAGAAGAAGAAGAAGAAGAAGAAGAAGAAGAAGAAGAAGAAGAAGAGGAAGAAGAAGAGGAAGAAGAAGAGCTTGAGCAGCCACTTTGTTCCGTTACCAATATCTGGTGCCCTGTTTACACCACATCGCACGAGCAGAGTGTGCAGTTATGTGCATTACTACAGAGCCATGGGGTTGGGAACATGTCCCGTTCAATAGCAGTCGTTGTGCAACCCTTGGGGTCTTTGAATTAACATGAGAAACACATTAACACGTACTGAATGACACACATAAAGAACATCAATGCATCAGTCTCCCCACTGGAAACAAAAGAATTATCCCCAAGCAGTTTTCTGCTTTGGGTCTGAGATGTGATAGCGCCTTTACATTCGGTAGGCCTGAGAGCCAGGAGGAATGAGTGATCAGTCATTCCTTCACTTTGACAAGTGACGAACCCAGGTGTCGAGCCGCGTCCGACTGTGGTCATGACAATACCAATGCAATTTGCTATCAATTTCGATAACTCACCCGTCTCCCCAGTGGAGATTGGCTGCCATTGGTTACTGGATACTGAATAAATAATGTAAGTATCGACATCACTGCACTAAATACATCCCGTAACAGGCTCAGTCCACCTCTTCAAAGTCACCGAAGAGTTCTCATACTGGTAACTTAAGTTGCGATTTGACTAAAGGTCCTCCTGAATTGTCCTCTTCGCTTTGAGTATGTCCGTATCATCCGCTCACTTCTTTCTGAGCCAGTCATCCCAAATATGGGTATTCCGTCTGCTCTGATGCACTCTCCACGCGATTTCAGAAATCCGCCCACCCCCATTCCATTCTACCATTACTACTACCCCGTTCAACCTCAGAAGGGAAGTTATATTAGGGTCCATCGCCAGGCTCAGATTAATAATCCTGTGACCTAGTCAGTCCAAATTTGGATATTAATTTAAAGTTGTCCAATCCACATACTTAACTACCCACCTACTTACCCACCCGCCTACTTACCTACCCACCTACTTACCTACCCGCCTATCTACCTATCCACATACTTACCTACCCACATACTTACCTACCCACATACTTACCTACCCGCCTACTTACCTATCTACCCACCTACCTACTTAACTAACCACCTACTTACCTACCCGCCTACTTACCTACTCACCTATCTACCTACCCAAATACTTTCCTACCCACATAATATTCAGAATGCCTTCACAACATCACTTTGTCCTAAAGTAGCTCTCCAACCAGAAGGACATCATCAGCTAATCTATCATCCCGTACATTGCCCCGCACACCTCATGATCTAGGCAGAAAATCCATGATACACTCAAAATCCCCGTACAGTCAAGCAATGCAAGCCACTCCTCCAGGAAAATTTCAGTTTATCTTCTTCTTTGGCCACCGAAGTAAACATTGAAGGACCACAAGAAGAATTATAGCCCGGGCCACAGGCTGCGTGTGCACTGAGCTCGAGGTTTTCTTCGTTATAGTTGGGTATCAACATTTTCTCTCTTTCTTTTTCGTTGTGCACTCTGACAGCCACCATTCCGTCTACTGTTTAATGCTGCCTCCCTTGATTCTCTATCTACCTCTTGCTCGCCTGCCTTCAACATTTTTCAGAAAGTTTAGTTTTTTTTTAAACTTCAAATCGACACCTGCTAGCTGAGATGCGTGAGAAGAGCTGCCAACGTAACTCTCCGAGATTGAGTAAAAACTGATGGTATCAGACAACAGTGTTATCAGCACATTATGCCACATATAGTGATAGGCAGAAAATCTCGTTAGAATGCAACACTATCAACTACCAGCACTGGCCCTACATCAAAGATCATCTGCTACGAGAGAAAGAGGGCGCCCGAGAAGAAAATGGATTGACGACATCAAATACATTGGACATTCACACGGAACGACACGATCCAGTTCAGCCCATCGGGTGTTGGAACGTCAACTATTCCTCCTTACGTCGCTTGACGGCACACGCGAAATATGATGAAGCTGATAGTTTTTTTTTTACAAGTGTTATGTCTTTTAATGTAGCCAAAATATTCGACTCGTTTCCTTTTCATTATGTTCATCAGTTGCCTCTCCCCCCACCCCCCCCCCCCCCCCCCACCCCCAATTACCTAAAAAGAAAAAAAGTTAGTTGCTAATCCTTTACAGGACATCGCTGTCAACACCAGCATTTTACCGCTGTTGTTGATTTTTTGGCAAGATTACGCTCAGTTGTTAGAAGAATACTGCAGAATTATATATCAATTGAAGTGAAAAAAACTAATATTTTTGTTGAAACAATTAAGACACATAGTCACAGGTATTGTTTGAACTATATGGTTTATGTACCCGACGAGATGCGGCGAATTTTGCCAGGCAATAAATCGTGCAACATATTGTTCGTAGCTTCTGTGCTTAAATTCAGTAAAGGAATAAGTAATTCTAACCCTGAATCTGGCAAGATTGAAGGGAACAGACCAAGGGGAAGACCGAAAAGTAAATACCTGGATGGCTTGGCCACATGGCATGGTCGAGGCAGGAACTCTGAGCTGATTCATGACTCTGGTGATCGAGTGAAATAGCGAGTCATGACCGCCCACACTTTCCGGCATAGCACATGATTGATTGATTGAACCCTCAATATTTGATTGTTTATGTGTCCATATATCACCTATTCCTCTATGTACATACATTTCCAGAGCCTCAGTTTCATCTTCTAATTGCTTATTCAATGTCTATTAACATTTCAGATTCTATACTGGTTGCTAGGTAACCCATGATGTCTTCGAAAGAATAAGAGAAATACATTAATATATATTGAACGACACTCACAGATTACATGGGATGGAATATAAATTAGAAATACAAATTATAAGCTCGCGTTAGACAAGATCAAGAATGAATTATGTGGGTATACGGTGATCCCGAACCTGTTGCTATGTTGCTAAAGTAAAAACAGTAAAGAACTCTTTTCAAAACCTTAAGAAGTATTGGGTCTTTGGTACTCATTATTATCATGTATCATGGAGATAATCGTGGGCTGTCATGCTTCCCTATTTTACACGATCATCAGAGTAGTGCAGAAGATCTCCAACGGCTCATAGATGGTTTTGCAGCCGCCTGCAAAGACTTTGGGCTCACCATTAGCTTAAAAAAACTCAGGTGATGGAACAAGATGTTGGTGCACCTCCGTCAATCAAAATTTCTAATTACGAATTGAAGGTCGTCCACGAGTTTGTGTATTTGGGGTCGACAATATCAGATACCTCGTGTATCGACAGGGTCGAGATAGACAGGCGGTTGCCAATGATATGCAGGGCGAACTAGATCGAATTTCCTCATGGTGTGCTGATGCCGATGCCCTTGTCAACCCTGCAAAGGCAACGGTTACATGGTTCTCACTAAACAACCATATTGTGAAAACAGACCTGCCGGCAGTAAGAATGGATGGGAGCAGTTTGAGTAGAACCCAGTTAATGACATATCTTGGCGTGAGGCTTGATCGTAGCCTGTCCTTCAGAGATCATGTCGATTATGTCATAACGAAGGCTCGAAAAGGTTTGTCAGCAATGAGAGTCATGGCGACTGCCAATATCGAGCAAAGACTGCTAATACTTCTGTTCCAAGGACTTGTGCTTTCACGCATCGAGTATGCCCTGGCCATCCTCACTGTCAGCCCTACACAGATTGGAAGACTTGAAAAGGTACAAAACGAAGCCATGCGCATCATTTTGGGCTGCACGAGAGACACCAGCTGTGTAGCAATGAGATACCTCCTTGACTTCCCGACAATGGAACACAGGATCAAGATCTGGAGAGCTCGTGCATACTTAAAAATAAGTGCAGATGAGCAGCACCCTCTGCATGACGCTATATTCAGAGAAAAGGGTGACAGGCTAAAGAGGGGCAAATCATGGATGGGTCGGGCGGAAGATGTCGTCAGACAGGTCTGCAGTCTTACCAGTATCAACCCCGGCAAGGAATGGGTGCCGGTGCCTCCAGCTTTTAAGTGCACTTTCTCCTGCATTATCACACTCGACAGACGGTGCAGAGAGCAGAACCCTGCCGCTGTCAATGCAGAGGTTAACGCGCTCATCTATGAACACTCAGATAGCCCCGAAGTGCTCATCTATACAGATGGATCTGTTGTAAAGCAGCAGAGAAGTGCGTGGGCATTTACAGCCCGTTCAGCGGGCCGAACCGTTCAAGAATCCAGTGGTGCCCACTCTATGACCTACGAGCAGCATGACGATGGAGGTGATGGCAGTTACACAGGCTTTCATATGGCTGGAGTCACAGCATTATACCAACGTGTGTGTACTAAGTGATTCAATGAGCATGATTCAGAAGGTCGAAGCTGGATCGGTACGTAGACAGTGGACTGAATCGCTGCGGAAGTCTGTTGTCCGTAAAGTCACCTTCATCTTCGTCCCGGGACATGCGGGAGTCGAGGGAAATGAACGAGCTGACAAACTGGCTGGCTCTGCACCCCCTGTAGATGGCCAGCCCATGGATCGTGCCGATGTTATTAACGTCCTTAAAGATATGGCGAGAACAGAGGACTTTGACGTCAATGATTCCACATCGCTGTCCAGGATGAAAGACCTGGGAGTAAGAATCGGCACAGCCAGACGCGAGAGGTACATCGGGAAAACAAAGCGCCTCGTCAACCAACACAGAACTGGCACTATTAGCCACCGGACGCTGATGCATATGCTGGGGGGAGGATCTGAGCACCTATGGACATGTCCGGAGTGCAACGAAGATACCCCAACTGATAACTGAACTGAATATCAGATAATCTTTCATTAGAGACAGAAATCTACAGACGCATTGGAAAGGCAGCCACATCATTTTCCAGGCTAGCTAAAAGAGTTTGGGAGAATAATAGACTAACAGAGCGCACAAAAGCTCAAGTATTTAAAGCTTGTGTTGTTAGTACACTACTCTATGGGTCTGAATCCTGGACCCTGTACTCAAGACAGGAAAGGAAGTTGAATTCCTTCCATATGAGATGTCTGAGACGTATCCTGGGCATAACATGGAAAGACCACATAACAAACAAACAGGTGCTTGAAAGAGCAGATATTACGACAGTGCACACCCTCCTCAAGCAGAGACGCCTCCGGTGGCTGGGCCACGTATCTCGAATGCAGGATGAACGTATTCCCAAAGACCTCCTATACGGAGAACTAGCCACAGGAAAGAGGCCAACCGGAAGACCCCAAATGCGATATAGGGATGTGTGTAAACAAGATATGAAAACCATTGGAATAGATCCAGACATGTGGGAGAGAGTTGCAACCGACAGATGCTCCTGGAGAAGAGATGTACGAAACGGACTGGTGCTCTTTGAGCGCAATCTGATCCAACAAACTGAGGATAGGCGGCACAGGCTTAAAACGCAGTCACTCAATGCGGGACTTACCTCGTCTTACAGATGCGGAAACTGTGACAGGGATTGTCACTCTCGCATTGGACTATACAGTCACCAGCGGTGCTGCCAGGTACCTCCCAAGCGGCACAACTCTATAGTCCTTCAGGACTGAAAGAGGCCTACTTACAGAGTAGTGGATCAGCTATGTGTTCTTGGCTTGACCATGCCATAAGGCTAACCCATCCAGATATTTACTTCTCTGCTTCCACTTGTTCTTTTCCCTTTGGTCTCGTCAGATGTCACGGGTTTATTTCTATGGTGCTAGCCCAATATTTGTATAGAGCAATCGGCACTCGATGGGTGATGTGTCTTCCACTCATTCGTTAGGCGTCGTGGGGAGGGGTAATTGAAGTTCCAGCCCATGTTACCAGCATCTTTCCTCCATGATTCATGAGCAGTATTTTTCTAGGATCAAGTAAATTCCCGACCAATTTGTTAGACTTATCATCGGTTACCTTACCCACTTAACTCTTTTGTATTTCCAAGGTTTAAAGTGTACTCATCCAAGTTACGACCAGAGTCCAGTATTGTTATTTTCCGTCACTATCTTCCCGGTGACATAGCTTGCTTGTACCTGGCTTTGTTAGTCTTTTGTGTTCACTTGATTTATATTTTATTCTTTGAAATTGAAGAAGAGGTCAACAGACGCCACCGGAAAAAAAATTAACATTAATTGATTGATTGATTGATTGATTCAATCATTCATTCACTCATTCATTCATTCAGTAGCATGTCCTTTGCAGAACCTCGCTCCCATAACAATCTTCCGGAAAGCCTTTCGATCTCAAGAAAGATGTCCCGCATGAAATACACCCATCTGGAGATCATCTGCCACATCCTGCAGCCATCTTCTCTTTGACCTTCCTCTTCCTCTCTTTCCCAGGCATACTCCCCAATATTCTTAATATTCAGATCTTGAAGTATGGATGCATTTGTTCTTTTCTTTATCAATGATATTCTTAGAACTCGTCAATAACATGTATATTCAAAGGCGTTTATGCGCTGTTCAGCTTGTTTAGTAAGTGTTCTTACAGGACGTTGCTGTCAACATCAGCATTTTTCAGCTGCTGATGATGTTCTAGGTAAGATTACGCTCAGTAGTTATGCTATTGCTTTCTGAGCGACCGGCTCACATACCCCATAAGTTACCAAAGCGGCGAGAACCGCTACCGACGCGGAACAAAAAATAAACATAAACTTTGCCATTGCTTTCTGAACGACCGGCATCCATTCCATTTCATTTTTAAAAAACAAACAACCCCCCCCCCCCCCCCCCACCCGCCCAATCCTTCGACACATAGACACATCCGTTTATGTATTATCCCCTAGTTCACCCTCCCTTCATCTTGCATCTTTAAAAAAAAAACAACAACTGGTAGACTATTTTCATTCATCCAACGATTTCGTCTGCCTGTCCAACGGGTGAAAACAGTACCTATAATTTATTATTTACACAACAGAATCGACCTGGGCCGCATGCTCTGCCGTTCTCCACCGCCTCCTGACGCCACAACCCAGGTCTGGTGGCGTAATCTGCACTGATAAGATTGCTTGTGTCGATCGCCAGAGCGGCTTTGGTGGGTGGAAACTATGTCGAATCAGCCTGAATACTGAAGCTGTGCTGTCGTACCAGTATATAAATATCCACTTGGAAAATATTCTCTATGTTAAGTCACAGTTTGAGATGCGAATGCGTAATTATAAATCAAATATATAGTTAATTGTTTTGTGAATATTCCGGATTATTAAAATACGTTTTTCTTGTCTAATATTTTAAAATAATCAACGCTGACTTTTGCAATTATAATTATCGTTTACATTTAATTATTTTATTAAATGTTCTAAATTATTGCGGATTTTATTAAGACATATTTCTCAAGCTTTAAATTTTAAATTCCAATGCTGTAATAGACAATTATAATATAAATTATTACGTTAAATATTTGAATTCTCATCTCATCTCATCTCATCATGTTTCTCTTGTACCCTGCGGTGTCGAGGTGAAGTATGAACAGCGGGAGAGTGCCCGCTTATGGGCTTCATGTATCGATATTCCCATGGACTCTGTTATTCCCTGCGTCCATCGTTTACGTTATTTTGAACTATTATTTTAAATTCCAGTTAAGGTACAGTCTTCCCTAAGCTTCATATTTTACAATAAGAATGCATAAATTGGAAATTATAATTAAATATAATAAATTTTTTTTTTGTTTTTTTTTTTTTTTTGGGGGGGGGGGGGGGGGCTGGGGGCTAATATTCTAAACTATTACCATTCGTGTTAAGATATCCTTTCTTGTGTTTCAAGTTTTTTATAGCAAAACTGATAATTTAAAGCACCGAAGAAAGAAAATACAGTTTATTGTTGTCTTAAAAGTCTGGATTATCGTGTATTCATTTTTGTGTTTTTACAGTAACCATTTTTACCAGTTAAATTAGACCAGTAACTGTGAATTAATTATAATAAATTAAACTTTTGCAAATAAAAATAAATAATCAACATTCGACTCAGTCCATTGACTTGCAGATTTCATATCGTATTTATGGAAGTTACCAGAACAGATCGTCTAAGAAATTAGCAGACGACAACATAATTACATTAGATCTGTAAACAGACGCAGACATGAGGATATTTCTGACAATTCTGCTTTTCGGATTCATCACAGGTAATGGCATTTATTATTATTATTATTATTATTATTATTATTATTATTATTATTATTATTATTATTATTATTATTATTACTATTATTATTATTATTACTATTATTATATTATTATTATTATTACTATTACTATTATTATTAATATTATTATTATTATTATTATTATTATTATTATTTGTGCGTTCGCTTCCTTTGAATTCAGTCGTAGTCCATACACGTGCTACTGCTTGTAGTGGACTGGACTGATTTTTGCGTATAGATTAGCTGTCCTTATTACCAGTGCCCCTCGCCATCAGGCAAATCCACTCCGACTTCTGAGGTATTTGTAATTTACGTCCTCAAGTCAAGAACGAGAAGTCAGCATTTTAGCCCAACTGACTTGTGTAGAGGTTAAACCCGCAACCTCGGCATCAGCACACCGGAAGTTTAAGAGCAAACCCTCTTATCCATTTGGCCATGCTTGAGATTATTCTAATTCCTGTTTTTCTGTGTCCCAGCGATTGCTGTAATAAAACTTTGGGGAAAACTGGGGGAATTGGGGATGTGATTCTCTAGAAGAATGTTGAGAAGACCGTGGCCAGAGAAGAATACAAACCTTGAGATATTGACAGTTGCTGACATAACTAGAGTGCTAGTTTCAGCCCTGTAAAGTGCTTGCATCCAGAGGAGTGACGTTGATGTAGAGAACTTACTTTCGATACGGTACCAAAGCCCGTGATGACAGTATTGCAGATGTGTCCTTCCCCTCTCCATAAACCAGGTTGATGCGTATGACCAGTACTGGAACTCTACAGCTCAGGAGAATCAGAATAGAGCGTAAGCTGGTCATGATCCAGCGATGGCCTTCTACTTTCTTGCTAATGTATATGTTGTCGTCATCGTATTCATCTGTCAAACTGTCACCTAATGCCCATGGTATCTTTCTGTGTAGGACAGGGGTGATCTTGAGCCTGGGGAATTAAGGCCGCCTGGCTAGTGCAGTCACCTCGAACTGTGCAGGTTAGGGTTTTCTTTTTTTCTTTTTTTTCCCGACAGAAAAAAAAATCCACATCCTTACCGAGGATTCGAACTCGGGTCTTTTGAAGAAAAACTCGACATTGTAGCCATTGGCTAGCCGTTCTTCGCTGTATTAATATACTAGTCCATGTTCATGACCTGTCTTGTGTAAATCTGTAACTAGTTCTACACTGAGCTACTCTATAGCAGTAGACGATATTACCTGCTGTCTTTAGCGCCGAATGTTGGGCGGATGTCACCAAACCCGACAGCCCCACATTGTGCCAACGGCTTCGGGCGGAGAAGCGCAATTTGCAGGGTGCAAGCCTGATCCTAGTGCGGGAATGTGCAACTCAAAAACTAAATGTTATGGCAGGGCAAACCAGGCCCTAAGTCTTGGTCGTCAACTGGTCGATGCTCCGACAGGTGGTCAGCTAGAGCATTGCTTTGCTGATCCGGCAGCTGCTGCAGCTTGTCTTGTTCCAGATGTATTGGTGTTACCTTTCCTCTGGAGTAAATTAGGCTGGCTGAGAGAGGGATCATGCTGCATGGGCAACACATGTCCTCTACAATTCAGCCCAAGCTTGGTGCTATAGAGAGGTATAATTCCTTCCAGGGGTGACCATGGCAATGTTATTCCTATGCATTCGGAATGTTATTCCCATGGGACTCCCATGGGAAAGGTCCCATTGGATGGGATGGGACAGACATAACTTACCATGGGATGGGATGGGATGAGACATAAAAATATGTCCCATGGACAAGCCTGATTCCTTCCCTTGTCTCCGCCATGGATTGTAACTATTATGCCATTTTTTTTTAAGTACAATGTAATGTAACAAACTATCGCTTGTCCCGACGGGCAGTAAGTAAAGTTGCCAGTAGGTAAAGTTCTTGAAGATCTTCTTCGGAAGACTGATCTAGTCAAACATTGCCAGGAAGAGGTCGGATGTGTCGGCCGAAAATCGTAAACATTGCAGCTCTGTTAGCTCTGTTGTAAACACGAAACAACACAGTTAAGTCAAAAATAAATAAATAAATAATATAGGAAGAATTATGACGAAGAAGTTTTCAAAGACCTTGTTCAGTTTTCGTAATGCCTCTAGGACAGGGGTGGCCAACACGAGGCCCGCGGGCCGCATGCGGCCCGCCGGTGTCATGTTGCGGCCCTGCGGAGTGGGAAACGACGATGTGGTCGAAGCTGTAGCACGCTTGCTTGTTTACTTTAATTAACAACTTAAAAAAAAACATAGGTGTGTGGCCCGGCAGTAAATATTATTTCTGAAATTTGGCCCGCCTGCTGAAAAGGATGGCCACCCCTGCTCTAGGATTCTCTCTCTCTCTCTCTCTCTCTCTCTCTCTCTCTCTCTCTCTCTCTCTCTCTCTCTCTCTCTCTCTCTCTCTCTCTCTCTCTCTCTCTCTCTCCCCTCTCTCTCTCTCTCTCTCTCTCTCTCTCTCTCATGGTTTTATGCATTGTTTATGTTCACAGCAATCATTTAGCAATGTTATTTCTATGTTAATGAACGAAAGACGAGTGATTAGAAGGGCCGAATGTAAGACGGGCTTATGTGCCCAAGTTGCGAACCTTTGAAAATAATGTTCGATCATTCTTCGTTGTTATCTTGTTCCTCTTGTATCTTGCGATGTCAAGGTGGGGCATAAACAACGGGAGAGTGTCCGTTTATAGGCTTCATATATCGAGATATAACCTTTGTATAACCTTACTCTACAGCGACCAAATAACATACTTGAATAAAGTTGCCATTGTTCAATAGGCGACCTGTATTTTCCGGTCGGCGGTGTCCGGCGCGACTACTCTCGCTGTCAGCGCGGGAATGCTTGTTAATTAATCAACGATATGTCAATACGTTTCCTATGTCACGGTGACATTCGTAAAATCATTCGTTGTTTGTGGGCCGTTATCTCAGACATTTGAGCAACCGGGCTTCTGAGTTGTAATCTTTTTATCTAGTCCCATCGCAAGCAGTGAAATATCACACACACACACACACACACACACACACACACACACACACACACACACACACACACACACACACAAGCACACACACGCACGCATCACATACGCACTTACACGCACACACAGGTACCGATGATATGTAGTGTTAGATCCCTGCTTCCAGTGACAGAACGGATCACAGCGGGAGATATAAGTCAGCTTTGTAACAGCAGCATTAATTCTCCCATGTTCAGGATGTTTGTAAAGTCTCACTACACTTTGCACGTAGAACAAATTTGAAAAACGAGGTACATGTTGTCATAAAAAAATATGCTCCACATTCCATCTTGAAGAAATATGCAGCGAATGGCTATCGTCTGCTGGAGTAAGTCTTTGCACTCCAAACAGAATGGTGTTATCAACAGAAAAAAGGTTGTTTTTTTTTTTGGTTGTTTTTTTTTTCAAATTTGATCTACATACAAAGTTTAGAGACTTTACAAACATCGAGTGCATATCAGATACTCATATTGCAATGCAAGTTCGACCCTAGAGTCGGTCCGGTTGGTGGGAGTGGGGGAACCACCACAAGGGATTGAATCCTCCTTTGCTTTTTGACAAGCGAGCAACCTTAACTGATTCAGTGCCGATGGATAATTTCACTGGCACCTTGCCGTCTTGACAGACGATAGTCTATATCTATAAAAGAGACTTATGTGGCTGGCTATGTATTGGATGGGTTCGATAACGATACATCCGATTGAGACGAAATTTTCTACACTTTTTTTTTTTTTTTAACTTTTAATAACATTTCTATATACTTTATAGTCATATTGTTGGACTTACTTGCACTATTGTTAAACTCTTTGTCTATATTTATTTTCAGGCATATGAGTTATAATAAATAATGATATAATCTTTAAGGCATTTTGAAAGTTTGCATAAAAATAATGCATAATGCATAACATTGTAACCCATCTTGTTCTGCTTACAGAACTTATCAACTGTCATGACGGTGATTAAAAACAGTTTTCATTAAAAATAATGAATGGTGTGTGGAAGGACATTCTTTTAAGTTACTTGTGCGCCAGGAGCTGGCGAAAACCACGCCGGGTCAGATAGATAGACAGACAGACAGATAGTCGGGAACGGAAGCTTATTTGACTACTTATATGAATTAAATGACATGCTCCCCACCAGGGACTGGGTGAAGCCGGGCCGGGTCAGACAGACAGACAGATAGACAGACAGTCGGGAACGGGAGAGCTTATATGACTACGTATATGAATTAAATGAGATGCTCCCCACCAGGGACTGGGTGAAGCCGGGCCGGGACAGACAGACAGACAGATAGACAGACAAACAGATAGTCGGGAACGGGAGAGGTTATATGACTACGTATATGAATTAAATGAGATGCTCCCCACCAGGGACTGGGTGAAGCCGGGCCGGGTCAGCCAGACAGAGAGACAGACAGACAAACAAGCAGACAGACAGACTGATAGATAGATAGATCCCCTCCAGGACCTGGGCGAAGCCGGGCCGGGTCAGCTAGTTTGTGCTATAAAAAGGCATAATAACTTTTACCTATGGCGGTAGTGAATGTGACTGATAAGCCAATTCGCGCTGTAAATGTCCGTTCACAGGGGGTGCATGTGAACACGTGGTCATTTCCACCATCATGCACCATCTTACGTCTCACACGCTCAATGTGTGACTTATCTGCAATAATTTTCTCCTTTGTCTTTATTCCATATCTGATAGTTGCCCTCCATGCAACACGTTCAGCGGCGACTTGCTCCCAATGTGCATTATCAATGCCTGTATCAATCATGTCCCACTTACATACATCTTTGTATCGTAGTAGAGACCGACCCTGAGATCTCTTACCCATCTGTAATTCACCAACAAAGATGTCCTTTGGTATTCTACCATCATACATCCTCCTAACATGTCCTATCCATCTAAGTCTACGAAGACTGAACATGGAATAAACCGTCACACAACCTGATCTTTCCAATACTTCAGTATTTGTGATTTTGTCTTGCCACTTAATACCAAGAATTCTTCGCAGACACCGCATATTAAAGCTGTTTAAGGCTGCGATGGATAATATATCGCCAAACCATCCATTTGAACAGAAGACGACATATCGCCATACTAAGGTGATCGTGTTAATTGCTTTTCTTCGTGATATATTCCAGTTTCAACTCTCGGTGAGTTTACATTTATACTATAATACTTGTTTATTTGATTCTGTATCATGTTTGGTTCAAATCTACAATTTGCTTTGCCACTGAGTAGTTAGTACTACACTTAACGGCCATTGTGTGTCTTCTCGTGAGTGTCTTATAGTTAAAGAGAAATGAAATTGGGAGGAAACTGTGGAATCGCGGTTCAAACTTCACGGCAAAGGGTCACCCCATTACTCTCCATTCTTGTGCCAGTAAATATCACACAAAATGATCCTCTGCCCCATGTGAAAAATGGAACAGACAGGAGTCTCGACAAACCAACTGCCCGCACAAGTATACTATGCTTAATGCGCTGCCAGAATACCAATACAAAAGTCTGCCACGAAAAATTCATTTCATCGTCGATGGAAGCGGCAGTTACTAGAAAACCAGCAGCCACAAATTACTGGATAAGGCAACCCAATTAGTTCAGCGATCGGCCGGTCACCATTTTTCTGAACAACTGCGGACAGATGTAAAAGCACTAACACGAAATTCACAGCTCACAGTGTCACCCCACACACTCAACTCAGTAGCAGGGTGACGGACATATAATGGGTAAGTGAAGGAATACCATAATTGGTAAGGTTTACTAATAAACAATCACAAGTGACAGAATGGACGCTAAGGATAGAACCTTCGTCGGCACACAACTATAAACAATAACAGCTAACTAACTAACTAGCTAACTAGCTAACTAGCTAATTAACTAACTAGATAGCTAACTAACTAGCTAACTAACTAACTAGGTAACTATCTAACTAACTAACTAGCTAACTAACTAACTAACTAACTGACTAATTGACTAACGAACCAACTAATTAATAACGAACTAACTAACTAACTAACTATCTAACTTATTAACTGTCTAACTAACTGACTAATTGACTAGCTAACTAACTTACTTACTTACTTTTCCCCCTTACTATCTCTTACTTGCAAAGACATAAACACAATAACTAACTAATTAACTAATCAGCGAACTAACAAATTATCTAACTAACTAACTATCTATCTTACTAACTGACAAAATATCTAGCTGACAAAGATCGTCCTCATCATCCAGTGCCTTGCCGTTGGCTTGGGCGATCATGCCTCTCCACAAATTACTATCTTCGATGTGATGGGTCAACTTGTGTGTTGACTACCTTCTGTGCCATGATACAACATTTCAAGAATTTTCTCACATTGTCTTCTTCTATCTCGCTTTCCGCAATTCTTACCGGTTATCACAGTATGTTCCAGTTGTTGTCTTAATATAACGTGGCCACAAAACGGAAAACAAAGTTTACTGCCTCTTTCTGATGTTTATGATAGGTTGTCTTTGCGACTCAGCTTCACTTAGAACGTCCTGATTGCTCATTTTGGCTGTCCAATTAATTTTTTAGCATTATTCTATAAAACTAACATCTCCCAAGGCTTTCCAGGGGATTGTTTCGCCTGTGTACTAATTGTCCAGGACTCGCAGCCGTATGTTAAAACTGGTTCTATATAACTCTTTTCCTAACTTTCAAAGACAGTGACTTATTGCACAGAGCATTCCTCATTTGATTCAACATATTCACAACTAACCTTTAGACAAAATATCTATCTATCTCCACCACCCGTCCACCCGGTGGATGCGCCTAGCAGTACGACAGGCCCCTACCTCAGAACTAATGAGATAGCTAACTAATTAACTGACTAGCTAACTGATTAGCTGACTGTCTGATTTACTAACTAACTAAGTAACTAAACAGCTAGCTAACTAAATAACTAGCAACCTAGCTAACTAACTAACCCCTTAACTAACTAACTAGCCAACTAACTAACTAGATAGCTAACTAATTAACTGACTAGCTAACTGACTATTGGTAAGCTGACTGTCTGACTGATTTATTAACTAACTCTGCACTTGAACACCTCCCACAACCTATAAAAAGTACATAACAAACATGAAAACAAACTTCATTGTTGGCAACAACAACAACAACAACAACAACAACAACAACACAACAACAACAACAACAACAACAACAATAACAACAACAACAACAACGAAGAGAAGAAGAAGTAACAGTGCTTTCAAATTCACCCCCAGTCGATGATCTTAACACCCGACACTTGGTGTCGACTTGTCCACATATAGATCTTGTAGGAAGCTCCACTACAGGCCGAGCACGCCAGGCTGAGCCAAGTAGATCAATATCACCGCTGATTGTACTCAGTCTGAATCAATTAGCAAATATATTCTAAATTAGGCGTGTCAAAACGTTATCGACCTGCTGTTTCCGTGTACTTAAAAAGTGGATTTCTAATTTATTCACAGCTGCAGCCGTCGATCTATATCTACACAAGTCAATCAATGTTCGTAAACTACTGTTACTTGTTTATTAACAGATCAGCGCTGAAGGATAATATATCGTCACATGTGACCAACCATTTGAACAGAAGTACGATACATCGCCATACTATGGAGAAAGAATATATAGATTCATGAGGAAAATGTGAGGTTTTGGAAACTTTTGAATATCTTGGGGCATTAATTGACAACACTGGTGACACAATTACGGAATTGAAATGTTTTGGTCACTTAATACATCATGATAGTTTGGAGAAAGCAATAATGGAGGGGTATGTGCTGTGGAATAGAGGAAGAGGAAGGCCAAAGAGAAGATGGGTGCAGGATGTGGCAGATGAGCTTCAGATGGGTGTATCGGACGCGGGACATCTCGCTTATGATCGAGAAGTTTTCCGGAAGGTTGTTATGGGAACGAAGTTCTGCAAAGGACGTGCTACTGAACGAATGAATGATGGCCTTTGTGTTATTTGTTTTATTTCGTGGTATCTTCCGCAATTTCAATGCTAACTGAATGGATATTTACATTATAATACTTGTTCATTTGATTGATTAGCATGTTTAGTCCAAACCGATTTTTTGTGTGGCGCTAAATCAGTTAAGTTATTGTGCTCAAAATCGGTTTTACGTTCAGTCAATTACACAAGAGTCGACTCCACAATGAAGGTTTATTGCCCATCACACCAGCAAACAAATAAACGTTAAAAGTAATGTTGAGAACAGGAATTTTTTTCCCGTGACAGTATGCAGATGTGAATCTGGCACTATTTCCAAAACTCTGTTGTTTGTCCATCAAGAATGATGGTGACCATTCATTTCACCCAGTGGGGTTGAAAGTATGGAGCCGTGAGTTCTAAGATGGCGGATAAGGCCTATTTTGGCTCGAAATGTTTTTTGACTATGTGGGCAAAGAATTCTTGACGTTCCAGGAGGAGGATCTCTTGCAGTGGTTTTTATGTCCAGCCTTTTCTTCACAGCTCTTGCAGTCGTAGATGCTTCACAAGTGACTGCACCCTTATGTAATGTTGTAAGCCACGAATTTCGGTCTTTAGCAGCAGTCTCCAAGGTGTCAGGATGAATTCCAAAAGCTTTCAGTGAGATTTTCATAGTGTCTTTAATGCGTTTCCTTTGGCCGCCTTGGGAGCGTTTACAACAACGCTGCTCGCCGTAAAAAAAATCGTTTAGCGAGCCTGTGATCTGGCATGCGAGTTAAGTGGCCAGCCCAGCGACTCTGATTCTTCATTAGTATAGTGTAGATACTTGGCATGGGCGCACTTTCTAGAACTTCAGTGTCTGGGATCTTGTCTTGCCATTTAATCTGCAATAGCTTCCTAAGGCAGACTGTGAAAGTGGTTTAATTTCCTAGCGTGTCGATGATAAACAGTCCAGGTTTCACAAGCATATAGCAGTGTGGATAATACGACTGCTTTATAGACTTCAGCTTTGTTTGCAGGCTTATTCCATTTCTGTCCCATACATTCTTGTATAGTCTGCCAAAGGCCGCGCTGGCTTTAGAGATTCTTGCATTCACTTCGTCCAGCAGCTTGTGACACAGTGCTGCCAAGACAGGTATATTGTCCACAACACTTAGCCTATGACGGTTCACCTTGATATTCGGCACGGTGTGATTATTCCCTGGAGCTGGCTGGTATATTACTACAGTCTTCTCCAAGTTGATATTGAGACCAAAGTTGGCACTGGCCAAACTTTACAGACGAAAAGTCAGGCGTTTGTGTTTAAATGTGACGTAAAATTCGTATAACGTCTTATTAAAAAGGTTTCAAAAGAAAGGTTTTAAGCCTAGGTGGTCAGCTTCATTGCACCGGGTATTATCCCATATGGCTCGGTCTCTTTCCGCAGAAAGGCTGACCAATCACTCGCACAGAGCAAGAGATCCGTAGCAGCGACCTCAAGGAGAATCCAAGAAAACTGCACTCCTGAAGTGAATTACATAGTCCAGAACCGAACTCACGATATTCGAAGCGTAAGGCGGGGAACTTAATCAGTTCTCCATGGAGTCACTCAGTATCCTTCCCCCGATTTGTTGTTACAAATGTGGATCTAGCGTCATATGCCAGTCACGCATTAAGGTGTGTCAACGGGTCTTGTTCTTCACTTGTTAAATCATCATCATCATCACCATCATCATCATCATCATCATCATTTGCCATGCCGGTAATCGTGAGCGGCCACGTTCGCTATCTCACACGATCACCAGAGTCGTGGATCAGCTCTGTATTTTTGTCTCGAGTATCCCATATGGCCAAGCCATCTAGATATTTACTACTCTGCCTTTCTGTACTTCTTTTCTTGCTAGTTATCACCAAGTTCTATAGTTTATATCTTCTCATAACGTGCCCAAAATATCTCAACTGTCTACGTCTAATTTCTGTAATCAGTGTATAGTTTTCATTTGTTTCTTGTAGGACTTGCTCATTGGTTTTTCGTATACCACTGTTGTATAATTTTTTTTTCCTCGCGTTTCCATCCTGTTTCAGGATATTGCGGTCAACATCAGCATCTTTCAACTGTATGTTGATTCCTAGGCTAGATTACGCTCATCAGCACGCCACGACTTTCTGAGCGACCGGCTCCATACTCTCATAAGTCACTGGCGCGACTCGAACCGCTTCCAATTCTCGTGCGCTCACGTCAACCACGAGAGTATTCGGGGTTACGGAGAAAGCTGCTACCGCTCGACTCTGTAAACCTCAGCGTTTTTTTGTTGTTGGTTATTTGTGATTTCTTGGCTAGTTTACGTTCAGTAGTTTGCTATTGCTTTCAGGACGAATAAGTAACGGTATAGTGGATAAAACAGTAGTATAGAGCATTCTGGTTGCATCTGTGTGTATTACTGAAGTGAGATTCTGACACATGCTGATATTCAATGAAGGTGTTTACCCAGGTAATCGTAATCCCCCTTACTGTGTTCGAAATACAACTGCGGGCGATTTGGCAGCAGACCGCCTTACGTTATATTTCAAACAACGGTATGAGTGTCGGTCGTTCAGAAAGCAATGGCAAACTACTGAACATAAAATTGCCAAGAAATCACGAACAGCCACAAACTGCTGGGGATGCTTGCTTGCTTGCTTGTGTTCATTGGCTTGAGCTCCAACGCGAAGTCCTGTATGTCGGATGAAGGCATCCTGTTGTCCAACATCAGTGTGATGTCATACAGGACCTGAGTTTTGCGTGAGTATCCGTTGTCCCATGTCTGGCTTATTGGTGTGCAGACTGGTGGTTCCTCGCCATACAGGCAGACACTCTCCGACTTCGGAGGAATCGGCGATCCTATTGACCTCAGCCAGGACCCCGAAAGGACCTGTTGCCCAGGACGCTCGACGAGGACGCGTCAATAGGTCTTGGCCAGTATATAACCCGGCCCTGGTGCCTTGGAAACACCTCTGCGTCCCACTGCTGGGGATGACTGAGACATCTTTTAAAGGATATACAACTAACTTTTGTTTTTACCCAAGCGTGCATTCGTCATCATTACCATCCCCATGATAATCATCTAAACCATCATCATCATCCAAAACAACATCATCATTATCGACATCATCATCAACATCATTATCATCACCATCATCATTTTGATCATCAATACCTTGCCAAATGGCGCGGATTTTCATACTTTTCAACAACTCCCGTTGTCCATCTGTGACCTGGTGGCAGTGACCACGTTTCACAATGCATCGATATACAAAATCAGCTGCATGCGATTCGAAAGTTGATCGCCTTGCGTTGTTTTCAATTATATGAGCTTTGTTAGTTAAGAGAGTAATGAGAAACTACTTAAAGTAAAAATTGTCTTGCAAATCACAAACAGCAAGAAATGCTGGGGTTTATTGCGACGTCCTTTAAAGGTCTTGCAACTAATTTGAATATCTGCCCATGCCAAGACACGTGTCTTGCAAGAATCATCTCTCGCCTTTTTCCTCTGCCTCTTTATCAATTATTCTTCCGAATTATTACAAAATGCTTCACGTTTTCTCTTCCTATAATGGGGTACAATGGTATGAGCGTGGCTGGTGCAGAAAGTAATGGCAAACTACTTAATGTAAACTTGCCTTGCTTTACCTACTCATTTACTTTACTTACTTACCTACTTATTTACTTTACTTACTTACTTACTTACTTACTTACCTACCTGTCTACCTACTTACCTATTTATTTACTTTACTTTACTTACTTACCTACTTATTTACTTTACTTTACTTACTTACTTACTGACTAACTGACTGACTGACTGACTGACTGACTGACTTACTTACATACTTACTTATTTACTTACTTTACATATTTACCACAGACCAAGTACATCGCCACGCCTGTAAACGGCTCGTATACTTGTGTACCTACACATACAAAAAGAAACGAATTAGAGAAAATGAAAAAAGCTACGCTCGCCGCAGTTTGAACCTACCTCCTTCAACAGACATGTACTTCGGAGCTCTACCAACTAGATACCTGCAAGAGTTAACCTCATAAAGTCGGTGCTTCAAATTAACAACTGTCCGGGAGATACAGAATTAACTAGAGTTAATTTAATACCCCGGCAGGGGTCACGGCTGGAAGCCAGCCCCGCAGCCGTGCTTGATTGTATGTACAGCTGTAGGGGTCAGCCAGCCTAGCTGTGAAATATTTCCGAGCAGGCCAGGCAATTTAATTGTATATGCACTTGACATAATTCAATTTCTGGTATCAAAGGGTGTGTTGTTCGCCATGTGTCGGCGTCCACTGTGTCTTCAGCCAGATCCTATAGTCAGCTTAGGCGGAATTTCCAATCCCTATGTGAATATTGAAGAAGTTTGGCTACTTAAGACGATAAAACAAAGAAAATTGAAATATTTTGGTCACTCGAAACGTCATGCAAATTTGGAGAGAACAATAATGAAGGGGTATATGCCCAGAAAGAGAGGAAGACCAAAGAGAAGATGGGTGCAGGATGTGGCAGAAGATCTCCAGACGGGTGTGTCGGACGCGGGGCATCTTGCATATAACCAAGCAGTTTTCCAGAGGGTTGTTATGGGAGCGAGGCTCTGCAAAGTATATGCTACTAAATGAATGAAAGAATGAATGAGTGAATGAATGAATGAATGAATGAATGAATGTGGCTATCATTAATGAAAGTACATGATAATAATAACATGATAAATAAGTTAGTTAGTGAACAGGTTATCCTCCGTGCGCATTGAACTATTAGACTATAATTACTCACATCCCTCTCTCAGTATATCCCTCCGCGTGTAGCGACTGACGACACTAGTTCTATGTTCGTCCTCGATATGAGCTCTTGTCTAGCTAAGCCTCGTTGGATTTTTTTTTTAAATGAGAAATACATTCGCAGGTATTCAACGGCACACGTAGTGGGACAATAAAAGAATAGATCTCTGAGGACACGCTGGACCGTAAAATATAGAGATCTAAAGGCACAACAGAAAATAAACCGCCGCCTCCTTGAATTGAAAACTGCGGAAGTTCAGCCTGCTATGGACTAAGTTAATCAGATAGTCTCGTGTTAGTATCAAATAGATTGTATGATCTAACAAGAAAAACGAATCGTTATTTTACAGAAAAAGAAACAACATTCACCTGCACTTATAAAATATAAGGGAGGAACATTGAGTTGTGAGTTCAAATGGATAAAATTCGTGGCCAATAACGACAGCTTTTTCAGGGGTTTCTAGTTGACCATACGTTTGACTAGTACACTTGTTCCTTCAACCAGGCTCTGTCATAGTTTGGAGGCGGAGCCACTATAGCTTTCATTCCTAGTTTGTTTAGAGTGTCCTCTATTCTCTGCTCCTTTTTTCTATGTCAATAAATGCGGCCCGGATTATTCTTTGTGAATTTATTTCTCATACAATTTCGAAAACCCGAAAGATTCTTCAAGAACTGATATTCGGTATAATTCTGTATTGTTTTAAAGACAAATTAGCAGAAACCAAAAGTTTGCAGACAAGCCGTTTTGGGGAACATCGTCTGTACGGACAGGCTAGGATTACATCCAGTATTTGTCTGCCACCAACAGTTGAAAAAACATCACAGACAGAACATCACGTCTCGAACAGGAAACCAACAGTTTATAAATACATGTGCGGTTGTTTTCCGACATTTGTTTTCACTCGGCCCGACGGATTTATTCGGTCACTGGCTGAAAAAAAAAATGTTAGAAGGCAGTAGAGTGTGTGCACTTGGGAGCGGCAGTAGAGGAGTGGATAGACGCTCAAACGTCGACCCGGTGTCATGGGTTCAAATCCGCATCGGGGCGGATTTTTACATTAAACTGCTCTCCCAAGTCGACCCAGACTAAAATGAATAGATACCAGGAAAGGTCGTAGGAAGTTGCTTGCTTGCTTGCTTGTGTTCGTTGGCTTGAACTCCAACGAGAAGTCCTGTATGTCGGATGAAGGCATCCTATTGTCCAACATCAGTGTGATGTCATACAGGACCTGAGGTTTGCGTGAGTATCCGATGTCCCATGTCTGGCTTATTGGTGTGCAGACTGGTTGTTCCTCGCCGTACAGGCAGACACTCTCCGATTTCGGAGGAGTCGTAGGAAGTAAAACGACCGGTGTCATACCGACCACATCACCGACCGAGTTCTTGCTCGTGGAAACAAATATGGGTCCAACACCATATCATCATTGTGCCCTAAGGTGCGCACACATATTTCTGAATTACAGTACGCACTTGGTGGTGCGTATACTATATCGTAGACATTTCTATATATAGTGGTACCTCGTGTTACGAACTTAATTCGTTCCAGAACTCGGTTCGTAACCCGAAACGTTCGTAACCCGAAACATTGAAATCAATTAAATAAAGATCGTTCTTTTTTTATTAACATCCGGTCGTTTACCTGACAAAACGCAAAGAATACGTGTACTTCACGTATTAAATAAAGAGAAAGAAAACAACCAAATGAATTAAATGTAAAATAAAAAGAGATTTAGTCTATCTTTATTACCAAGAAAACGATCATGGGAAATTTGTCACTTTCTTTGTTATTCTGAATCATTAGTTTCAGGAGTATCTTGTCGCTGTTTCTTGGCAGCCGACTGGGAATCTTTCTGCACCAAGAAACTATCAAGGGAAATTTGTCGCTTCCTTTGCTGGAGAATCTTTCTGAAGTGGGCCATCGTGTTATCATTCATCAGGTTTACTGCCCTGTTAGCAACAAGTTTGTTTGGATGATGGTTCACAATGAAGTCTTCGACGTCTGCCCACTTGCTGCAAATTTCTTTAATTCTGGCAGTTGAAATGGTCACTGACTCCTCATCATCGGACGACTGCTCCTCCTTTAATGTCTTTAGCTGTTCATTCTGAAGATCCACAAGCTCATCTGTAGTACTGTTTGTACTGTACGCGATCGTTTGTCTCCAACGTTACACCTTGCTCTCTCTCGCTAGCCTTCGTTCGTAACCCGAGGCACTGTTCGTTACCCGAGAAATGAAATGTTCGAAGTTGTTGTTCGTAACCTGAATTGTTTGTAACCCGAGGTACCACTGTAATCAAATTAAGTGGGAGTCATTGGAACACGCACTCCTCTCTAGCTCTATAAGGTCTATACACGACAAGGGGGGGGGGGCATGTGGGGTTGAATGCGACTTCCTGCAAAAGGACATGCTACTAACTTATAAGACAACTAGACAACAGAAAAATTGAGACTACAAGCATTTGATTGAAAATGGGGACTGCTGCTTTTCCACTTTTACTTCCTCCTTACTCTTATTGTTCTCTTCCTTCTCTTAGTCCACCTCACGTGGTCAGTATCACGCCGACCGCCTTCTCTTCCCAAGTCATGTCCTGGTACCAGTTTACACTGGGTCGACCTGGGATCCAAGAAGGTGGAGGACGAAGTAGAGGAGGAGGTTGAAGGCGAAGAATGAACGAACGAACGAACGAACGAACGAACGAACGAACTTTATTTTCGAAGGGTAACAAATTGGGCACGCAGGCCCGTCTTACATTCGGGCCTTCCAATCACTCATCATTCGCTCATCAGTGCATAGTGCATTCGCATAGGAAAAAAAACATTGTCAAATGAATGTTGTAAGCATAAACAATGCATGTTACTATGTTATGAGACAATTCTCCCACCCACCAACCCATCTCCTATCTATCCGCGTGTCCCCACACACAGATCCACCACCCAACCACACATCAACAAATGCATCTCTCATCTACCCTCCCACCCACACACACCCCAACCACCCAGCCAAACACACATCCCCCATCCTCACATACATCCTTCATCCACCCGCACATCCTACACCTCCCCCAACCCTCACACATCTCTCCTCTAACATAACACCCCACCCATAAACGCATTGCCACACACACACACACACACACACACACACATCCCCCCACATGCATTCCCCATACACATCCCTGCCCACACATCTCTCTCACACACACACACATCCCCCCCACATGCATTCCCCATACACATCCCCGCCCACACATCTCTCTCACACACACACACACATCTCCCCACCCACCCACACATCTCCCCATCCACCCACACAAGAACAGAAGGAGGAGCAGGAGGAGCAGAAAAGAAGACGGAGAAGGAGGAGAATAAAGGAAGAAGAGGAGGAGGAGGAGCAGCAGCAGTAGCAGACACAGAAGAAGGTAGAGGACTAGGAAAAGGAGGAGAAGGAATAATAAGTGGAAAAGGAGCAGCAGCGGCGACGGTGGCGGCGGTGGCGGCAGTGGCGCCGGGCGGTGGTATGGGCTGAGGCGGCGGCGATGGAAGAAGAAGAAGAAGAAGAAGAAGAAGAAGAAGAAGAAGAAGAAGAAGAAGAAGAAGAAGAAGAAGAAGAAGAAGAAGAAGAAGAAGAAGAAGAAGACAATAAATATAACACATAACATATCACCAAGAAACCGATCAAGAAGAACTAAAGACACCGTGCAGCAACAAATTCATAAATGTGCAAAGAAATCAAAGCTGAACGGCGTTTACCGTAGACAACAACAAACAATAACCAGGAGCGCCGAGCCGAGGATCACATGCAGGCTACTGTTTGCTCTTTGGACTGCCAAAACATGAACCAAGGCGAGCAAACAACAACCTGTCTGCGAACCGGATCACCCCGGATGTAAATAAACGGACATTCAACTCAAAGACTGGTCACTTGCAGGTTAAAGCGGTCATGTCCCGGGATTCTGGAGATTATTGGCGCGGGGACATTCTAAAGCCGACAGCAGATCTCGTCTGATCATTTCATACCAGGCCACGGTAATGGGCGCCGCAAGGAAATAGTTCAATATGAATGGGATTTTATTCTTTCTTGGTAAAGTGTGGATTACTTTTGTAAATTGCATTAGAGTGTGTAAAATAATTAACGAATTTATACATTAATATGATTTAACTTATTATGCTTCCTCTCTTCGGGAGTCGCCATGGTTGCGCCGTTTGCGCCTCGCCAGAAGGTTGTGGGTTCGATTCCGGAGTACTTTGTTTGGTTCACTAGTGCAGTTTTCTCAGAGACTCCTGGAGGTCACAGCTGGAACCGCGGAGTTCGTGCTTTGTGCGACGCTTTCGGAGGGCCGTCAAGCGGAAAGAAACCGAGCCGTATGGGATAAAACCTGGTGCAATGAAGTAGACCATCTCGCCTTTTCAGCCTTGTTTAAACCCTTCTTATTCTCCTCTTCATCTCTTCTTTTTCTTCTTTTTCACCTTATTCCTCTGCCTCCTCTCTCGTATTCGCCTCCGTTTTCTTCTTGCAATAGCATCTTTTTCTCGTGATGAGCTTGTCCTTTTCTGTTTTGAAGTTTCTTTTTAGTTTCATACAACTCCCAGTTCGAAGTTGACAAAGTGGGTCAGTATATGTTTTTTTTTTTTCACTTGAGCTCTGCCAATATTATAATATGTGTAGGAGAAATTATCCTCTATTAATTCAGAATAAAATATACTATATGCTAGCTATTTTTTCCATGTCATTAGTTATCTTCGTTAGTTGTCTCAGTACACATGGATCTACCGGTCCACTAAGTATACTGATAAATAGCACATTTCTGAAACAAGTTAAAGAATTTCAGTATCTTGGAAGAGTGATCACAGAAGATGACAGATTGGACATAGAAATCGAAATCAGATGTCAAAATGTTAGTGCACATACATATTAACTATCACCCATACTGAAACATCCAAATATACCCATGTCATCGAAACGACAGATAATAAATAGCATATTCACATTAACCCTATGCTACCAGTGGCAAACTTGGACATTATTCAAATCAAACTTACGCAAAATCAACACCTGTGAGATGAGATGCTTGAGGAGAGCTGCAAACTTAACAATCCAACACCGAGGAAGGAATACTGTTATCAGACAGTGGTATCACCATCTTGTGCCACATGTATTGAAAGAAAGCAAATCAAATTGTTCATCCATCTCGTTAGAATGCAACACCATCAACTACCAGCACTGGCCCTACATCACAGAACATCTGGTAGGAGAGCAAGAGGATGCCCGAGAAAAAAAATGGATTGACGACATCAACGACGTTGTACAATGTCACGGAAGGACACTATCCAGTGCCACCCATTGGGAGCTGGAACACCAGTTATTCCTCCCCACGATGCTTGACGACAAAATTGGAAGATGATGATGATTATGAGATCGGGATATTCCATTTAGATAAGCACCACCAGTCTGCTTCTTTTACCCGTTATCCCCCGTTGGGACATACGCTCTCAGCCAACTCACTGGATGTAGTCTTATCCTTAGCTGACTCCTGCATGGTTCCGTCGCCCTGC
>JACEFZ010016314.1:0-46064 GCA_014155875.1 Cepaea nemoralis
CTCACCTGCGAGCTTGTCAGCCCGCTCATTTCCTTGTACTCTCGCATGCCCTGGCACGAAGATGAAACTAATCTTTGCCAGCCGAGACCGCTCCAGAGGCAGCAACCATTCTCTTCGGATCGACCCCTCCTCTATCCTCTTGATCATGTTCATTGAGTCGCTAAGGAAACAAGCCCTAGTGAACGTCTGTGTCTCGAGCCATGTTATTGCTTTACTTACTGCCATGACTTCCATGGTCAGGCTACTTGTGGTTTCAGTCCTCCTTCACAATTCTCCCTCCGGCCCGAGCTGTAAAGGCCCATGAGCTTCTCACATGTCGGACGACCGACCCATCTGTGCAGATGACCGCGTCACCGTCTAGCGAATTCTCGAAAATCAACGCTTGTACTTCAGCCTCAACAGCAGCCGGATTTTCTTGTCTGCATTTTCTATCTAGTTGGATGCAAACTGAAAAGGATGTGCAGAAGTCTGTTGGCACTTGCACATACTCCTCGCCAGGTTCTAAGTCCTCAAGTGAACACACCTGTTGAAGAATGTCTTCGGCTTGACCCATCCACGACCGTCCTCTTTTTAACCTGCTGCCCTTCACCTTCCTAATTTCACTATGCAGGGGTGGATGATGTCGGATGACAGATGATGATGGATGATGATCAACGTGGGTGGATGATGTGATCTATGTTATTAATGGAACGATAATAACAACACTAGAGTCTCCTTTTTCTTTATATAATCCATGCCGTGTGGCGTTGGCGATCATATCTATCCACAGCTTTTTGTCTCTTGTGCTGCCAATCATATGTGATACCTACGTTCCTCCATGGTATGATGTCAAATTGTTCAGCATCTTCTCGCTTAGTCTGCCTCTCTTTCCCTCGAACATTCCCGTCGTGACTATATACTTTCTCCTTATCATGACACACCCAATGAATATTGACCGTCTTATTTTAAAGCGATTAATCATCTCTCTTTGTGAGTTAACTTCTTTATAGATATCTTAATTGCTCTTTTTATCCACCCAGCGTGTTCTCATCATTCATCTATAAAATCACATCTCCACAGCTTTAATATAATTCAGACTTGATTGCTAATTGTCCACGATTTGCTTCCGAATATCAGGATTGGCTCAATGTATCTTTTAGGAACTCTTTTCCTTACCTCGATTTACAAAGATAACTTGCTGAGATTATTTTTCTTCTTGCGACATGCTGCTTTTGATTAGGATATTCTACTTTTCCAATTCCAATTTTCAAAACAAAATTTCCAAATTCGGCCTAGTTCAACCTGTCTCTTCAACTGTGGTTATTGTGGGTTCATTCACCCTAATTCTTGTCTGTGCGCTCTTACGAGTGAGTCCTCCCTCGGACTGGTTATGTTGGTTTGTGTCTGTGACGTCAGCTGGGGGATCGGTCGGCTGCTATTCTTTGTGCTAGTCTCCTCTGGTGATTTTGTTTGTCAGTGTTGGCTTAGTGGTAGTCCTTATCGCCTGGATAGATACGTCTGGCGTCGTATTGTGATGCGTAGATCCACATTCCGCGTCGTATTTCTTCTTTGTCTTTCCCTCTCGAAGTATTTATCCTCTCACTCCTGGTTGGCAGCTTCCTGGTCTTTCTCTTCTTGGCCCCGGTTATCTTCACCTGTGTCGGTAACCTCCTCTTGGCTTTCTTCAGGTGGCTGGCGGGATTCTGGTTTTCCCTTGAGTGTCTTGGGCATCGTTGCTGGACTACTGGCTTCAGCTTGCTGTTTCTGATTAGTCTGTGGCTTGGCTCCATCCTGTGTCTTTTTGCCTCCTTTTATTTGTGAAGTGTCTTGATAAGCTTTTCGATGTTTTCTTGTTGATCTTTATCTTGCGGTTTCTCTGTGTTCTTTTCCGTGTCTTTTGCTAAATTAATCTGGGTTGAATCCCTTTCAGTTCTTAGCAGTTCTCTCTCGGCTTTTATTGCGTTTAAGATCTCTTCATTTTTCTTTGCCGTCTGGGTCATGTGCTCCACCTCTTGTTTTATGTTTTTCTGGATCTCCTTTATTTCAGTAAACAGCTTTTCATTGGCGCTGGACGGAATGGGCGTCAGCAGTGCCTTGACTTGTTTCTTCAACCGGATTATCTGCATTTGCAGTTAATCTCTTTCAGCTTGTGCTATACCCGTGGCTGCCTAGGCCCTCCTCACTGCTTCCTTGAACGTTGTCTTTGTGTTAATTGCGATCTTTAAGGCGTCTCTGTATCGTTGCAGCTACGGAGAGCCCAAGTATCTTGCTCCATGCTTGAGCAGGTAGTTGGCGCACTTTCGTTTGTTGTTGGGTGCTCGGAAGTCCGTGTCCAGCTTGGCCAGCGGACATTTCTTGAAGGCGTGGTGATCGGTGCAGTACCGGCAGATTTCCGTCTTACTGCGACATGCTGCTCTGCTGTGGCCGGCCCTCTGACAGGTAGAATCCTCTGCTTCAGGATTTCTCCGTCTGATAGTTCTACTTGGATACACTTGATAACCCACTTGATTGTCGGTGTTTCCGACTCTGGTGTCTTTCTCCTCTCTCTCTGCTTCTCAGTAGATTTGTCTGTGGTGGGCTGTCGATCTTCTCCCTGGTGGTAGCTTCAGTAATAGCTGTCGTTTCAGGTTCTGTGATGCAGCTAGCAGGCAGGCTGTCCACGTTCGTCTTCTTGACGGTCTTGACGGCTCCCACGCTGCACATCTTGGATACCGCGTGTCTTTTGGTGTTCTTAGAACGTGCCATTTTCCCCCGTATCAGGCCTCTTGACTTGTTCAGGTGACTTGTCTTGATAGCGCTCGCAAATTATATATATATATATATATATATATATATATATATATATATATATTATATATATATATATATATATATAATGAGAAATATTCTACCTTTCACCTATATCCATACATGTATAATGAGAAATGACTGTACGTCCAACGCGTTGTATACAACTGTACAGACAACAAGCGGATAGGATTTACGTCTGTGAAGTAACTCATTTGTATATGCTTTATGTAATTTTGTAAATGTATGTTTGTGAGCTAACGAAGGCTCTAGCCGCAACATCCATTTTGCCATGAATTATTATTTTGTAGTTCAATTTTCCAATGCTGCTTCTCGTTTTCGTGTATTTACTCATTGCACATACATCCTGGAATAATCACAATTTTCGTATTGCGATACTGTCTAATTTAATCATAACTCTGTGTAATTATGGTTTGCGTCGCGCATACTTTCAACTTCGTTTTTCTTTATGCTCTGTGTGTGTATGTGTGCTTGTGTTATGTGTTCCTTCTTCTTACTCTATCTTTATGCTTTGTGCAAGTGTATGTGTTGTGTGTTCCTTCTTGTTACTCTATCTTTATGCTGTGTGTAAGTGTATGTGTTGTGTGTTCCTTCTTGTTACTCTATCTATATGCTGTGTGTAAGTGTACGTGTTGTATGTTCCTTCTTGTTACTCTATCTATATGATGTGTGTAAGTGTACGTGTTGTGTGTTCCTTCTTGTTACTCTATCTTTATGCTGTGTGTAAGCGTATGTGTTGTGTGTTCCTTCTTGTTACTCTATTTTTATGCTGTGTGTAAGTGTATGTGTTGTGTGTTCCTTCTTGTTACTCAATCTTTATGCTGTGTGTAAGTGTATGTGTTGTGTGTTCCTTCTTGTTACTCTGTCTTTATGCTGTGTGTAAGTGTATGTGTTGTGTGTTTCTTCTTGTTGCTCTATCTTTATGCTGTGTGTTAGTGTATGTGTTGTGTGTTCCTTCTTGTTACTCTATCTTTATGCTGTGTGTAAGTGTACGTGTTGTGTGTTCCTTCTTGTTATATTATCTTTATGATGTGTGTAAGTGTATGTGTTGTGTGTTCCTTCTTGTTACTCTATCTTTATGCTGTGTAAGTGTATGTGTTGTGTGTTTCTTCTTGTTACTCTATCTTTATGCTGTGTGTAAGTGTATGTGTTGTGTGCTCCTTCTTGTTACTCTATCTTTATGCTGTGTGTAAGTATACGTGTTATGTGTTCCTTCTTGTTACTCTATCTTTATGCTGTGTGTAAGTGTATGTGTTGTGTGTTCCTTCTTCTTACTCTATCTTTATGCTGTATGTAAGTGTACGTGTTGTGTGTTCCTTTTTGTTACTCTATATTTATGCTGTGTGTAAGTGTGTGTGTTGTGTGTTCTTTCTTGTTACTCTGTCTGTATACTGTGTGTAAGTGTTATTGTTGTGTGCTTATTTTTCTTGCTCTATCCTTATACTGCGTGTGTCTTGTATGTATGTTCTTCTTGCTCTATCCGTATTCTGCATCAATGTGTTTGTATTGTGCACACTGTCATCTGACTCTACTCTATCCTTATGTTGTGTATGTCTGCTGTGTTGTTTCTTTTACCTTCGCCTTTATTTTGAAATATTTTTCCATCGCATATTTTCCCCCCAGGCTGACGACGTTTGATTTGGATTTTCCTTTCTGAGCATCTCTTAAGAGCCCATCGTGCGTCACAGACGTCTTAGCCAAGTATTCTTCTGGGGAAAGACATTTTCCAATTATCAGAGAACCCTTTCTCCTAACCCCACTCGTGGGGCCTCAGAATATGGACCGGTATTTGAGTATGAATGTTGACGAGAATTAGACAAGCAAAATTAGTATTAAAGTATGGTGAGAGATCCATGAGATTGTTGTTTGTCAATAGGCAGGTAAGCGTGCAGGTATGTCAGGAGGTAGGTCAGTTGATAGATAAACTGACGGTATTTGTATAGGTCGTATAGGTAGGTAAGAAAGTAGTTGGGTAAGTAGGCAGATAAGAAGGTAGGTAGATGTGTAGAGTGGCAAAAATGTAGGTAGGTGAGTAAATAGGTAGTAATGTAGGTATGTGAGAAGGTATGTATGGAAGTAGTAAAGTAAGTAAATATATGACTCTTTTCAATGATTTAATGATACGTCATGTAACTCTTGTTGGACCTGGCAAGCTACTTTAACTTGTTTTATAGTATACGTTTCCTTTAAATGAGTAATTGTTTTCACTAGAGGAAGGCGCGTGACGGCAATGTTAAGAAAGCTCGCTCTTAAACCTCCGGTGCGCCGATGACGGCGTCAGGGGTTCTATCCCTACACCGTTCATTTGGACTTCAACGTTAACCTCTCGTCCTTGACTTGGGGACGTAAATTACATATATCTCAGAAGTCGGAGTAGATTCGCCTAATGACGGAAAAGTGGGGGGGGGGTGGGGGGGGTGTTGTAGACATTGGCAAAAGGGATAATTGACCCACACGTAAGAAATCAGTCAAGTGCGGACTACGCTTGAGATCAAAGCGAGTGAACGAATAAAAATCTAAGTAGTTATCATCAGATAACTATTGGCAATGGGGGTTAAAGTAACAGTTCGGATACGGTGGGTTAAGGAAACAATTGTCTGAGAAAGGACGAAATAAAAGTGTATTATGCATCATCATGATCGTAGTCGTCGTCGTCGTCGTCATCATCATCATCATCATCATCATCATCATCATCATCATCATCATCATCATCATCATCATCATCATCATCATCATCATCATCATCATCATCAAGTTTCTTACCAAGTGGCTTGGGCTCTCATGTTTCTTCACATCTCTCAATCACCAACATAATATATCAATTCATGAATTTATATTTGTTCATGCCATGATGAAAAGCTGCCTACATGTATATCTCTTTCTCCATTACTCATTCATGTTACAAAAATGTGTTCCAGTTTTCCTCCTTTCATAATTTAGCCAAAAATGATGACTGTCTCTCGCTGATGTTTGTGATAACTTATCTTTGTGTTGAAGTCTGTGTCAAAACATTTTGATTATTCACATTGCTTGTACGGGGTTTTGTCAGTAGTAGTAGTAGTAGACACCTTGCAGTCTTGACAGACCAAAGTATGTGAGTGGAATGTGGCCAATATTCCAACACAATGTCTGGGCAGAGCTTCAGAGATCATGTGATGCCCAAACGACATGATCCCTCCCTCGGCCTAGTCTTGTGTATTCCAGAGGAATGGGTAACCAATACGTCTGGCACAAGGTAGGCTGCAGACGCTGGCGGCTCAGCGTCAATCCACCGAGACCTCACCACCACGAGCCGGTGGCGAGTTATGGCCAGACCCTGACACCAAAGGGACCCGGCTTAGAGGCGTTCAGCCATGTCCCACAGGTGAGGGCCTTGTACGTGCCCGGACCATGAGGGCGCGCACATCTGTCGTCACAAGTGTCCGGACCTGTGGAAAGCGTGCACTATCGTCAGACTCCCCGCCTGACTTATAGCGGTCCCCGCGACCAGCGGGAATAGGCCCGCCATAGCTACCACAGGAGATATTTCCTGTCTGTTTGCAAGCAAATCTCCCATACTTCCACTGTGCGGATCTCGCGACCAGCGAGAATAGGCCCGCCGGAGATTATGCTCGTCTGCTGCGAACAAATCTCTACCGCTTGACTGAATAAGTAAAGAAACGATGGTTTTGTCAGTATCCTTCTATTAAACCACAACTTCTAAGCTTCTGCAAAACAATATTTCTGTGGCTTCAAAGCAATGTTTGATTTTATTTGTTGTTGTTGGTTTACTAAATGTCCAGTATGTATAGCCACATGTCGAAACTGGTCCTATGTGGCATGTAATAATTCATTCTTCTAACCTCTAATTACAAAGGCTTACTGATCAAACACATTTTCCGCTTGTCTTATTCTGTTATTTATTGGTGTGATATATTATATATCTGTTGTTATTTTCTTAATTACATACGTGAGTTGCTGTACTAATGCACATTAACAGGGGTTGGGTTTTCGTTGACTTGGACTCTTAGACTGACCCAGCCTAAAAGTGGCCTGGGAGGTAAAGACGACCAGCTAGATATTGACCACATCACTTATCAAGTATCTATTGGTCTATTAATAATATTGGACTAGCACCATATCCCAAATAGAAGAGGAAGAAGTACTAGAGGAAGAGGAAGAAGAATACAAAGCAGGAAGGAGAAGAGGAATAAAAGGTCGAAGAAGAAGGCAAGAAGAAGCTGGTATTTCTGTTAGGTGTGGTGGTTGTGATTACGATGATGATGACGACAATGAAGAAGAGGAGGAAGAAAAATAAAAAGAATCTATATATATATATATATCTTCTTTTTATTCTTTCTTCATCTTCTTCTCATTCATAGCTGGACTTTAGGAGCCTGGTGTGTCTTGCCAGATCTAGAAGGCCTGATCATTCGGGGCCACATCGACGGACGGATGTCAGTCGCGGCGATCGGGTAAATCTTTGAGCTATAGCCTATAATGGGTGACGTTGGGACATTCTATTGTGATAATTTGTTCGCGTCTAACGTGAGCCGCGTGGTCAAGTGGTTACACATCCCCCCGCCCTACTCACACGCCAATGATCTGGAGTTCGACCCCAGGTCCAGCTAAGGATATACACTACTGATGAGCTCAAACGAGAGCGAAACTGAAGTCTAGTGCTTCCAACCCGACGTGGACAAGGCCCAAGGTTCGTACCCAAATGCGATCAACAGTGCCAGTAGTGGTTGTGTTCAATCTTCAAACCTCAAATCCCGAAACAAACCAAATAATATATATATATATATATATATATATATATATATATATATATATATATATATATATATATATATATATATATATATATATAATTTTTCTTCTTCTTCTTCAGCATTCCGAGCCATTGAGGTTCTTTGCTGCAAATACAATCTGTCTCCATTCGTCTCTCTGGTGGACCTTCTCTTGCCAGTCGTTGATTCCAAGTGCTTGTAGGTCTGTGTGTATATTATCTCTCCACCGCCTTCTTGGTCTACCTCGGGGTCTACGGTCATTTATTTCCTGAGTGTAAGCGAGTTTTGTTTCCCTATTATCTTCCATTCTTTCTATATGCCCCAGCCATTGTAGTCTATTAGCCTTCATGATACCAGTGATTAGCGGGGACTTAAACAAATCATAAATGTCTTTGTTACTTCTTCTTTTCCACTCTCCACTTTGTGTATCCCTAATGGGTCCAAAGATGCGTCTTAAAATTTTGTTCTCAAAGGTTTGTAACAAGGCTTCGTCTCCTTTCGTTGTACTCCAGGTTTCAGAGCCATACAGCACAACTGGTCTGATCAGTGTTTTGTATATTGTGATTTTGGTGTTACGAGATAGCGCCTTTGATTTTAGTAGATGTTGTAGTGCATAGTATATCTTATTTCCAGAGTTGATTCTAGTTTGTATTTCTTCCCTTATGATGTTGGAGCAGTTGAAGATTGTACCCAGGTATTTGTATGTTTCCGTTCTTTTAATGGTCATATTATCTATCTGTATGTGGCCAGAGTTTTTAGCCATTCCGTCTCTTGAAATTACCATATATTCTGTCTTATCTTGGTTGATAACCAGCCCCATCTGTTGGGCTTTTTCCTTTAAGTGAGTCAATATTTCTAATGTCTTTTGTTCACTTTGCCCTATAATATCTATATCATCTGCATAACCAAGCAGCTTGGATGTTCCTCCAATATCACATTCCTCCTTTACCTTCCTTACAACTTTCTCTAGAGCCAGATTGAAGAGTAGCGGCGATAGTGCATCACCCTGTTTCAAGCCAGATGTTATTTGGAAGGGGTCTGATTTCCTGCCTTTATATGTTACTATATTATAAGTATCTTCCATGCATAGTTTGGTCATGTTAATTAACTTCCTTGGTATTCCAAATTCCTGCATAACATTCCATAGACTATTCCTATGGACACTATCATAAGCCTTTTTAAAATCCACAAAAATGTTATGGAGATCTCTTTTATATTCCCAATGTTTCTCGGCTATTTGTCGTAAGATAAATATCTGATCTATTGTTGATCTGTTTTGTCTAAAACCCGCCTGGTAGTCACCTAATATGTCTTCTGAATATGGTTTTAGTCTATTTAGTAATACTGCGGATAGTATCTTATAGCTTGTGGACAGTAGTGATATTCCTCTATAATTTCCACATTGGAACTTGTCTCCTTTCTTAAAGATAGGTATCAATAATGACTCTTTCCAGTCATGGGGTAATTCTTCTGTCCTCCAGATTTTTATTATTAGTTCGTATAGCTTTAGATGTAATGCATGGCCACCTGCCTTTATAAATTCAGCAGCAATTCCATCAGTCCCAGTTGCCTTATTGTTTTTAAGTCGTGTGATTACATATAGGATTTCTTCAAATGTAGGTTCTTCAATTTGTGGTTCGCATGTTAGAACCTCTTCCTGTGGGAAAATGTTACTTGGAGCTTCACAATTTAGTAATTCAATAAAATATTCTTTCCATGTGTTGCACATTTCTTCATTGGTATTTATCATATTCCCATTTTGTCTTTTAAACCATATGTGTTTTGTTGGTGCCCTCGTTTCATTGACTTCAGTACTTTAAAAAACTTTCTGGATTCATTTTTCTGGTGATTAGTTTCCATATCTTTGATTATATTACTCATATATTCTCGCTTCTGCTGTCTGACTATTTTTGTAGCCTCTTTACATTCATTTCTATAATGCTCTTCCTTTTGGATGTTATTGATGTCATTTAACCATACATGTCTGGCATTCTTCTTCTTAGTGACTGCTTCTTCACATTTTTGATTGAACCATCTGTTCTTTCTATACGTGGTTGACACACCGAGACATTCTTCTGCGGTAGATTGAATTGTATTCTTGATGTTCAACCAAGTTTGGTCAACGCTTTCCTCCAAAGGGTTTTGCAAAGTTTCAAGTTTACATTTTATTTCATCTGTAAATTTCTCTTTGACTGTAATGTCTTGTAGTTTTTCTCTGTTTTTTTTTGTAGTTTTTCTCTGTTCTCTGTTTTTCTCTGTAGTTTTTCTCTGGATATATATATCCATACACACACACACACATACACACACACTGTGGGGAGTCAATAAGTAAGCCACACAGTTATGTGGGATGGCAGGTAAATGTAGTTGATGTTTTCTACAGGTGTCATTGGGTGACAGCAAGATATAATTTTATGCTCCCGTTCGTCAGGTGGCGCTAGGTGTCTCATGCACATGCGCAGCGCATAAACAAAATGGCGACTGTACTTACGGAGTGTTCAACCAATTCAATTCAGTTCAATTCAACTTTATTTTTACAGGGTTACAAATTTGGCACGCAGGCCCGTCTTACATTAGGCCTTTCCAAAAACTCATCTTTCACTCATCAATAGTGCATGATACATTCACATAGGAAAAAAACATTGTCAAAAGAATGTTGTAAACATAAACACCTACAAAGACCCCCACCAACCCACACACATCCACCACCCACCCACACACAACCCCACCCACAAGCCCACAAGCCCCACCCACCCACACACACACACACACACACACCTCACCCACCACACATCACCCACCCATACACACACTCGCCACCCACTCACACATACCCCTACCCACCCACACGCACCCCATCCTCCCACACACATCCTCACACATCTACACACAGTCCCCACCCACACACACCCCACCACTCACCCATCCACACACACCCACCCTTCCCCATCAACACACATCCCCCACACACACACATCTCCCCACCCACACACCCATCCCCTAGCCCACACAAAGACCAAAGAGCAACGTGCTGTTGTGCGTTTTTTGTGGGCAAAAGGACTGCCTGCAAAGTACAGTCATAAGGAAATGCCTCCTGTTTATGCTGACAATTGTTTGTCCCGTAAAGCGGGCATAGCTGGGTAGAAACATTTTCTCAAGGACGCTCTAACTAGATTGGGTGTTCGTTCTTCAACAATGCCAGACCATATACGGCTCGATTAACTCAGGAGAAAATTAACCAACTAAGATGGGAAGTTCTAGAACATCCACCTTACAGCCCCGACTTAGCCCCTAGCTATTTCCATCTTTTTGAACCCACCTTGGCGGGAGATATTTCGCGAATAACGCCGAAGTTGACTGTGAAGTGAAATCGTGGTTTAGAAAAAAGTACATGCAGTTCTATACAGCCGGTTTGGGGGGACTGTTAAAACGATGGGATAAGTGTATCAATGTTGGTGGACATTATGTTGATAAATAAAGGGAAATAAACTGGTTTCAAGTTGTTCTCTGGTTTCAAGTTGTTCTCATATTTAGTTATTTTTCTACAGCCATTTGTGACTTACTTATTGACTTCCCTTCTCGCGCGCGCGCATATATGTGTGTGTGTGTGCGCACACACACACACGTACACACATCTTTCCTCAAGTTTTCTAGTCGTCCAGATCGATACACGTCAGTGTATTTCTCGCATCATTGGCGTGTCTGGAAACGTTTCTCACCGACTAACATTTCTAGTGAAATGGCACGATCTCGCCCGAGTCTGTGAAAATTAAACCTTCAGATCCAGCGCTAGATGCGATAAAACACAGCATGGAGATAATACCTGTGGTTTAGTTCATTTGGTTTCCAAGGACTATCACTAGAGCTCATAGATAAACTCTAAAGTGCTCTGATCCACTGTCTGATATCACAAAAGGCAACCTCAGCATAGAGAATAAGCTCGGCAACAACCCTGTGAATCTTAGCGTGTGTTTAAATTCCGTGTTCTGTGATGGAGAGGCGGTGTGCAATTCAAGTGACACGTTAAGTATTTCATTTGCATAAGATGCAGATATACAAAAGCTTTCGCCTGCACTTAACGATCTTCAACCGTCGAGAGGCATGTAAAGTAACTAATTATGAATTATATTGACATAACCTTCAGTTATACAAAAGCATGGGCCCTGCTCTTTACAATTTTCAAACTGTCGTGGAAATTTAAAGTGAGAAGCTATGTATTATATTGACATAAGCACTGGCCTGATCTTTGCAATCTTCAGTTGCCGATGGATTTTCAAGACGAATCCGGAATAAATTCATCATTATCATAATGTGCTTTGCCAGCTGGCTTAGAGGTCCATGTCTTTCCACAGATTTATGTCCCTGGTGCTCTCGATTATCTCTGCTCATGATATACCTCCACGTCATCGTCTCAGTCCATCCAGCTTCATTTCTCTCGGTCTGCTTCGGTCTCCTCTCCCACTGATGTTTCCGGTCGTCGTGATACTCTTCAGCACCCCTCCTCTCATTGCATGATGAAAGAATGATGTTTGTCACCTTCTTATGGCTGTTTATACTGTTCTACCTTCATTATGCCCGCTCCGTGATGAAGGAGTTACGGACGCATTTCGTTATTCCCTCATATCGCGTTTGAAACACAGCTGTTGGCGGATTTGGAAGCAAACTGCTTTGCGTTGAGTTTTTCATAAAATGGGGTGGATGCTGGTCGTTCATAAAGCAATGGCAAACTACCGGACGTTAACTTGCCAAAAGATCACAAACAGCCAAAACAATGATGTGGTTGACTGGCGACGTCCTTTAAAGGATATGCAACTAACTAACTTTCATTATACTTTTCAAGGCAATTGTTAGTTACTCTGACAGTCCACTTTGTTGGTATAATTCGTCTTAGGAACCACATGTCCAGTTTGACTACTTCATTACCTACAAACCCCTGACTTCTATTGTTCATTCACGTTCCATGGTTCACCACCATACAGGTTCTATTTAACAATTTTAAGAAGTTAAAGTCTTTTACTAAGTTAAAACGTGGGTAGGTTTTCCCTTAGAACAAGGCCCAAGATCACATACACTTTGAATGGTATTGGTATATATTTAAGACGATCAATAGTAACCCAGGACAATTACATAAATAACACCTGAAGCATGGCAGGAAGTTCACATGTCTGGTTTAGGATTTCTTTCTCTCTACATTTAGTTCGCTGCCTCTTTGGAGAAGAGTTAGGACACAGTACGTAATCCCGCACACCAGCGTTCGAAAACACAGCTGTGAGCGACTTGGCAGCAGACCACCTTACGTTGGGTCTTTATGAATTTGTATGGGTGCCAGTCGTTCATAAAGCTATGGCAAACTACTGAACGTAAACTTGCCCATCATCATCATCAAATGCCATGCCTGCTGGCGTAGGCGTTCATGACTATCCACAGATCTCGGTCTTTGGTTTTCAGGATCAACTCCGCTGTTGATATTCCTACATGCCACCATCGCAATTCATCCAGCATCATTTCTCTTGGTTTGTCTCTGCCTCGCTTCCCCTCGATCTTTCCAGTCGTCACGATGTTCTCCAATGCCTCTCTTCTCATCACATGACCAAAAAGCTGTTTGCATCTTTCATATTGTTATATATAATGTTCTAGGTTCATTAGCCTCTTTCAGGCATTCGTTGTTAGTTACTTTGGCAGTCCGAGGAATTCGCAACATTCGTCTCAGGAACCACATCTCTGTTGCTTCTAATCTCTTCCTAATTTGTTCATTTACATTCCAAGATTCACAGCCATACAGCAAAACAGGTTCACCTCAGCACTCTCTTTCTTACATTCAATGATAGTGACCTATTGCATAAGATATTCTTCATTTTCTGAAATGCAGTCTTTGCTTACCCTATTCTGCTCTTTATCTCTGTTGTGCATCTTCCATCTGATGTTATAAATATCCCTAGATATTTAAAACTATCCACTTGTTGAAGAATTTTCCCTTCTTTCTCTATTTCACATTTGGGTGTTATCTTTTTGTTTAATATTACCATTGTTACTGTTTTCTTGATATTCAAGGAGTGTCCTTTCTTTGCACTCTCTGTTACTACAAAGGAATCACGAATAGCCCAAAAATTCACTACTGCGTCCCGTAAAGGATAAACAACAACATATGTTTATGTACTGGTCAAGTGTTAGAGTCAACATCTTCAAATTGTTATTACCCAGTTATAATAGTGGACATTACGTTTTTAAAGAGCATACTTCATCTTCATCTCAGCTTGTTCCGCTTGTGCCTTGTGGTGTCGAGGTGAAGCCTACACATAGGAAGAGTTCCAGTTTATGGGCTTCATGTATATCGAGATTCCCACGGATTCTGTTATTCCCTCTGTCCATCGTTTACATGACCGGCCTCTTCTTCTGGTTCCATTTGGTCTGAACATCATTGCTTGTTGTGGTTTACTGTTAGTAGGTAGCCTATTTATATGGCCGAACCATTTAACCTTTTGTTTTCTAATGAAATCTAGCTCTCTTATACCCCCCCCACCCTCACACACACACACACACACACTTTAGTCACAATTTCTTTATTTCTAATTTTCTCTCTTCTTGACACATTGGGTATTCTTCTCAGGAATCTCATTTCTTTTTTTGCAATTTCTCTTTTCTCTTTTTATGGCATTTTCCAGGTCTGGCATTGGTAGCATAGAGTTGGTAAGGAAGATTGTGGTGTAAAGTGCTTTCTTAGTATCACTTGGTGCGTGTTTGTCTTTAGCATATGATATGATTCATCTGTTCAGTTCATATGATATATAACTCCGCAGTATGCACCTGACGAGATGCAGGCAATAATGTGTGTAACCTAAAGTTACAGGCACCTAGTCAATAACGGTTGGAAATAACAGCTCCTAATATTGGTTTCTCCTCTTTTAAGAGTTAACAAGATAGCAGTGTTTACTAGTCACTACTTTTCAACGTAGAATAGGTTGCTAAGTGTAGATGCGTTAAATTAAAGTTAGCTGCATGTTCTTTACAGAACGCTGCATTCAACACCAGCATTTATTGGCTACGTGTGATTTACCAGGCAATTTGACGCTGAGTAGTTTGCTATTGCTTCTGAACGGCTAGAGCCTCATACTTTTAAAATCAACGCAAAGCAATAAACTTCCAAATAGTCCGCAGCTTATTGCATACCCTTATCTCGGTATGTTGGAAAATTGTAAAACTGCGTTTTACTAGTCCCCTAAGCCATAGACACCTACGTTAAGACTGTGTTATTACTGGGTGTGTAGCCCTTAACGTGAAAAAAGAGTGTTGAAGTGCTACATAGAACCTGTACTTTTATATGGATATGGAACGTGGATATGAGCAGACAAGCTGAAAAAACATCTGATGGCTGTGGAAATGTAGTTTCTGTGGGAAATGAGCAAATCCGATAAGAAGAAGATGAAAACCGTAAACTGATAGTAAACTTACACGTAGACAGTTAAAAACAATTTGGGCACGTTATGAGAAAAACATAAACTAGAGAACTTGGTAACAACTGGCAAGATTGAGATGGGAGGGGGGGGGGGGAACAAGGGCAAGGTAGAGGATTAAATATCTGGATGGCTTGGCCACAAGACATAGTCGAGACAAAAGCACAACACTGATCCACGACTCTGGTGATCGTGTGAGATGGCGAAACATGACAGGCCAGACTTATCGGCATGGCCTATGATGACGATAACCCAGTTATGTCCTCCTTCAACGGTTAATACAGAATCGGCATCATACGTTAAGGGAAAAATAATCTTTCTCAGAAAGTGTGCAAGTTTTAAATGCAAGTTGTTCCAGAAAAAAAAAAACAACAACAACTGCAGATTCAAACTATTGTGGAGGGAAAAGCAAACAAGGAAGTATTATAAACACTGAGATTGAATAATACATTACTCAGTGAGATTTTGCGCTCGCTCGCTAGCTTTGAACTCAAGGGTAGTCCATACACGTGCTACAACTCCTAGTGCACTGGGCTGATTTTTTCGCGTCGATTAGCTTTCCCTATTACCAGTGTCCCTCGACATTAGGCGAACCCACTCCGACGTCAGATATACTTGTAATTAACGTCCCCAAAATTAAGGAAGGGAAGTCACCATTTTAGTCCAACTGACCGATGTGTCATAAAATCACTGTGGATTAACCAGATGATGATAATACAGACAGTCTGTTTCACGGCATGTTTTCAAGGCCACAATTGTTGTTAACCAGTACAGAAAAACAAGTCGGGTCTAAGTAGAATTGCCAAACTCTCGAGATGAAAGGGACCGACGAATGTTTGGTTGTGAACAAAGAAAGACAACTCTTGCATTTATTAAATCAAGGGGACATAAGATTTCTGGAAATAGTTAGTGCCCCTGGGGACACCTGCGTGACATCAAAGACTTCAATGGAACACCCCCGGCTCTTTGACAGATACAAGACTTGGGTACATTAGTGTTGAAAAAAACGTTGACTAAAGCAGACGTGCTTTGTCACTGCAGTTGTGGATTTTAATAACATCTACCGTGTGCGGGATTAATTAGATTTAATTTTACACGTGCCTGTTATGGCAAAATGTAGATGTGATTTAGAAGAACTGCTGTGTTGCTTAAGGTTCCCCTACGTCTATGAGGAAGCTCTACACTGGGTTTGATGGATGTCAACTCTCATTAAGAAGAACATCCAATGAACATTCAGGTTATGTTTATAAGATGAATAAATACCCAGAAGAAAGTACAATCAGCACTGTTTATGCTAGGCCTAGAATCCAGAGGGTTCATACGAACCGGGCTCAAGTGAGAGAAACATTATAAACGATTCTGTTACAATAGGGATTTACCCAGGGTGGGTGATACTCGTTTCTTCACCACATACCACTGAACAATAGAGTCTAGAGAAAGACATTTTGACATGAAGTTCTAGATGAATAAGTTAGTGTAGAGAAAGACGTTTTAACATGAAGTTCTCGTGGAATAATTTAGTACAGTGAAGAAGTACTTTAGAACAGTTTGTGTGTGACAATCTATGAACATGGATTAGAACAAATGTGAGACCTGTGACATTAAAACCTAGTTCTCACGGTACAGTGATCCGTACTTATTGGAGTTATAGGGACTGTAGTCTTTACAGTGATTGACAGATCCATGAGTAAGGTTATACAATAACTATTTTTTGGTGGATCATGCATCTAGTCGACCCAGTGGATCCCGGAGAAAGTCAACGTCTGGAAGAAGAGGCGCATCAATCGGTGAGGTGTTCACGTACTAAGCTATCATGCTGTGGTGTACCCTTGCTATGATGACCATCTGACTTGGGCTCCTGATCTGCTGCTCTGAATCTACATACACACTAGAATATTCGACACACATTCCACACAGTACACACACACGCCTCTCACACCCATACTCTTTGCTTTAATAAATTATTTTGTATTTATTTGTTAAAACTAGAGTTGTTGAGTATGTTGTGTTGGGGAAGAGTGAGAGGGGGCATGATCTAGGGGTGAGTGAGAGTGAGAAAGAGGTGTCTGCAGACTGACGGAGTTTTGTGGACGGAGTCTGGTGGTTTCTCTAGGACAATAATATTATGTTAATAAAAATGTGGGTGTTGATTCCCCTCACTCCAGGGACGACACTAAAGTAAGAAGGGATAACTTACGACACGATGTAGAAGTTGAACCCGCTAGCTTGGCATCAGCACACCATATGTTTAAGAACGGACGCTCTTATCCATTCGGTCAGGCTGACCTCCCTTCAATGTAACTGAGGATGTACAGTGTAGGTACTTCTACCATATGAAGAGGCACGGCTCTGTTAGAGGATGGCAGTAAAGGTCAAGGATTCTTGTTCACTCTTGGAGAAATATTTGGTATATGGTGCCAGTATAATAATTATTTATACCCATCGACACTTGATCAGTAATGAGGTCAGTATTATCTCCGATCGCCTTTACTGCCAAAGGCATTTCATGATACCAATTTATGCAGGGGCGACTTGGGATTCCAGGTCATACAAAATTCAAATTTCGGAGAAGTGTCTAGTCGAGTGGCTAGAAAGCAAGGCTCTTATTTGGGAGACCCGAGTTTAAAGACTCGTTAAGCTGGTGCATTTTTATTTCTGCCTGGGGCAAAACAGAAAACCTTGACGTGCACAGTTCGCTGCGAATGCACTAGAAAGGCGGCATTAATTCCTCAGCCTCAAGATTCCCCTGTCCTACACCCCAAGGTGCTACTCGCAGAATCCACAGCCTAGAATACCGTGCGTCACTTTAAGTGACTGAAAAATCCCCAGTGATTTTACCAACTTGCACATAGATGTGCTCCAGTATTCGATATACTACAAGGGGATTTTACCAATGCCCACATAGATTTGCTCCAGTAATCGAGACGCTAAAATATCCGGCTAGTATTGTATTCCAATATTTTTACAAGTCACTGATGGCCAACTGTGTGTTCAGGCGTGTTGGACTGTTCATTTATAAGTGTTCTAAAGCAACGAGCTTAACACTTTTATTACCAGTCATTAAATAATTAAATGAAACGAGCTAAAGAGGGTTGGATCGTGCTCACTTTAAATTCCCCGTGTGTTGACGTCGGGATAGTGGGTTCACTCCCTGCACCGGTCAGTTGGACTTCAACGCTGACTTCTCAATCAGAAAGCACCGGCAAACTACGGTGACATGGCCTACAAAAATCAACATGGGGTTTATCGCAACGTCCAGCGAAGAACATGCAACAACCAATCAATAAATGGTAACATGGTAAAATCTTTTTTCGAGCTTGCTCACACACAAAAAAAATAATTAATAAGGTAATTATATTTAGCTGTTGCATTTCTTCCTTTGTGCTAACCTCATTTGTAAAAATGAGCTTTGAATTGTTATTATTTGTGGCACTCTTCCGAATGACGGTCCTAAATTATTTAGTATAAAAAGTATCCCTTACAGGGCCTCATTAATTGATGTTGTCGATCACTTCCGGTTCAGTGTGACGTGGACTGCTAGACCGATGAGATGGATGCAATAAATGTTTCCTGGGCCCGGAGGGCCCTCACTGTCGTGGGAGTTTATATCTATTTCCACATATAACTGATAGGTGTACACTCCGACGACTGTGAGGGCCCTCCGGGCCCAAAAACATTTATTGCATCCATCGATCGGTCTAGCAGTCCACATCACACTGAACCGGAAGTGATCGACAACACATTCAATGCTCGTTCCTATATGTACATTTTTTTTTCACAAAGAACATGCTTTCGGACAATATTTACAACTTTTGTGCCACAATTTCCACATATAATTGTGAAATATTATTGGTACGTAATTCCATTTTCTCATTTCTCTATTTTAGTTCGTAGAGTTTCATAATTTTAAAAAATTATATCACCCAATGAAGCCATGTAAGAGATGCTTTTTACACTAAATAATTTAGGACCGTTATTCGGAAGAGTGCCATATTTGTTATAAGACAACATTATTTTCTAAATCAACACAGAACGCCATCCGTCTGTTATATTTAATAGAAACCTCGACCACGGCTGTATTCGTACTTGACAAAATCCGTTTCGGGAACCTAACGCCTTGCAACTATATTCATTATTTTCTGTTGCTGACTCGCAAACACAACACAACGAATGACTTACAACAGCTTTCATTATTTGTGTAGTGTGTGGGGCCAAAGTGCAGGCCTAGGGCTGAAGACTGTTATTTCATAATACAGACAATCAGTGTTAAGATTACGTGGCGAGAAGAATAACAAGAACTCACACCCGTCAGCCACGTGTCCGAGATAAGAAACATTATAGGAGGGTTGACCTTGCCATTTCGACGAGTCGAGAATGCTGAATATAAAAATAACAATGCTATCTGGTTATGAAACAGACAGATACGAACTGGGTTGTTGTTGTTGTTGTTGTTGTTGTTGTTGTTATTGTTGTTGTTGTTGTTGCTTCTTCTTCTTCTTCTTCTTCTTCTTCTTCTTCTTCTTCTTCTTCTTCTGTTATAGAATTCTTGCCAGGAAGCATCGCATAGAGAAGGCAGATGTAATTTTCTATCTACCGCTTGTCTTGTTTCTTGTGCTAACGCATCATATTCGATTTCTTTAGTGTCTCTTTTACTCTTTCTAGCAACTCTTTCTGGGTCGCAGTTGTTTAGTGTTACTACTTTTGACATAGGGCTGGATTGTTTGCCCGTTGTGTTGCTATTCGTTGGTTGATTTACTCCCCCCCCCCCCCCCCTTCCTATCTTGAGCATATTTATGTGTATTTAAATCCTCCAACGGTTTGCTGGACCTGTCTTAGAATCATCTTCAACTCACACTTTCGCATAAATAGAAACACACTTAGATAACTACATGTTTTCTCAATTTATCATATAATTTCAAATTTTCTTGACATAGAAAAAAGCACCCATTGTTTACATGGCTATCTCGACGAGATTGGTTGTGTAATATTTGTTTGTGTGCTAATCTTCCAGAAATGTATGGAAACACAATTCCGTTATACTCCTCATTCCGTATGCAGTGTTGCCATCACGTGATGCAGATAATGTGTAAGAACACACCGACTTGTCAAAAGGGCATTAGTAAATGTAACATTAACACGGAGATCAAACACGTCTCACCCGTACCTTATGCATACGTTAGTGAAGATTGGTAGGCAAACAAGATTACATTTCTCAACTATCACAAACGCCCGTTAGTGAATGCAGTTTCACAGTTTTCAGGCATACCGAATCAAGTGTTTGAAGTTAGCCGTAGCGACATCAAAGCAGATCATTCTGCGTTGATTTCGATGTCATGAGAGTCGGCAGTTTAAAAAGCTTTGACAAACTCATTCATTGGCACCTTGCCGTCTTGACAGACGATAGTTTGTGCTTCAAATAGGCATAATAATTATTACCCATGGCGGTAGCGAATGTGACTGATAAGGCCAATTCGCGCTGTAAATGTTCGTCCACAGTGGGTGCATGTGAACACGTGGTCATTTCCACCATCATGCACCATCTTACGTCTCACACGCTCGGTGTGTGACTTATCTGCAATAATTTTCTCCTTTGTCTTTATTCCATTTCTGATGTTTGCCCTCCATGCAACACTTCAGCCGCGACTTGCTCCCAATGTGCATTATCAATGCCTGTATCAATCATGTCCCGCTTACACACATCCTTGTATCATAGTAGAGGCCGACACTGAGATCTCTTATCCATCTGTAATTCACCAAAAAAGATGTCCTTTGGTATTCTACCATCATCCATCCTCCTAAGATGTCCTATCCATCTAAGTCTACGAAGACTGAGCATGGAATAAACCGTCACACAACCTGATCTTTCCAATACTTCAGTATTTGTGATTTTGTCTTGCCACTTAATACCAAGAATTCTTCGCAGACACCGCATATGAAAGCTGTTTAAACGTTTCTCTTGGTGTGAGTAAGTTGTCCAGGCTTCACTGCCATAAAGAAGAGTACTAAGGACACAGGCTTGATAGACAAGGACTTTTGTTTTGGCAGTAAGCTTCCTGTTCTCCCAGACTCTTTTTCTTAACCTGTTCATTGTTGTTGCTGCCTTACCAATCCGGATGTTGATTTCCTGATCTAGGGATAATTTGCTATTTACCACTGATCCTAGATATGTAAAATGGTCTACCATCTCTAGTTCGGCGTCGTCAATAAAGATTGATGGTACCCCATGTGCACCTTGTGACATAATCTGTGTCTTCTTTTTGCTAATTGTTAAACCAAATTCAGAACAAGCATTGGAGAATGCAGATAGTAGACATTGTAATTCTTCCTCAGAGTGGGTCGTAACTGCAGCATCATCTGCAAAAAGCAACTCTCTGATCAGTACCCTCCTAATTTTGGTCTTGGCCTTCAATCTCTGAGCATTGTAGAGGCCGCCATCTGAGCGTGAGTGAATGTATATACCACCATCCTGATCACGAAAGGCATATTTCAGTAGAAGTGAAAAGTATATTCCAAAGAGGGTGGGAGCTAGTACACAACCTTGCTTAACTCCACTCTTGATTTCAAACTCTTCAGAAGTTGCACCATCAAACTTGATTATACCCTTCATGCCTGTGTGGAACGATTCCACAATGGACAGAAGAGTTGGTGGGCAGCCAATCTTCTTTAGTGCCTTGAACAGACCCTCACGACTGACCAAATCAAATGCCTTTGTGAGGTCGATGAAGGCAATAAACAGTGGTTGATTCTGTTCACGGCATTTTTCTTGCATTTGTCGCAATGAGAATATCATATCAATGGTAGACCGGTTCTGTCGAAAGCCACACTGTGATTCGGGGTAGACTTGATCTCCTAGGACTTGAAGTCTGCGCAGAACAATTCTGGCAAATACTTTTCCAACAATACACAGAAGTGAGATACCCCTATAGTTGTTGCAGTCGCTCCGATCGCCCTTGTTCTTGTACAGTGTTATGATGCTTGAATCTTTGAAATCCTGTGGACTTGTCCTTCTCGCCAGCATAGCTCTATTAGCTGGTGGATCTGTAGAGTGAGTGTGTCTTGCCCACTCCTGATCACCTCTATTGGAATCCCATTCTTACCTGGAACCTTGCCAGATGCAAGTTCATTTATAGCACACTTAACTTCTGTTATAGTGGGAATTGTGTCCAGGTGGTCAAGAGTTGGTAGGGCCTCTATGGCGTTGAGGGCATCATCCGCTAGTTTGGTCTCACTTGAGTAAAGCTCCAAATAGTGCTCTACCCATCTGTCCATCTGCTGTTTCTTATCAGTGATGATTTCTCCAGTCAAGGTTTTCAATGGTGCACTTCTTTTGATCACTGGACCACAGGCTTTCTTTATTCCTTCATACATGCTTCTGATGTTTCCCTTACCACTTGCGATTTGAATGGACTCACATAACTTGATCCAATAGTCATTTGCACACTGCCTGGCAGCCTTTTGCACATCCTTCCTAGCTTGCTTTAGCTCACTCAGAGTGTTACTACGTTGGTCTTTCCTTAATTCTTAAGAGAGCTATCTTCTTCTTATCAATCAAGGGCTGCAGAGTCTGGCTGTTTGCCGCAAACCAGTCCTGCCTCTTATGATCCACAGTGCCGTAAACCCCTATGGCAGTTTTATAAAGAGTTTCCTTAAGTTTACCCCACTTTTCACTTACTGTACAAGTTGCTGTTGAAACTGAAAGCACTTTTCAGGATCGTGAGTGTTAATATTAATCATGGGGCTAGATTTGTGTTTAGCTGTGTAGATTCTCTTTGGTCTCAGTCTAACCCTTGCAACAACCAAAGAATGATCCGTATCACAGTCAGCACTGTGGTAACTTCAAGCCAATGATATATGGTTCAGATGTTGTCTCCGTGTGATGATGAAGTCCAGCTGGTGCCAATGGCCGGATCTTGGATGTTTCCATGTGAAATTATGCAGCTCTTTTTTTTATAAAGTAGTTTGTAATACATAGGTCATTTCAGGTGCAATGCTCCAGCAGCCTTTGCCCATTTTCATTCATGCGACCGATGTTGTATTTTCCAAGGTATACTGGCCATGAACTCGAGTCCTTGCCCACACGAGCATTGAAATCACCGAGCACATAAATGTAGTCAGATTTTGGAACTGCCTTGATCACGGAGTCTAACTCCTCATAGAACGAATCCTTCACATCATCAGAGGAATCGAGTGTCGGTGCATATGCAGTAATAATGTTGGAAAAACCACAAGAGGTTACTAAGCGCAGGGATAATAGTCTTTTATTACCCCCTGTTGGAATTTCAATCATTCCCAGTAGCGAATTCTTCACTGCAAATCCCACACCGTGTTGCCTTTTTTCTGCCTGCTCTCTACCCTTCCAAAAAAGAAAGGTGTAATTGTTTTCCCTGAGTGACCCTTCCTCAGTGAGACGAGTCTCCTGCAGGCCAGCAATATCAATGTTAAGACGATTGAGTTCAGCATCAATCACAACCGTTTTTCTCTCATCGTCAATATTGGTCAAGTCAGTGGAACATCCTGGACACATTGTTCTCACTTTCAGGTTCTCACGTTCCTCAAGCCGTAGCTTGAGGTTTCTATTTTTCTTTTTATTAGGACCTGGTACATTGGTTTTACAGACTACGATTCAGATTTTGTCCTAGCCCCATGCACCCATTGAAGCAGGCAGGCTGTGGCGGATTAGCACCCAATTGGCCGGGGGCTGCCCAGATTGAGGCGGGCGGTAGCTGATCAGTGACACCTGTAGGTGCCTACCACCGTCAGAGGCAACGCGTGGCGCCTCATGTCTACGCCAATTGACAGGGACTTATAACCCGTAACAGTTGTCTCTCGCTTTGATTCCGAGACAGGTTAAGACCAGGGATGGAGTTATTGCCTCTCCATAGCACAAAGCCTGGGCTAAAATATAGAGATCATGTGTAGACCATGCAGCATGATCCCTCTCTTGGCCTGCCTAGTTCACTCCAGAGGAAAGATAACAGCAATACATCTGGAACAAAACAAGCTAAGAAGGGGCCGGATCAGCAAAGCAATGCTCTAATTGTCCGCCTCTCGGAGCATCGATCCTAGACCAGCTGCCAACCAAGGCTTAGGGTCGGGTCTGCCCTACCATGACATTTTGTCTTTAGGTTGCATTTCCTCGCACCAGGGTAAGGCTTGTGCCCTCCCAATTGCGCTCTTCCGCCCGAAGCCTTTGGCACAATGTGGGATATCGGGTTTCGTAAGCGCCGCCCAACTTTCGGTGCTAACAGAAAACAGGCAGTACCGTCTACTGTCATACGGTAGCTCAGTCATATCCTACTAAGATCTGACACGCTGACCAATATTGGCAAACTATTGAACCTAAAATTACTAGTAAATGACACACATCTAATAAATTATGGGGTTGAGCGCAACGTTCTGTAGAAGACATACAGATAGCTATCATAACCGCCTATGTAAGCTAATGGCCAGACTGCGAGAACAACAAATTAAAAGAGGGGTGGCCAAACAAGAACACTACACAGGAAGCCAAAGAAGATTGATAAACCAACACAGAACTGGTGTCGTTAGCTGCTACACGCTGCGGAATTTTCTGAGGGGATCCGAGTACTTATGGACTGAATGGTTCGATGTGCAATTAGGATGATCTGTCAACTAACTAACTAACTAACTAACTAACTAACTAACTAACTAACTAACTAACTAACTAACTAACTAACTAACTAACTAACTAACTAACTAACTAACTAAACTAACTAACTAACTAACTAACTAACTGTCACGGAAAAAACTGCAGTTTAGTGATTCCTTGATACAAGGAAGGAGGAGGGTTAACCATTGGGTACGTCATTCTGAGAGGAGGAATAAAATTAACGATCATTGACCTACGAATATAAAAATAGGATACAGGTGTTCGCCGAGTTCATTGCTTGACCATCGGAGCGTACGGACAGGGGACCCGGGGGGGGGGGAGGGGGGGGAGGGAGATCGCGTTGTGGGAAAATGAACGGAGAAACGATCAGCGGGTTAGGACGCTTTGCAGTATTCGCGTACGGGGAAACTTCGACCCGGACAAACACAGGAAGACGGTGATCAGAGAATAGATCTCTTTGAAGTGCGACGAGTGACAACGGAGAGAAACGAACAACTAACCACTACGTGATTTCACTGCTTTTTGATGGGCAGGATACGGCAAATTTGATTGTAGATCAAACAATCAACGGAGGAGTGAACACTTGTTATAAATAGTAGCAACTGGGGTTTCTGGTTAGTGTGTGTTCCAAACTGGGCTGAATGATATATGCCTCCTGAGTGGGGAAAGAAATACACGTCCCTAAGGGTTGAAAGAATATGGGATATTAGTGTGTTATTCGCTAGTGTATTTCGATTCCAGGAGGATAAGTGAATATATAAGGTATTATAATCTTAGTGTAATAGTAGCATAGGGATATAGGTGTTTGTTCTTAACGTGTGAAATTGCATTCGTTTATCTAGTCGTGTAAACTTTAGTGCACTCAGAAATCGTATGTCCGTATGTTTTTCGGAGGCTTTTCAGTATGGCTAGAGAAGGACTCTCACATAAGAAAATTATATGAAACAGACGCATATCACCAGATTACCTATCTTCTCCACAAGTTCAAATCCCCCTATTGAAATCAGAGAAGAGATGAAGGTTACTGCACTTGAGCAAATAAAGTACCTACTTAGAACCAACAAGAACATAGACATGTTTTAATATGAAGAAGTGATAACTTAACGTCAAATACAGAACACTGTATACTCAAACGAATATACAACTAAAACCCTTAAAAGGAAAAGACGTTAACCTGTGGCAAGCAGGGATACTTATAAATGCATGCAATTGCACTGTGCCGAAACATTAAACTTTATTAACAATAGACATGGTGTAGAACATTCATAGTAACTCTAGACAATGTTGGATAGTGGCGGTGTGTATTCAGACGTGGATTATAATACCTTCCAAAACGGGAAATATATGAATTTCAGTGACTTACCAAATCGGATTATTTTCTGGTGATAAGACATTGAACAGTTGTTTTCTTCAAGAATTGGATTAAGTCCAGACTCAAGCAGGAGGAGATCATTCAGGGTGAGATCACTCCATTTCTGTGTGTGCTGTCCTGTGTTTTGGCCGACAGATGAGGCGAGAGGAACTACGGCACATACGAAGTCAACCGTCCTATCTTGCATTCACACTAGTAGACAATACCAACTACATATATGCAGTCCATACATACACCAGACATAGTTTTTTATTAATAAATCTTTTATTTATCGTTGAAAGGAACTGATGTCGGAGTATGTGTTGAGGGAATAACAGAGAGAGAGAAAGAAATAGATATATGGAAGGGAAGACAGAAGGGAGGAGTGTAGACAGAAGTCAGTCAATAATCCCAACAGATAATACGTTTGAAGATGTGCTTGTTGATTCCACATTCCTCCCGGGAAAACAAGTGACACTAACTAACTAACTAACTATGTAAGCTATGTCAAACTCAGTTTTCTTCATGTTTATGCAGGTCTGGTAGAGTAATGGCACCAGTCTTACCGATACAGCAGTTAACAGTTCCGTTAAGTAAAGACCCCTTTACCAAGTGATAAGGTGTTTTGGGTTATTATTCCAGCGCCATATTCGTTACACCAATCGGTACTCAATGGATGGTGTAGTCAACAACACGCCGGTCGACTTTACTTTCCAACACTTTTCCTGCTACCAAGTTTAGGCTGAATCAGTCTGGGAGACCATGTTAATGGGGTTTTCGATCACTGGATTGCATACGTATGACCACTGGGCCGTCAGGCAAAATAGAACGCCATTAGTGACACTTAATTTGTCCATACCCGTACAACCTAGAAGGCGATCCTGCATCATAACAAATGAAAGATCGACTTATTTGAGACATGGATGGTGAGGTATGCATGTGCATTAAAGTGATCATTTTAATTATCTTCATCACAATGTGTCCTACCAACAGGCGTAGGCGTTCCTGCATCTCTACTGATCTCAGCCCTGGGGTTCTTGATCAATTCTATGATACAATTCCGAATTGCTGATCTTTCCCGTCGTCATAGTTTAAAATAACCATCTCTCCTTATATGACCAAAGAACATCGTGTGTGTGTGTGTGTGTGTGTGTGTGTGTGTGTGTGTGTGTGTGCGTGTGTGTGCGTGTGTGTGTGTGTGTTAAGTTGCATGTCCCTCACAGGACGTAGCAGTCAACCCCAGAATTTTCGCTGTTCGTGATTCTTGGGCAAATTTTACGTTCAGAAGTTTGCCATTGCTTTCTGAACGACCGGCTCCTATACCATTTTTTCGAAAAAACCAGCACAGCCGTGTTTCGAACCCGGGTATAGGGGCTCACTAACCGCGAACGCAAGCCCTTAGCATATATATTTCGCATATCATTTACAGGACATCGCTGTCAACACCAGCATTTTACCGATGTCGTTGATTTCTTGGCAAGATTACTCTCAGTAGTTTGCCATTGCTTTTTGAGAGGCCGGCTCACTTATCCCGTACGTAGCCAGCGCGGTGAGAACCGCTTCAAATTCTCGCGCGCTGCGTTACCCCACGTGGATAAACGGGATTACGGAGAAAGTCGTTTATCACCTAGGCCAGGGAGACGGTATATATATATATATCATCCCGGTCAACATCGCAAATAGACAGGCAGGCCGACAAAACTTTAAAGAATTGATTGTCTCCGGGCATGGTTTACTACTGCAATACCCCTATTTTTAGGCTTTGGGAACCCGGTTTCGAAGCCCAGCTTTTGAGTTGAGTGCTTAGTGAAAGGTGTGACACGGTGAACTGTGAGTTTCATTTTCGTTTGTGCCAATGGTGACTGTGTGGTGAAAGGCAGCTTCAGAAAATGGCGGAGGTCTAGTTGCCGACTCTCCAGGCGGCGGCCTATTGTGATAATGCGTGTGCAGCTGTTTGTGCTTGTGGCATAGCTGTCGTCCTCGACATTGAACTGCACATTCAAATGAAGGACGACCTGTTGTCGGAGTCTTAGCCATTTGGCTACCGTTTCCTTCATGAGTTCACATAGGACAATGAAGAGCATTTCGTTAGTTTTTTGCTGGCACAGGAATAGAGCATTTATAGGGTGACCCATTGCTATGAAGTTGGAACCGTTCTACTACTACTACTACTACTACTACTACTACTACTACTACTACTACTACTACTACTACTACTACTACTACCTACGACTACTACTACTACTACTACTACTACTACTACTACTACTACTACTACGACTACTACTACTACTATTACAACTACAACAACAACAACTACTACTACTACTACTACTACTACTACTACTTCTACTACTACTACTACTACTACTACTACTACTACTACTACTACTACTACTACTACCACTACTACTACGGCTGCTGCTGCTGCTATTTCTACTGCTACTACTACTACTACTACTAGTGCTACTACTACTACTACTGCTGCTGCTACTACTACTACTACTACTACTACTACTACTACTACTACTACTACTACTACTACTACTACCGCTGCTGCTACTGCTACTACTGCTACTACTACTACTTCTACTACTACTAATACTAATACTACTACTACTGCTGCTGCTCCTGTTGCTGTTGCAACTGCTTCTTATAATTGTATATAATGGTCTAGTTTCAATAACCTTTTCCACGCACTCAACAATTATTTCGGCAGTTCAAGGAATGCGTATGAAAAACTAAATCTCCATTGTCTTAAAATCCGCCCTAACTTGTTCGTTCGCGTTCCACAATTATTTAGGTTGATAAGGATTATTTATTTACTAAATGAAAGTAAATCAAATATAATCACAGTGTAGCAAGTCCTTTATAGAACCTCGTTCTTATCAAGACACACCGAGGTAACCTAACCGTCCTCTTCTTCTTACATTGAGGTTCTTTCTAAACTATCGTGATGTTTAAGAGAAGTGAAGTGAAAAATATTGGACAGACTGGTGGACGCCTAGCTGACCGCTTTATAGAAGAACTTAGGGATATTATTCGAAACTCTTATAAACCTATCTCTAACCATTTCATTTCTTCTGATGACAATGGAGTCAACGATGTATGGGTCACAGCATTAAAGCCATGTTTGTCTAATAACTTAAGATTAAAATTAAAAGCTAGTTAATCAACTCTTTGGGATGTATCCATCCGGAAGGAATCAATACTGTTGCAGATGCCACTTGATAACGCTGCTGACTTTCCTCTATATATCCATGTCTAACTGTTTGCACATCTTTTAGCTTCAACATTTTTCTTTATTTGGCACCTTTTACAATTGAACTTCTGCGCCGCCTTCCTAACAACGAAGGATTTGTGTTTTAATATTATCAAATTTTCTAAATTCATGTTTTTTCTTATTTTCTTAGATCTGTTTGTGTTGTCCCTAATGAAGATTTGAGTAATTGAAACGTCGTTAGTTGTGTAGTAGCATACCTATTTTTATTTTATTACTATTTTAAATTTTTATTTATTTTTTGTTTCTAAATTTCCCCCCATGTGATTTACATTTACTATTGTGATTTCGTTGTAGGGTATGTACACCGTGTTTGTGTTTAGTATATCTCACATTTTCGCAGAAGTTTCACACACCTGATTATATTCCTTATTATTGTGATATTTACTATGACTAAAGTATTTCAAGAGACATGATACTGTTTATGAGCTATATTTTTCTCCAGTGTTAAAATCTTGTAGAATGTTAATGCTTTTTTTCTTCTTCTAGGTCCACGGCACTCTACGAATGTTCTGTAAGATTTAAGTTCCGATTTTCTTCTGTAGAGATTTCTAAATGTTCCGTGACTCACGTCAGCAAGTTTTAAAAGAAAATATGAATGAAACTAAACAATAGCTTGAAAATATCGACCCCAAAATATCTGGCTCCCAATCTTCAGATGTTTTAATGAGTTCCCTATTCCTCTATTGTTTCTGTTTTCCGTGTCATTACCTTCATTGTCGGGTTATAGAGAGCTTTCTAAACTGGGCTATTATATGTGTAGTGGATATAATGTTATCCTCATTGTCTCTGTTATTCCAATAATTCATAGCGTGTAGTGTGTGCTTCCAGCTCTGATATAGAGCTATTTATTCTTTCTTCTTCAATGTTTCTCCCTTTATTCCCCGCTGGGGCATAGGTTCTCACCAACACACTTCAAGCCATCCTATCCCTTGCAGCTCCGTCCATGTCCTCCCCATATTATTTATTTATGTCGCTGTTTCTCTTCTCCAGCTGTTATAGATCTTCCTCTGTTACTTTTGACATCTGGATTCCAGACAAGGATCTTAAAAGTTATCCTAGTCTCTGGTTTTCTCAATATATGTCCTATCCAGTGCCAGCTTCTTTTTTTTTTTTTTCAATTTTGAATTCACTGGTCCTGCACTTTTTACTTTACTAGAATATGTGTGGCCAGCCGAGAGCACTATGTAGGAAGCCAAAGAAGACTAATAAACCAACACAGAACTGGTGTCGTGAGCCGCTTTACGCGGCGGGAATTACTGAGGAGGGGATCCGAGCACTTTTGGACTGAATGGTTCGATGTGCAATGAGGGAGATCTGTCGACTAAACTAACTATGTGAAGGCATAACACTTCCCATACCCAGCGGCAGTACCAGCCAAGGGACTATCATTACTTTAAATCTAAGTAAACAAGATTAATTAAATAAGATTGTCACATGTGTTTACTGCAAGTCTTTCGGAATTGAATTCGTAGCAAAGATAAGCAATGTTCTTACTTTGCCATTGTTAGCAGATGATTACCCAGGTAAATAAACTTTGGTGCATATGCTTCTGGCTTCACGCATGAGCAAATATGAAGCGACAAAATAAACTCGTAAATACACTATGTTAGACTTATTTGATGAGCATATATAACTGAATAGCCACAGGGGTATCGTTATATAGCTGAAATGAACGTAGTTACGCTATATTTTAACGAGCGACTGGGTGGTGCAGTGTCGATCACGCTTGCCCAGGTGTTCATGGGTTCCAATTCGTGTCGATGAAGATTTCTAAACTTGATCTAGACTCCTGGGTCGACCCAGCCTAAACATGGGTACCAGGAAGTGTATTGGAAAGTAAAGGTGGCCGATGGGATATTGGACACATTAGCCCACTAGTGACGATTGACGTATACACATATGGAACTAGCACCCTGTGCTTGATACGCCTCAAAACGTGTATAAAGGGTCTTTACTATTTCGATTATTTTACCACATAGCCATTACGCCTTAAGCGGTGTTTTTACTTTCTTTGCGCCTTTTCTTGGTACTGTGATATTCTTAATCAGTTATCAGCATATACCGGTGTATACTTAATTACGAAATAATCATGGATTCCGTACAAGACTTGCCATAAATATCATTTGGCGGACGACATGTAAACAATCTGCGTTATGCTGATAATTATGATTTTGTTCGCTGAAAAGTAAACGCAGGTACAAGAAATGATAACGACAACAGAAAGTCAAAACAACTGTTTTAGAATGAGCACCAGAAGTGATTGTAAGTGCAAAAACAATGTCTTCTCAAGGTAACATTAGAGTCAACGGAATGTGTCGGAAATAAGCCAGTGTTTGTACGTATGTGGGCGCTTTAATAACAGCAAGAAGTGAAATATGTATTATAGAAATAAAAGTAGAAAAGCCAAAAAGTAGCATTTAACAAGATGAAGAATATATATCTATCTATATCTATAAAACACAATGCATGTATGTATGTATGTGGGTAGGGATGTATTTGATGCGTTCGATAACGGTCCATCCGATTGAGATGAAATGTTCTACATGTTTTCTTTTCATTCCCGTGCAGCCAACTGTCATAGTTTTTTAGTGTAGAATCAGCTATTTACTTACTAAAAATTAATATTGTAATTACATGACTTAACATAAGAAAAGTTACATAAAGGGACATAACTTTTAGTAGCATTGCTATATCTTAGATTAAGTCCCCTGGCTATAGATAGACAGACAGACAGAGAGACAGACAGACAGACATAGATAGATAGATAGATAGATAGATAGATAGATAGATAGATAGATAGATAGATAGATAGATAGATAGATAGATAGATAGATAGATAGATAGATAGATAGATAGATAGATAGATAGATAGAACGAACGAACGAACGAACAGACTTTATTTTCAAAGGGTAACAAATTGGGCACGCAGGCCCGTCTTACATTCGGCCCTTCCAATCACTCATCTTTCTTTCATGAACAGTGCATAGGAAAAAAACATTGTCACATGAATTTTGTAAGCATAAACAATGCATATTACTATGTTATAGAGACACATCCACCACCCACCCACACATCCCCCATTCACTCCAACTCCCCCACCCAACCACACACACATACAATACATTCCCCCACCCATCCACCACATCCCTATACATCTCCCCACCCACACACACCTCTCATCCACCACACATCCCATCCACCCACACCCAAGCACACATACATTCAATAACCCACACATCCCCCACCTACACACATCTCCCCACCCACTCACATATCCTTTACCCGTCCCATTTCCCACCAACAATCACTCACCCAATATCTTCCTCCACCCACACACCTCCAACCACCCAACCAAACACACATTCCTCAGCCACACACACATCTCCCCGTCAACTCACATGTTCCGCACCTACCCACACACAAATCCCGCACTCACCCACATAATCTCCCATCTCCCCCAGCCCACTCACTTATCCCGAGCCCACACCTACAAACATCCCCCACCACCTCCTAACCTGCACACACTCACCCACCCACATATCCTCTACCCACCCACACATCCTCTACCCACCTATCCCCCAACCAAACATCCCTTAACCACACACCCTTACTCATATACAATCACCCACCCACACATCCTCTACCCAACCACACATCCTCCACCCAACCACACATCCTCCATCCACCCATTCCCCCAGCCACACATCCCTTAACCACACACCCTTACCCATATACACACACATCCCCACCCACGCACAATCTCCCCACCCATACAAACATCCCTCACACACATCCCCACCCACCAACACATTCCCCATTCACAAACACACACCTCCCATCCACGCACACACAACCCATACATTCATCCCCTCACACATCCCTAGACACACGTACTTATCCCTCAACCACTAACACCCACACGTCCCTTACCCACTCATCAACATATACATCTCCTATCTACCCACCCACACTCAAACATCCCAACCACCCATCTAAGCAAACATCCCCCACCCTCACACACATCATTCACCCACCCACAAACCCAACCACACCTTCACTTACCCACACAAACATCATTTATCCACACCCAGCTCCCCTCCCACACAATACCACACCCACACACATCCCAAAGACACATCCCTCACCCACACACACATCTATCCACACATCTCCTACCCATCCACACATCCCCCAACTACAGTCACCCTCAGATAGATCCTTAGATCCTATCCTTAGATAGATAGATAGATAGATAGACAGACAGACAGACAGACAGACAGATAGATAGATAGATAGATAGATAGATAGATAGATAGATAGATAGATAGATAGATAGATAGATAGATAGATAGATAGATAGATAGATAGATAGATAGATAGATAGATAGATAGATAGATAGATAGATAGATTACATTGGCACCTTTCCGTCTTGACAGACGATAGTTCGGTACATTGTGCTTCAAAAAGGCTTAATAACTGTCATATGGCAATAACTACGATCCATGGCGGTGGCGAGTGTGGCTGGTAAGGCCAATTCTTGCTGCAAATGTTTGCCCACAGTAGGTGCATGTGAAAACATGGTCATTTCCACCATTTTGCACCATCTTACGTCTCTCACGCTCTGTGTGTGCTTTATCTGCAATCATTTTCTCCTTTGTCTTTATTCCATTTCTGATAGTTGCCCTCCATGCAACACGTTCAGCGGCGACGTGCTCCCATTGTGCATTATCAATGCCTGTATCAATCATGCCCCGCTTACACACATCTTTGTATCGTAGTAGAGGCCGACCCTGAGATCTCCTACCCGTCTGTAATTCACCAAAAAAGATGTCCTTTGGTATTCTACCATCATCCATCCTCCTAACGTGTCCTATCCATCTAAGTCTACGAAGACTGAGCATGGAATACACCGTCACACAACCTGATCTTTCCAATACTTCAGTATTTGTGATTTTGTCTTGCCACTTAATACCAAGTATTCTTCGCAGACACCGCATATGAAAGCTGTTTAAACGTTTCTCTTGGCGTGAGTAAGTTGTCCAGGTTTCACTGCCATAAAGAAGAGTACTAAGGACACAGGCTTGGTAGACGAGGACTTTTGTTTTGGCAGTAAGCTCTTTTTGCTAACATGTTCATTGTTGTTGCTGCCTTGCCAATCCTGATGTTGATTTCCTGATCGAGGGATAATTTGCTATTTACCTCTGATCCAGGATATGTAAAATGGTCTACTATCTCCAGTTCGGCGTCGTCAATAAAGATTGATGGTACACCATGTGCACCTTGTGACATAATCTGTGTCTTCTTTTTGTTAATTGTTAAACCGAATTCAGAACAAGCATTGGAGAATGCAGATAGTAGATGTTGTAATTCTTCCTCAGAGTGGGTCGTAATCGCAGCATCATCCGCAAAAAGCAACTCTCTGATTAGTACCCTGCTAATTTTGGTCTTGGCCTTCAATCTCTGAGCATTATAGAGGCCACCATCTGAGCGTGAGTGAATGTATATACCGTCATCCTGATCACGAAAGGCATATTTCAGTAGAAGTGAAAAGTATATCCCAAAGAGGGTGGGGGCTAGTACACAACCTTGCTTAACTCCACTCTTGATTTCAAACTCTTCAAATCAAATCAAATCAACTTTATTAGGGTCACAAATTGGGCGCGCAGGCCCGTCTTACATTCGGCCCTTCCAATCACTCGTCTTTCGTTCATCAAGAGCATTATACATTTACATAGGAAGAAAAATAAACATTGTGAAATGAATGTTGTAAACATAAACAAGGCTAATTACCATGTTATGAGGCTCATCTCCCACCTACCCATACATCACCCCACCCACACAACACGCCCACCTACCCACACACACGCGAACCAAGGGACACATACACACCCCACCTACCCACAAACACGCACACCAAGGGACACATACATACCCCACCAACCGACCCATCCCCCTCCCGAACATCCCCCACCCGCACACACTGCCCTCACCTGATCCCCCAACCAAAACACACTCGCCACCCACAAACATTCCCCCACCAACCTACACATCCCACGCCCATCCACATACACATCCTAACCCACACATCCTCTCCCCACCCACACCTCAAACCACCCATCCCCCAGCCACATCTTTATCGACAACATATTCCCCACCCATGCACACAATCACCCACCAACCCACACATCGCACATCCACTCACACATCCCCAAACCAAACACACACATCCCCACCAACTAACATGCCCCCCCCCCACACACACACACATCTCCCTAACCACCCATACATCCCCAATCCACTCACACACACCCCACCACCCACACATACAACTTCCACCCACCCACACATGCCATAACCTAATCCCCCACCACACAATCCCCCACCCGCACATCACATACACCCCCTACCACGCACTATTCCCAACCCACGCACCACACACACACATCCCTCACCAACACATCCCCACTTACACACCACACACATATCCCCCACCCAGATACCACACAATATTCCCACCCACACCCACACAGATACCATTACCCATCCACCCCACATACCCCCACTCACACACCACAAAAATCCCCCACCCACACACACATACCTCACCCACACAATATCCCCAACCAACACACCACACACCTCTCCCCACCCACACACGCAGTCCCTACCCGTCCACCAACAGACACTCACTCACGCAAACATCCTCCACTACGCACCCCCACACACCCACCCCAACCAAACATCTCTCGATCACAATACCCCTACCCACACACACCCTCCACCCACTTACACATCCCACCCCAACACATACAACTCCCTCACCCACCTACACATCCCTAAGCCACTCACACACCCCCACCCACACATTCCCCATCCACACACACACATCTCCCACCCACACACCCCACATACTTCCCCCAACCACCACAATCCCCTACTCACCCACACATACACCCCACCCATACGCACATTCCCCGCACCCATCACACACATCCCCCACACCACACACTATCCTCCACCCATACCACCACAAACATACCCTCCACCCACACATCATTCACACATCCCCCACCAACACACCGCACGCATATCTCAAACCCACACACCATACACTTCTCCCTACCCGCCCTTGCATCCCCAATCCACCCAACACAATCCCCTACCCACACAACCCCGCCTCCCACACATACTTCCTCAAACCATCCACACATCTCCACCCACATAAACACACATCCCCCGCATCCGTCCCATACACATATCCTCCACCCATACACACATCCCCCACACCCATTCCAACACCACTCTTCTGAAGTTGAGCCATCAAACTTGATTATACCCTTCATGCCTGTGTGGAGCGATTCCACAATGGACAGAAGAGTTGGTGGACAGCCAATCTTCTTTAGTGCTTTGAACAGACCCTCACGACTGACCAACTCGAATGCCTTTGTGAGGTCGATGAAGGCAATAAACAGTGGCTGATTTTGTTCCCGGCATTTTTCTTGCATCTGTCGCAATGAGAATATCATATCAATGGTAGACCGGTTCTGACGGAAGCCGCACTGTGATTCGGGGTAGAATTGATCTCCCAGGACTTGAAGTCTGCGCAGGACAATTCTGGCAAATACTTTCCCAACAATACACAGAAGTGAGATACCCCCATAGTTGTTGCAGTCGCTCCGATCTCCCTTGTTCTTGTACAGCGTTATGATGTTTGAATCTTTGAAATCCTGTGGGACTTGTCCTTCTCGCCAGCATAGCTCTAGTAGCTGGTGGATCTGTAGAGCGAGGGTGTCTTGCCCACTCCTGATCACCTCTATTGGAATCCCATTCTTACCTGGAACCTTGCCAGATGCAAGCTCATTTATAGCACACTTAACTTCTGTTATAGTGGGAAGTGTGTCCAGGTGGTCAAGAGTTGGCAGGGCCTCTATGGCGTTGAGGGCATCATCCGCCAGCTTGGTCTCACTTGAGTAAAGCTCTAAATAGTGCTCGACCCATCTATCCATCTGCTGTTTCTTATCAGTGATGATTTCTCCAGTCAAGGTTTTCAGCGGTGCACTTCTTTTGATCATTGGACCACAGGCTTTCTTTATCTCTTCATACATGCTTCTGATGTTTCCCTTATCACTTGCGATTTGAATGGACTCACATAACTTGATCCAATAGTCATTCGCACACTGCCTGGCAGCCTTTTGTACATCCTTCCTCGCTTGCTTCAGCTCACTCAGAGTGTTACGCGTTGGTCTTTCATTGTTTCTTAAGAGAGCTATCTTCTTTTTATCAATCAAGGCTGCAGTATCTGGCTGTTTGCCGCAAACCAGTCCTGATCCACAGTGCCGTAAACCCCTACCGCTGTTTTATAAATAGTTTCCTTAAGTTTACTCCATTTATCATTTACTATACAATTTTCTGATGTATCATTGTAAGCGTCCTCAAGTTGCTGTTGAAATTCAAAGCACTTTCCAGGATCGTGAGTGTTAATAATATTAATCCTGGGGCTAGACTTGTGTTTAGCTGTGTAGATTCTCTTTGGTCTCAGTCTAACCCTTGCAACAACCAAAGAATGATCTGTATCACAGTCAGCACTGTGGTAACTTCGAGTTAATGATGTATGGTTCAGATGTCTCCGTGTGATAATGAAGTCCAGCTGATGCTGATGCAGATAGATAGATAGATAGATAGATAGATAGATAGATAGATAGATAGATAGATAGATAGATAGATAGATAGATAGATAGATAGATAGATAGATAGATAGATAGATAGATAGATAGATAGATAGAGAGGGTGGGATAGACGGAGGGAGAGACGGACGGACGTACGGACAGACAGACAGACAGACAGACAGACAGACAGACAGACAGTCGGGCCGGGTCGTCAGACAGACAGACAGACAGACATATAGACAGACAGACATATAGACAGACAGACAGAAAGACAGACAGACAGACAGACAGACAGACAGACAGTCGGGCCGGGTCGTCGGACAGACAGACAGACAGACAGTCGGGAACGGGAGCTTATATGACTACTTATATAAATTAAATTAGAGGCTCCCCACCAGGGACTGGGTGAAGCCGGGCTGGGTCAGACAGACAGACAGACAGACAGACAGACAGACAGACAGACAGACAGACAGACAGACAGACAGACAGACAGACAGACAGGCAGATAGTCGGTAACGGGAGCTTATATGACTACTTATATGAATTAAATGAGATGCTCCCCACCAGGAGCTGGGCGAAGACTGGCCGGGTCAGACAGACAGACAGACAGACAGACAGACAGACAGACAGACAGACAGACAGACAGACAGACAGACAGACAGACAGACAGACAGTTAGATAGATCCCCGCCAGGACCTGGGCGAAGCCGGGCCGGGTCAGCTAGTCTATATATAAAATCGAGGTAAGAATAAAGAGTTCCTAAAGATCGAGTGGAAGAGAGGCAGAGGCAGACCAAGAGAAATGATGCTGGACGGACTGAGACGGTGGCATGGAAGAATATCATCAGCAGAGTTGATCCAGAATACCAAAGACCGAGATCTTTGGAGAACCATGAACGCCTACGCCAGCCGGCACGGCACGGAACTTGATGATGATGAAAGTCTATATCGAGTAAATCCACATGTACAGAAGTAAATCATAGACAGTTATTTCATTGGTTAGTTCGATAGTTCGATCGTTCCTTCGTTCTCTCGCATGTTGGTTGGTTGGTTAGTTAGCTAGTCGCAGTTCCAGTTTCACTTCAAAAAGTCACAGCATAATTGCTCCATTCCTGTGCCCAGAGAATATTACTTAAATTGCTCCTCACTGTCCGAAGTATATAGTGGAACAGACAGCAGTCCCGAGAAACTCAAAATGACGCATACGAATACATGCATGAGGTCGCTGTCAGAATGCCAACACAACAGTCCGCCCTTGAATTACAGTTCATCGTCGATGGAAGTAGCAGTCACATGAAAAACCAGCAATTGCAAACACATTATAGCATAAAGCAAACCAGATAGTTCTACAACCGGCCACCAGCAATTTTTCTGAACATGAAATTCAATACACAAAGCATCAAGGGCAGGCCGCAAAGCAAAACACATAAAATCCACAGCTCATAGTGTCACACCAAGCACACAGCTCAGTAGTTGGGTGATGGAACCATGCCCTACAATTCCAAAATGAGGAAAATGCATAAGGAAACCGTGGCCAGAAGCAAACAACAGTCCAAGGCCTAGTGGGCTGCCCACTAATCAGCCATATGGGACCCGAAACCCAAGTGGTATATCTCTTGAAAACGTAGACAACAGACACGTTATGAATTGTGTGGCATGTGGTTTTATAGAAAAGCGATGAGAACAGCAGGGACTGATTTAAAAAAAAATGCCATGAACATATTTTGAAAGAAGTTATATCACAAATAAATACCTCGCATCAGAAAAAAAAAATTGTTGAGTACATCACGAGAAGGGAAAAGCAGGAGTAAGTCGTGACTGCAGGAGAATTAGATTGGAAGAGAGACAGTTGAAGGCCGAAATAAAAGATGCTAGACAGCTTGACAACATGGCATGGAGGATCATCGGTGTCAGAAATGTGTGGCCGCTCATGAAACAGACGGCTACGGAGTGACATGATAACCAACGCCACACATGCATGGACTGTAGGAAGAAGAAGACACAGTACTTCAAGTTTCGATTTCACTTGTAAGCTGATAACATGTATAGGAGGCACAGTGCACTCACTTGTAAGCTGATAACATGTATAGGAGGCACAGTGCACTCACTTGTAAGCTGATAACATGTATAGGAGGCACGGTGCACTCACTTGTAAGCTGATAACATGTATAGGAGGCACGGTGCACTTGCCATTATTCTCTGTGTCACTTGATATGTTGACAGAAGCTGACGTGGTTTATATTATTATTCGTTGTATAGCTTTAAACATACATCGTTCTGTGCTTCCGACTCCCTTGACTATTATTTTTACAACTACTCTATTCATCCCCTGTTGTTGATATATGTTTTTAAATCGTTGTTTAAGTGAATGACTCTTTTTACAGGCATTCACTTATATTCAGCTTATGATGCGTATAAAGCATATTGAAACGCCCATGCAGTTTCTCTAATACGTAATGTTAATCCACTTTTCTTGTTTTCCACAACTGCCTTATCTAGAAAAAACTGCAGATCACTTCCAGAGTCGCCTATTAAAACTGTCATCGCCGTATCTTCAACCTCAAGTTTAGATCTAACTAAGAGGGAGAATTTCGACCACGGCCCACCGAACTCAGAAGCATCAGCGATTATCACGATCTGATTTTACCAAAATATGTGAACGAGAGTTCTACAATAGGGCCCTCATGGAAATGAATGGTATTTTGATAGGGTCGGGAGAAAGGTATCTCTACCAGTTTGTTTCCCGTAGATGCAAGCCTTTCAATGCTCAGACGACTTACACCTCACTGCATTCGAGTTAAAACTCACTCTTTCATATGATTTATAACCACCAACCATCCATCCATCCATCCTACCTACCTACCTACCTACCTACCTACCTACCTACCAACCTACCTACCTACCTACCTACCTACCTACACCTTCATATCTACTACCCTTCCTCCCTCCCTCCCTACCTACCTTTACCTCGGCTCTTTCAAACAGTTCAGCGAAGCTGATGCTATTAACAGAACACAGGAACGGATTATTTTCAAACTGTTTAATCAATATTCCGTTATAAAAAGGGGAGTTTCGAAGAATCAATTACCTCCTAAGGGGACTGTAGTGTCACTAGCAACCTGGTCTGTTGATGGAATTTTTAACGCAGGAGTATTATTTTTTAAATGAAAACTCATTCCTTGTTGAAGTAAAATAAATACAAGAGAAAATCAATTTTCGTCGAGCGCCGGTTCACACGAAGACAGCAGCGGGAAGACATGACACTTCTTTGGAATCTGCAAGTCAGAGTCTTCTGTTTACCCTTAGCTCGCATTGTCTGGGATTTCTCCAAAAAATTGAATGGGTTATGGAAAAATTACGGCCGCACGGGAAGAGTAATTACTCCGGGTAAACGTTCTTAAGAAGCATGCAAGGGATGTGGAAAGATGCCAATGTCCAAATGAGTGTGGTTCACGTTAAGATGATAATTTTGGTCAAAAGTAAGGAAGAAATGAAGAAGGAGAATAGGAAACGACAGTAATAAGAAAGTAGACGTGATTGGCGGTCATACTTTTTCGTAACTGTATGGAATATCTGAAATACCCAAATATAATCACGTCCCCATAACGACAGATAATAAATGGCATATTCATAATTAGCATATGATACTAGTATCAGACTTTGACATTATACATATCACACATATGTACAATCAACATATGATTGATGAGATGTTTGAGAAGAGACCGAGTAAGAAATAATGTTATCAGACAGACCTTGGGATCAACACTTTGTGAATCATATTGAAAAGAAAAAGACAAAACGGTATGGCCACCACGGTAGAAGCCAACCCTCACCAGTCAACATCACTGGCGCTACACAAAAGAAGATCTGAAGAGAGAGCAAGAGGCCCCCCGAGATGAAAATGGATTGACGAGATCAAGGACAGTGTACGTTCACATGGAAATACATTATCCAGTGCCACCCGTGGGAGGGGGGGGGCAGGGGCACTGGAACATTAGCTATTCCTCTCCATACCGCTTGGCGGCAAAAGTAGAAAATGATGGTGATGATAAAGATGATGATGATGACAGTAAGGATAGTAGGTTAAGAACACCAACATATTATAAAGCAAGTGAAAAGAAGAAAAGTAAAAGGCGAAATTAGACATATAATCCTAAATGGTAGGGGACGAGGCAGGGTATCTTGTATCAAAGAAGTAAGACACCTCCTTCCTTCCATTAGCCATTGCAGGGTATTGCGAAACATTGTAAGCAGGTTGTGGGTTGAGTTTGAGAAAAACCCACAGGGTCTAAGTAGGGGACTGTAGGTAACGGGTTTCTGTATAGAGACAATGGTTACGGTCTCCGACAGTATTGTCACTGACAACAAGGAAAGCAATGACAGACTACCTTCTTTACAGATTCCCATAAAATCATGGTTCGACAGGTCACAAAGCAATAAATACCTGGATGGCTTGACCACATGGCATCATCGGCACAAGAATGCAGACCTGATCCAAGACTCTGGTGCTTGTATCAGGTGGCCAATCATAGCCAGTCACCTTTATTGGGATGGCACATGATGATGAGTTTGTCTAAAATGCAAATTCGCATCTCACGTGCGCGCTACAGACATTATACTAATGCGTACACCACTAAGAAAGCAGAAAATCAAAACAGTGAACGGCTCACCAAGCGAAGAGCTCCGTTCACAGAAAATAGAAAACGAAATATTCGTGTTCGTTCGGCGAACCACTGTCGTTATTTGACGCGGAAGGTTCGAAATGTGTGCTCACAAAATAAAGTAGCTCCATATCAAATTATGTTTTAGCCCTTCACATATTCTAGGTCACGATAAACTGCAGCGTAACGGCCATTTCCATCCTCATCAAACATCCGCCCCAGACAATTACCAGAACATTCTGAAAAAATGCCTTTTTTGGTGTCTAGGTCCATCCAGAACCACAGTGCTCGGGAAAAGAATAATGCGGCCACTGTTGTAGATTGAACCCGGAGCACTGTTTTGTCAGGCAAGCTAACTAACTACTACGCCACCGCGGCTGGGAAGTATGTGGCATCTTAAACCTCATGTTTTGACTTCGTGGATAGGGATTAAATGTAAACATTGGATGCTAACATAACAAATAACGATTACAATCATTGAGTAAAAATTGTAAACAAGTACGGACAACGAAGTTTAAACAAGTAATCAATAACAGAAAGACGAGTATGAGAACAATACAAATGCAGAAATAGCAGCACTAACAAAGGTTACTGACAAAACTTCAATTGTTGCAATTTTTGCAACAAATGTTTACAGTGCACTCCACATCAGATCATATGTTTACAACATGCATCCAGTTTCTTCTAGAAAGGCCTCGGGCGAGGATGGGGATTACTGTGACTTGTTATGTCAATGTGGGTTATTTTGTTGTTCCTGATTTGTTGCATTACATGTGTTCTGTGGTTTTGAAGCCGTCCATATTTTAGCAGTGTAGATTTTGTGATGTATGACATCTGTAAAACATAGAAATAACAATAGCTGTTGAAAGTCGAAGGGAATGGAATCAAATTATCCAACCTGACGTGGACAAGGCCTAAGATTCGTAGCGTAATAAGATCAGCGTTGCCAGTAGTGGATTGTGCTCAATCTTCTAACCTCAAATCACGAAACAACAAAGTGAATCAAACTATGCCGAAACATTTACATACATATTCCTAAGTGCAGTCAAGAATACAAATTGTGTTTGTCTTAACATTTCACACACCCAAATCAAGTTCCTGTTACGGGACTTGTTTTTAATTTAACATTTATATGCACTGACGGGCATTCATAGAACACACAGGAAAACATTTGGAATTAGACGAGACAGCGGTCACGAGATTGAATGTTAGGTATAGGTAAACTGACCGCAGCGTCAGCACAGTGGCTAGCGCGATTACGTGCATGCTCGGTGGTCAAGTGTTCGAATCCCCATCGAGTTGGCGAATTAATAAAAAAAAATACCTGGATTCTCTGGTCGACGCTGCATAAGATGAGAACCAGAAAATGTTCTGGGAAGTAATATCGACCGATGCGATACTGACAAATATACCCAGCATCTAAACGATACCCGATAGGCATCAGGTTATGGAAATGGGTTCTTTGCCTTTCAGCTCCATGGACGCAATGACATTCGAACGTGTCCGTTTCAGATAGTGGTATAATTTCACTTAAGGAGCAAGATAAGGAGCTAGATAACCTTTATTTCTTGCCTACGTATTCTACACAGATGGGTCGGTCGTCCGACATGTGAGAAGCTCATGGGCCTTTACAGCTCGGGCCGGAGGGAGAATTGTGAAGGTGGACTCTGGTGCTTTCACTGAAACCACAAGTAGCCTGACCATGGAAGTCATGGCAGTAAGTAAAGCAATAACATGGCTCGAGACACAGACATTCACTAGGGCTTGTTTCCTTAGCGACTCAATGAACATGATCAAGAGGATAGAAGAGGGGTCGATCCGAAGAGAATGGTTGCTGCCTCTGGAGCGGTCTCGGCTGGCAAAGATTAGTTTCATCTTCGTGCCAGGTCATGCGGGAGTACAAGGAAATGAGCGGGCTGACAAGCTCGCAGGTGAGGCTACTGTGGAGGGCGGACGCGCCATGGACCAGGCTGACATTCTGAATGCTCTACGAGAAGTGAGACTTTTGCAAGAACCAAGTGATGACTGTGAATCTACAACAATGGCCAGACTGCGAGAGCAGCAAATTAAAAGAGGGGTGGCCAAACAAGAACACTACGCAGGAAGCCAAAGAAGATTGATAAACCAACACAGAACTGGCGTCGTTAGCCGCTACACGCTGCGGGATTTGCTGAGGAGGGGATCCGAGCACTTATGGACTGAATGGTCCGATGTGCAACGAGGATGATCTGTCGACTAACTAACTAACTAACTACGTATTCTATAATAACCCATCATTACATTCAAATTGATTACATCAGTACAGCAGTTGACATTATGATGAAAAACGTTTGTGTAATTGTCTTTGGTATTATTGTGGTGATGTGTTACATATGTTTAAGGGATGGTCTGCATTATATCTACAATTTTATGGCAATGTACCTTATCTTCTTTGTTAAGTTGGCGAATTATGGTTGTATAGTTAAGGAATAGCGTTGTGTTGCAGCTGATTAGCTGTAAAGGTATATTAACACTGTTTACTTGTACTGATGTATAACAGCTGTATAGCTGTGGAGCTGTATTTGTGGCAGTGTGTTACAACTGTTGAAATTTTGTTGTGCTCAACATCATCATCAGCATCATGCGCCCTGCCAGGTAGTATAAGCGTTTATAAATCTCCACGGACCTAGTTCCTTGGTGTTATATATCTATTATATTAATGTTATTCATTGATGTTGTCAACAACTTAACTGACAGGCATCATCGGGTACTTCTCACACACTCATACAAGACAACTTGCAAGTCGTGTGGGAGGCAAAATGCATGGTCCATTTTATTGCCGTTGGCTCGCTTACAAGCGGTAAACAGTCGCTAATGCATTACACAATATACAGCCACAGAATTATCTAACACAACCTGCTAACCCTATGCTAACTCTATCTATGAGTGAACCACAAAACTCCTAACGCTATTCTAAACGACGTGAACGCCCCAAGTCCAGTCTCCCGTCTGCCGAACATCTCTCCCGTCGTTACACACCACGCGGGGGTGACCTTCTCCTTCGTGCGTGTTACCTCACATCGCACGCTGCTGGCAAAACGTGGCCTGTTGAGTGTCTACTCAACTGTGCTCTGGCTTCATGAGGTGTGGTGGTATCGTGATTAGAGTGCTAACTCTCTGCACACCGCCTGCGTGTATTCTGAGGGAGTGGCTAACCTTCCACGATTCCCTCATCTCCCCTGCTCTTGCCTCGGGCACCGTATCTCCTCCTGGTCCCTCCAGGATTGACCGCTCTCCCTGGCGGAGGGGATGCGGTTGAGTCTTTGACACACACCCGCCCCTCTTGTGTTGCGTCATCAACTTTCACTTATTTGTTGTGACGCAAGGAGGTTGCTACACAAAAAATTAGTGTCTCTAATTTTTGTCAAAGACTCTAGATAACCTGGCTCTGGGCTTTCCAATAGACTATTAACAACTATT
>JACEFZ010016315.1:0-96596 GCA_014155875.1 Cepaea nemoralis
CGAGACCCCTGGCAGTCGTCGCTGGAGCTGCGATGTTCGTGCCCTCAGGGACCCTTCCATCGGGCTGCACTGTCGAAAGACGATTGGGTCATATGGGAAAGAACCAGGTGCAATGCGGCGATCCTCTAACCTTTAATACCTTTATCTTCCTATCTTTATCTTTATTTTATAAATATAAATGTAACTAAAACTGAAGTATTGTGGGATAACAGTCCTCATGGTCCAATAAATATACTGATATATAGCACACCTCTGAAACAAGTTACAGAATTTACATATCTAGGAAGAATGGTCACAGAAAATACAGAGTATATAAAATACTCAGAATATACAGTTAAAACGAAATCAGATATCAATTATCACCCATACTGAAACATCCAACTATACCTATGTCCGCAAAACGACAGATATATAGCAAATTCACACTGTCTCTTTGCTACTAGTTCCAAACTTGGACATTATTCAAATCACACTGAAAGCAAAATCAACACCTGCGAGTTTAGATGCTTGAGGAGAGCTGCCATCTTAACTATCCAAGACCGAATACAAAATGATATTATCAGATATACAGTGGAATCAACACATAGTGCCAAATATATTGAAAGACGGAACATCAAATGGTTCGGCCATCTCATTAGAATACAACACCATCAACTACCAGCACCAGCGCTGCATCAAAGAAAATCTGCTACGAGGCAAGAGGACGCCTGAGAAGGAAATAGTTTGACGACATCAAAGACATTGTACAATCACACGGAATGACACTATCCTGTGCCATACATTGGGTGCTTGAACGAGACCAATTCCTTCCCATGATGCTTGAAGGGCAAAAATGGATGACTGTGACGAGGTGATATCTAGATCGCTATGAGCACATCGCGAATACTGCGGTAGCTGATTTTTAAATTACGTTCTAAATCTCGAATAGCATCAATAATGATGTCATATTCGGACAAGGACGTCGGCTGTAAAACTAAACCCAGCGATGTTAAGGGACGGCATTTACTTCCACGTCATCGATTCAAATGACGTCATAGTCAGAGCCCAAGAGAAACTGCGATAGACACGCAGTATGATAATACGGGAAATGGGATCCTATCCACATCCGTCGGGGACACACAAAGACGAGACGGAGTTGAAGAAAGACGTGGTAACGATCCTATGGTTCCTAATCCTAAGTCATCCCTGCTAGATGAACCTAAAAGAGAACATAATCTCCGCGAAAAGACTGGGGAGCCTCGATGCTGCTACTGCCCATAACCGGGAAGAGGTGTTCCTTAAAAGCTGATTCACCTTGAGTGGAGACGGAGCATAGAATCCGGAGGAGCATCAAGTACCAGTGTGGATCTTGACTCCCATCTTCAACAGGTTTGAAAGCATCTCTAGCCCTAGATAGAATTCCAAAACTACAGGTAACACCGTTCGAAAGCATGATCTACGAGCATCAGTGTCTGTAAATGTGTGTGTGTGTGGGATGACTGCTTGAATAGCCAGGAACCCAAATTATGTTTTTTGTACAATTAAACACAGGAAACTTTGTTTATATTCTAGTTCACGAGTTGAACTAAGGTTTATTATTAATATTTATTCTCTTTTTATTAAAAAGAATATAAATGTGTTTGATACTTTCGCCCGTACTACAACACTCTTGATTCTTGGAACGCAGGGTGTGTGTGTGAGTGCGGGAAGGTGAAATAAACAGGCGGCTACCAATGAGACAATGGAAACCGCCCAGATAATTTATACATTCGTATTAGGTCTTCCTAAATGCACGAATGTTCGTCACTTTCTGCCTTTTGTCTACTAAGTGAATCCCAGTCTCTTCTATGGGACAGTCCTTTAAGACATTCTTATAACGAACCACAATTTCAAGAGACTGTCGGCTAACTCTTGGGTTGGGATTTCTGTCTATTAATAGAATTACCCTGGCGGGCGGCGGCAATGACGATGATAATGATGATGATGATGATGATCATGATGATGATGATGATGATGATGACAACCAAATCCCCAATACAGTTCACTGTGCGGAAAATGGTACTGTACTGTACTGTACTGTACTGTACTGTACTGTACTGTACTGTACTGTACTCTACTCTACTCTACTCTACTCTACTCTACTTTAATCTACTCTGCTCTACTCCACTCCTCTCCACTTTACTCCAGTCCTCTCCACTCCACTCCACTCCACTCGTCTCCTCTTCACTCCACTCTACTTCACTTTACGTCACTTCGCTTTACAAACACTAACCGAGACAAGCCGGTCTCTCTGGCTGTGGGGTTACAACACTTTCTCTCTGTAATCCCGTTTATCACGCAGAGTCTCGCAGCGGAGCGAGAGCTGAGGCGGTTCGACCCCCGCTCGTGACTTGCGGGATACTGAGCCGGCCGCTCAGAAAGCAATGGCAAACTACTGAGCGTAATCTTGCCAAGAGATCAACAGACAGCTGAAAGATGCTGCTGTTGACAGCTAAGTCCTGTAAAAGGATACGCAAAACATTTAATAAACCGAGACAACAGAACTGCCTCATGTCATGGCTTTCTTTATACCTTAAACAGATTAGAGTTACACACAACCGATACTTCTTAAACGCATTTCGCGAGTTTAAGATTATCTTTGGCTGCTTAACCTACTGTTTATTTATACATTTACCTCCAGGCCAGGTCTGAAAACACCATAATCCCAGAATTTAATGTTCATTAAAAAAAAAAAAAACGGTGTGCAAATGGAGTGTCGCATCTTCGACTCCAGGTGGACTGAATATGTTATGTAGTGATTACAAGTGTTTGTCACAGGTTCTCTATTACAGCGCAAATACAACCAGACGATCCGGTATGTGTTTTAGTAATAATATTGGTACGTATGATGGATACTTCGTAGGTAGGTTGGTTGGTTTATTGATTGACAAGTTAATTTGTTTTATGATAGGCTTGTTGGTGGATTGGTTGGTTGGATGGTTGACAGGTTTGTTGTTTGGTAGGCTGAATGGCTGGTAGGCAGGTTGGTTCATTGACAGGTTGGTTGGTTGACATGTTGGTTGGTTGACAGGTTGGTTGACAGGTTAGTTGGTTAATTGGTTTACAAGTTAGTTGGTTGGTTGACTGATAGGTTGGTTGACAGGCTAGTTGGTTGGCTGGTTGACAATTGGTCGTTTGGTTGGTTGACACGTTAGTAGGTTGGTTGACAGGTTAGTTGGTTGGTTGACAGGTTAGTTGGTTAGTTGGTCGGTGGACAGGTTAGTTGGTTGACAGGTTGGTCGGCTGATTGATGGGTTGGTTGACATTTTATATTTTTGATTGACAGGTTGGTTGACAGGTTAGTTGGTTAGTTGACAGGTTGGTTGACAGGTTATTTGGTTGGTTGATAGGTTATTTGGTTGGTTGACATGTTAGTTGGCTGGTTGACAGGTTGGCTTGTTGACTGACAGGTTGGTTGGATGGTTGACAGGTTGGTTCGCTGACTGATAGGTTGGTTGACAGGTTAGTTGGTTGATTGACAGGTTGGTTGACACGTTAGTTGGTTGGTTGACAGATCGGTTGGTTGATTGACAGGTTGGTTGACAGATTAGTTGGTTGGTTGACAGGTTGGTTGGATGGTTGATAGACTGGTTGGTTGATTGGTTGGTTGGTTGGGTGGCAATGTGTTAGTTGGTAGGCTGTTTGATGGGTTGGCTAATTGGTTGAATGACATGCTGGTTGGTTGATTGGTTGATTGGTTGGTTGGTTGGTTTGTTGACAGGCTTGTTGGTTGGTTGATTTATAGGTTGGTTAATTGGTTGGATGTCAGGTTGGAGAAAAAGAGTGTTGAGGTGCTACATAGAGCCTGTTATTTTGTATGGACGTGAAACTTGGACAATGAGCAGTCAAGCTGAAAAACATCTGATGGCTTCAGAAATGTAGTTTCTGAGGAGAATGCAAAGAATACCATGGACAGACAGAAAAACCAAATATCAAGTCCTACAGGAGACAAATGAAAATCGTAAATTGATTAGAGAAATTAGACGTAGACAGTCAAAATGTTTTGGACATCTTATGAGAAGAAATGGATTGGAGAACTTGGTGACAACTGGCAAGATCGAAGGGAACAGACCAAGGGGAAGACCCAGAAGTAAATCCCTGGATGGATTGGCCACATGGCATGTCGCGACAAGAACACTGAGCTGATCCACGACTATGGTGATCGAGTAAAATGGCGAGTCTTGACCACACACGCTTTCCGGAATCTCACATGGTTGATTCGCAGGTTGGTTGTTTGGTATGCTAAATGGTTCGTTAGTTGATATGATAGTCGATTGGTAGGCTGAATGGTTGGTAGGCCGATTGGGTGGTTGGTTGGTTGACAGGTTGGTAGGCTGATTGATTGGTTGGTTGATTGGTTGGCTGACGGGGTCGTTGATTGTTTGGTTGACAGGTTGGTTGGTTGACAGGCTGGTAGGCTGACTGATTGGTTGGTTGATTGGGTGGTTGACAGGTTGTTTGGTTTGATGGCAGGTTCGTTGATCGGTTGAGTGACATGTTGATTGGTTAGTTGGGTGATGGGTTTGTTGGCTACGTCATTGAGAGAAGTAACAACAATTAAGGAAATACACGTTATTTTGGGAAGGTAACAACAAGAGGCGGCTGAAATAGCAGCAATGGGGAAGTATAAAAAATGGGAAATGTAACAAAAATAGGAAAAATAACGATAACGGGGCAATTAAAAATAATGAAGGAAAGTAACCAGAAGTTGGGAAGATAAGAACAAGAAGGGAAGAGGGTTTGGAAACGCTAAACAGGGTGATCTAACAATAACGTGGGACGTAACAACAACTGAGGAAATAACAATAATGCTGGAAATATTAAATATTGAGGAAGAAACAACACTGGTCGAAGTATTAAAGATTAGGGAAGTAACATCTATGGGAGAAATAACAACAATGGTGGAGATATAAAATACTAGGGAAGTAACAACAATGGTAGACATATAAAATATTAGAGAAGTAACGACAATAGTGGACATATAAAATACTAGGGAAGTAACAACAATTGGAGAAGTAACAACAATGGTGCAACTAACAATTATGGCAAGCAACAACAATGGAGGAAGCAACAACACTGGGGACGGTAACAACAATGGTGCAAATAACAATTATGGCAAGTAACAACAATGGAGGAAGTAACAACACTGGGAGGGGGTGGGGTGGGGTGTAATAACAATGGGGCAACTAACAATTATGGCAAATAACAACAATGGGGGTGGTAACAAAAATTAGGGAAGTAACAATTAAGGGAATTAACAAAATGACGCAAGTAACAAAAATGTTGAAACTAACAATTATGGCAAGTAACAACAATGGGGAAGTAACAACAATGGTGCAATTAACAATTATGGCAAGTAACAACAATGGGGGATGTAACAACAATGGGGGATGTAACAACAATGGGGGATGTAACAACAATGGGGGATGTAACAACAATGGTGAAAGTAACAGTTAACGAAAGTTACACAGGTAAGGAAGTAACAACATTGTCCATTCTGTCATTTACTGCCTATATAATACCTTGCGGTATATGGCAGGGGGGTCTTGAGCCTGAGGAATTAAGGCAGCCTGGTCATTGTAGCTGCTGCTAACTGTGCAGGTTATGGTTTTCTTTCTGCCCCCGACAGCAAATATCCACACCTTACCCAGGATTCGAACCCGGGTCTACAGAAGGAGAATCCAGCGTTCTAGACACTCGCCTTCAGCTCCTCTGGTACACCAATGGTAATTGTAACAATTAGGAAGAGTAACATCAAATAAGGGAATTAACAACAATGGTGGAAGTAACAACAATGGTGGAAGTAACAACAATGGTGGAAATAACAAATATTGGGCAAGAAACAACAAGGGGAGAAATAACTGCAATGGTGGAAATAATAAACAACAATGGGGAAAGTAATAACAATGGTGGAAGTAACAACAATGGTTCAAGTAACAAGTAGGGAAAGTAACAACAATTGAGGAATTAACACCAATGGTGGATGTAAAACAATTTTGGTGCTATTAACAACAATTGTGGAGTAACAACAATGGTTAAAGTAATAACAACGGTAAAAGTAACAATTAGAGGAAGAAACAACAATGAGAGACATAACAACAATGGGAAAAGTAACAACAATTGGAGAAGTAACAATAATGGGAGAAGTAACAACAATATGGGAAGTTACAACAATGGTGTAAGTAACAACAATAATGGAAATAATAGCAATGGTTGACGTAAGAACAATGGTACAAGTAACACCAAAGTGGAAGTAACAACAACGGAGTAGCAATTATTAGGAATACCAAGAATGTGAGAAGTAACAACAATGGTGGAAGAAACAACAATGGTGGAAGTAACATTAATGTGAGAAGTAACAACAATGGTGGAAGTAACAACAATGTGACAAGTAACAACAATGGTGGAAGTAACAACACCGGAGTAGCAATTATGAGGAATACAAAGAATGTGAGAAGTAACAACAATGGTAAAAGTAACAACAATGGTGGAAGTAACAACACCGGAGTAGCAATTATGAGGAATACAAAGAATGTGAGAAGTAACAACAATGGTAAAAGTAACAACAATGGTGGAAGTAACAACAATGTGAGAAGTAACAACAATGGCGGAAATAACAACAATGGTGGAAGTAACAACAATGGTGGAAGTAACAACAATGGTGGAGGTAACAACAATGGTGGAAGTAACAACAATGGTGGAGGTAACAACAATGTGAGAAGTAACAACAATGGTGGAAGTAACAACAATGGTGGAAGGAACAACAATGGTGGAGGTAACAACAATGTGAGAAGTAACAACAATGGTGGAAGTAACAACAATGGTGGAAGTAACAACAATGGTGGAAGTAACAACAATGGTAGAGGTAACAACAATGGTGGAAGGAACAACAATGGTGGAAGTAACAACAATGGTGGAAGTAACAACAATGGTGGAGGTAACAACAATGTGAGAAGTAACAACAATGGTGGAAGTAACAACAATGGTGGAGGTAACAACAATGGTGGAAGTAACAACAATGGTGGAGGTACCATCAATGTGAGAAGTAACAACAATGGTGGAGGTAACAACAATGGTGGAGGTAACAACAATGGTGGAGGTAACAACAATGGGGGAAGTAACAACAATGGTGGAAATAACAAATATTGGGCAAGAAACAACAAGGGGAGAAATAACTGCAATGGTGGAAATAATAAACAACAATGGGGAAAGTAATAACAATGGTGGAAGTAACAACAATGGTTCAAGTAACAAGTAGGGAAAGTAACAACAATTGAGGAATTAACACCAATGGTGGAAGTAAAACAATTTTGGTGCTATTAACAACAATTGTGGAGTAACAACAATGGTTAAAGTAATAACAACGGTAAAAGTAACAATTAGAGGAAGAAACAGCAATGAGAGACATAATAACAATGGGAAAAGTAACAACAATTGGAGAAGTAACAATAATGGGAGAAGTAACAACAATATGGGAAGTTACAACAATAGTGTAAGTAACAACAATAATGGAAATAATAACAATGGTTGACGTAAGAACAATGGTACAAGTAACACCAAAGTGGAAGTAACAACAACGGAGTAGCAATTATTAGGAATACCAAGAATGTGAGAAGTAACAACAATGGTGGAAGAAACAACAATGGTGGAAGTAACATTAATGTGAGAAGTAACAACAATGGTGGAAGTAACAACAATGTGACAAGTAACAACAATGGTGGAAGTAACAACAATGGTAAAAGTAACAACAATGGTGGAAGTAACAACAATGTGAGAAGTAACAACAATGGCGGAAATAACAACAATGGTGGAAGTAACAACAATGGTGGAAGTAACAACAATGGTGGAGGTAACAACAATGGTGGAAGTAACAACAATGGTGGAGGTAACAACAATGTGAGAAGTAACAACAATGGTGGAAGTAACAACAATGGTGGAGGTAACAACAATGTGAGAAGTAACAACAATGGTGGAAGTAACAACAATGGTGGAAGTAACAACAATGGGAGAAGTAACAACAATGGTGGAAGTAGCAACAATGGTGGAAGGAACAACAATGGTGGAAGTAACAACAATCGTGGAAGTAACAACAATGGTGGAGGTAACAACAATGGTGGAAGTAACAACAATAGGAGAAGTAACATCAATGTGAGAAATAACAACAATGGTGGAGGTAACAACAATGGTGGAGGTAACAACAATGGTGGAGGTAACAACAATGGGGGAAGTAACAACAATGTTGGAGGTAACAACAATGGGAGAAGTAACAACAATGGTGGAGTTAACAACAATGGTGGAGGTAAAAACAATGGTGGAGGTAACAACAATGGTGGAGGTAACAACAATGGGAGAAGTAACAACAATGGTGAAGGTAACAACAATGGGAGAAGTAACAATAATGGTGGAGGTAACAACAATGGTGAAGGTAACAACAGTGGGAGAAGTAACAACAATGGTGGAAGTAACAACAGTGGAGGAGGTAACAACAATGGTGGAGGTAACAACAATAGGAGAAGTAACAACAATGGTGGAAGTAACAACAATGGTGAAGGTAACAACAATGGGAGATGTAACAACAATGTGAGAATTAACAACAATGGTGAAGGTAACAAGAATGGGAGAAGTAACAACAATGGTGGAGGTAACAACAATGGTGGCGGTAACAACAATGGGAGAAGTAACAACAATGGTGGAGGTAACAACAATGGGAGAAGTAACAACAATGGTGGAAGTAACAACAATGGTGGAAGTAATAAAAATGGTGGAGATAACAATAATGGTGGAGGTAACAACAATGGGAGAAGTAACAACAATGGTGAAGGTAATAACAATGGAAGAAGTAACAACAATGGTGGAAGTAGCAACAATGGTGAAGGTAACAACAATGGGAGAAGTAACAACAATCGTGGAAGTAACAACAATGGTGGAGGTAACAACAATGGTGGAGGTAACAACAATGGCGGAAATAACAACAATGGTGGAAGTAACAACAATGTGAGAAGTAACAACAATGGTGGAGGTAACAACAATAGGAGAAGTAACAACAATGGTGGAAGTAACAACAATGGTGAAGGTAACAACAATGGTGGAAGTAACAACAATGTGAGAAGTAACAACAATGGTGAAGGTAACAACAATCGGACAAGTAACAACAATGGTGGAGGTAACAATGTGAGAAGTAACAACAATGGTGGAAGTAACAACAATGTTGGAGATAACAACAATGGTGAATGTAACAAAAATGGGAGAAGTAACAACAATGGTGTAAGTCACAACATGGTTGGAGGTAACAACAATGCTGGAGGTAACAACAATGGTGGAGGTAACAACAATGGGAGAAGTAACAACAATGGTGAAGGTAACAACAATGGGAGAAGTAACAACAATGGTGAAGGTAACATTAATGGTGAACGTAACAACAATGGGAGAAGTAACGACAATGGTGGAAGTAACAACAAAGGTGGAGGTAACAACAATGGGAGAAGTAACAACAATGGTGGAAGTAACAACAATGGTGGAGGTTACAACAATGGTGAAGGTAACAACAATGAGAGAAGTAAAAACAATGGTGGAAGTAACAACAATGGTGGAGGTAACAACAATGGTGGAGGTAACAACAATGGTGGAGGTAACAACAATGGTGGAGGTAACAACAATGGGAGATGTAACAATAATGGTGGAAGTAACAACAATGCTGAAGGTAACAACAATGGGAGAAGTAACAATAATGGTGGAAGTAACAACAATGGTGACGGTAACAAGAATGGAGAAGTAATAACAATGGTGGGAGTAACAACAATGGTGCAGGTAAAAACAATGGGAGAAGTAACAAAAATGGTGGAAGTAACAACAATGGTGAAGGTAACAACAATGAGGAAGATAACAACAATGATGGAAGTAACATCAAGGGGGCAGGTAACAACAATGATGCAAGTAACAATAAGAGTAAGTAAAAACAATGGTGTAAGTAACAATAAGTGTAAGTAACAACAATGGTGGAAGTAACAACAACGGTATAAGTAACAATTAGGTGAAGTAACAACAATTGAGGATGTAACAACAATGGTGCATCTAGTAACACTGGTGGAAGTAATAATATTGCTGGAAGTATCAACAATGGTAAAAGTAACAATTAGGGGAAGTAACAACAATTGGGGAAGTAACAATATTGGGGGAAATAACAACAATGGGGTAAGTAATAACAATGGAGGAAATAATAACAATGGTGGAAGTAACAACAATGGTGGAAGTAACAACAATGGTGGAAGTAACAACAACGGTGGAAGTAACAATAAGAGTAAGTAACAACACTGGTGGAAGTAACAACAATGGTGGAAGTAACAACAATGGTGGAAGTAACAACAATGGTGGAAGTAACAATAAGAGTAAGTAACAACAATGGTGGAAGTAACAACAATGGTGCAGGTAAAAATTAGGTGTAGTGACAATAATTTGAGACACCAATGTGGGAAATAACAATACACTGTAAAGGGAAGTTACAACAATGTTGCAAGTAACAATTAGGGAATGTAACAACAATTGCGGAAGTAACAGCAATGGGGGAAGTAACAGCATAGGGGGAAGTAATAACAATGGTTGAAGTAACAATAAGGGAAATTAACAACATTAGTACAAGTAATAACTAAGGGAAATAACAAAAAATGAGGAAAGAACAACAATGGTGGAAGTAACAACAATTTGGGATGTCGCAACAATGGTGGAAATAACAATTATTGGGGAAGTGACAACAATGGTGGAAATGACAAAAATTGGGGAAGTAACAACAGCGGTGGGCATATCAAATGTAGGGAAAGTAATAACTATGGTGGACATATCAAATATTAGGGAATAACAACAATTAGAGAAGTTACATTATTGGTAGAAATAACAAATATTGGGGATGTAATAACAAAGGGGAAAGCAACAACAGTTGCGCAAGCAACAATGAGGGGAAGTAACAACAATGGGAGACAAACCAACCAATTAACAACCAACGAATTATCCAATCATCCAACCAACTATTCAACCAACCAACTATTCAACCAACCAACTAACCAAATATCCAACCAACTAACTAACCAATCTACCAACCAACTGAACAACTAACCAACAATCAACCAACTATCCAACCATCCAATCAACCAATCAATCAACCAATCACCCATTTATCTAACCGATCAGCTATCAAACCTACCAACTAACTAATAAACCAACCAATCAACTATCCAATTAGCCAACCAACTATTAAACCAACCAGATGTCTAAACAACCAACCAACCACCCAACCATTTAACCAACCAACCAAACAATCAACGAACTATCCAACCAACCAACCAATCAACTAACCAAACAACAAACCAACCACCCAACAACCCACCCAACCATCCAACTAACCAACCATCCAACCAACCATCGATCCAATCAACCAACCAACTATCCAACCAACCTACTATCCAACAATCCAATCAACCCTCCTTCCAACCAACCAAACAACTATCCAACCAACCAATCAACCAATTATCCAAACAACCAATTAACCAACTATCCAACAAACCTATCAACCAATCATCCAATCAAAAATTAAACTATTAAACCAACTATCCAACCAACTAACTATCCAATCAACCATCTATCTAACCAACCAATCAACCAGACTATCCAAACAACCAATCAACCAACTATCCAACCAACCAGCTATCCAATCTTCCAACTAACCAACCAACCAACTATCAATTCTACCAGTCAACCAACCAATCAACCAACCAATCAACCAGACTATCCAAACAACCAGTCAACCAACTATCCAACCAACCAGCTATCCAATCTTCCAACTAACCAACCAACCAACTATCAATTCTACCAGTCAACCAACCAATCAACCAACCAACCACGCAACAATCCAATCAATCAATCAACCAGAATAACTATGACACAAACACAAACAAACAACCCTATCCAAATTGTATTAGAAGATCTTAAGGCTGAAAGACTACTGTACAACCAACTGTCCATTCAACCAGCCAACCAACCAATCAACCAACCAACTATTCAACCAACCAACTACGCAACCATCCAATCAACCAGCATAACTATGACACAAACACAACCAACAACCTTATCCTCCAAATTGTATTAGAAGATCCTAAGACTGGACGACTACTGTCTACCGTATTGTCTTCCTCCTTCCTCCCTGCCAAAATTCCAACATTAAATAAATCGCTTAATTGACACTAAATAAAACCGCGCGTTGTACCTCCAGTGCAACAGGCCAGCAATTTTAACAGTTAATTAGGTCGTACCAGCTCTTGGCGAGTGTGAGGCTGATAAAATTGTCTGCCAAATGTTGCCACATTCTGAATGGTATTTTAAGAACACAATATGAAGTCATATTTGGGTGGGTGATTTGGTGGTTGGGTGCATGGAATGTTGGGTGCGTGGAGGGTTGCGTGGATGTGCAATTGGGAGAATTAAAGGGTTGGGTGGTTGTTCGTTTCAGGCTAGTTGGTTTTGTTTTTCGTTGGGAATTGGTTATTATTGTTGCATTGTTTGTTGCTTGTTTGTTTGTTTAACGAATTTGTTGCTAGATTAGGTAGTTAAATGTTTGGTGGGTTGGTCATTTGTTTAGATGGACTGCTAGTTCTTCGTCTTCTTTTGGTAGCTCATAGCTTGTTTGCGTGGCATCCTAATTGCTCTGGCTCGTCTCCTGGCTGTTTCCCCCTCTCCTGTCTTCAGCACCATTCTTTTGCTAGGGTAAACATATATTACTCGAATCTAGACATGCATGTATGTACACACAATTCATACATACATATCTTGAGCGGCTTTGTTTTACAGCGCCAGAGAGTCGCCATCGCCCCTTCTCCAGCCAGTTAAAACAGTTCCGCCCCTTTGTCTGCCCTGCCACGATATTTAATCTTTAGGTTGCATTTCTTCGCACCAGGATATGGCTTGTACCCTCCCAAATGCGCTCCTCCGACAGAAGCCGTTGACACAATGTGGGGTGTCAGAATTGGTAAGCGCCACAATTGGTTAGTTGGTTGATTAATTAGTTAGCTGGTTGCTTAATTGGGTAGGTTGATTCTGCGATTGTTTGAGTGATTACATGTTTAGTTGGTCGAGTAAATGGTTGATTGACTTGTGAATTGATTGTAAACAAATGTAAGCGACGCAGTTACAAGAATTGAGGCATGTTGGGTAAATTGTGCAAGCTCCACATGTTTATTACATGGAAACTCAGCGGGTGACGTGGTCCGCCTCACACCGACTCCCTTCACTTCCCTAGACATATCCTGGTACACGTTTTAGGCGGGAGCGACCTGGCAGCTCAAAAGAACCCCTCATGGATAGGGATGTAAATACGTGGCTACAGGACTAGCAGGATAGCAAGGTAGCCAAGCGTTTCTGCGGCTCATGAAAATAATTGATGGATTGGCTGGTAATTGTCTTGGTTACTCTGAGTTGATGTGAGTCAAGAACCAACATCACAGTTCTCGGGGCATTTCCACACGTGCTCCGTCGTCATCTTCAACAACCAGCGAAGAGTAACTGTACTAATGGTACCAGTTGCTGTCTGCTTATGTGTCCATCTGGCCTTTCTTCGGATAAGTGAGTGTCGGCCAGGTCCTCTGGTGACTTCCTGCCTCACCATTCTCTCCATGTTAGTTGGTGGAGCGTTGTCATACTGAACATATCACTCGAGTGAAAGGGTCTGTTTCTTGTTTTTTATTTGTTTGTTTGTATTTATGTAGGTTTGTTTGATAATTTGTTGGTTCTTTCTTAATTCGTTTGTTGATTTGTTGGGATTATTTGTTGGTTCACTGATTTGATGTTTTGGTTTTTGCTTGCTTATTCTTTCTTAAAGTGATGGTTTATTTGTAATTTATCGATTGATTTCTAATGTGGTGGTGCTGTTGTTAATTTTTTTGTTTGTTTTAAGGTTTTGATTTGATTGACTAATATACTGATTGAATTGTTAATTTGTTGGTTAATTTGTTCACTGATTTGTTAATTTGTTGGTTAATTTGTTCATTGATTTGTTAATTTGTGGGTTAACTTGTTCATTGGTTTAGTAATTTGTTGCTTAATGTGTTCACTGATTCATTAATACGTTGGCTGGTTTGCTAATATATTGGTTGGTTTGTAATGTTTTTTTAATGCTCCCTCGTGTTGAACTCTAGCGTTGTCGACACACATTACTGCTAGTGCACGAGACTGAAGTTTGCATGTGGATTAGCTTTCCCTATTACCAGCGTCCCTCGCCATCACGCGAACCCACTCTGACTTCAGAGGTGTTTGTTAGTTTGTTTGTTGGTTTGTTGAATCTTTAGTTAATTTGTTTGTTTGATTGCTAATTTGCTGGTTGATTTGTTGAATCGGTTGTTGGTTTGATGAATCGTCGGTTGGTTTGTTGAATCTTTAGTTAATTTGTTTGTTGTATTTGATTTGTTGGTTGTTTGGTTAATTTGTTGGTTGGTTAGTTGAATCGTTCGTTGGTTTGTTGAATCGTTGGTTGGTTTCTTCGCTAATGTCAGACTTTGCAAATTCTAATTTATCGTTTGAGTTGGGTTGAGCTAAGAACCAATATCACTACATTCGAGAAATTTCCATACGCGCTTCGTCCCCTCGCTCAGCGAAGTCATACGCTTCCCACCGCTTTCTGATTGAAAGTGTCCTCTGAAGTGATGATAGCCATTCCAAACAAAACATTCCTTTCTCCACCTTGCTAAGCATACTCCTTTAGTCCGTAGTGAAGATAATGTGTGTTGCAGTGGTCTCCTCTATCCAACGGAATGCCGCTGTGACTACTTCCACCTCCATTCTCATACTGGAGGTCGTAGTCTCATATGCCAGACTCTCCTTTTACAAGCATCGTTTATTAGCCTAAGCGAAGAAACCCCAACCACTACGCCTGTTTCTCACCACTGACCCATCGGTGTAGATCATTATTGCCAGGGAGTGAATTGATACTCACTTCTTTCCACAGCTCCCGTGATATTCTTTACTTTGATGATTGATAGCAGGAAAACCTGTTAGTTTACACACGACCTGGTTGAGCAACACATGGATTTCATGGGCCATATGCGCTAAGATAACTGCACACGCCCAGGACGACAATCTCGTTCTTGCCGCGCCACCGCTGTACTGATTCCGCCACCACTGTACTGATTCCGCCACCACTGTACTGTTTCCGCCACCACTGTACTGTTTCCGCCACCACTGTACTGATTCCGCCACCACTGTACTGATTCCGCCACCACTGTACTGATTCCGCCACCACTGTACTGTTTCCGCCACCACTGTACTGATTCCGCCACCACTGTACTGATTCCGCCACCACTGTACTGTTTCCGCCACCACTGTACTGATTCCGCCACCACTGTACTGTTTCCGCCACCACTGTACTGATTCCGCCACCACTGTACTGATTCCGCCACCACTGTACTGATTCCGCCACTGATTCCGCCACCACTGTACTGATTCCGCCACCACTGTACTGATTCCGCCACCACTGTACTGATTCAGTGGCGCTGAGTTGATATCTCTAGAGATGCTTACTCTTGATGTTGTAGATATCTCTCCCTCAACTTCTGACCGCCGTTGAGTCTTTCCATCTTGTACAGTCTATAAGTGTTAACTACTGAGACCAAACTTGCATAACACGACACTGGTATGGTTCTTCCACACTCTACTTTACTGGAACTCTCTACTTGACATGTCAATAACACAACCAGTTGCTCCACAGAAAAGTCACACATATACATGACAATACCTAAACTATTATACCTCTATTATAAAAGAGTGGCGTAGTTGTAGCCATGCTCTGTCAACTCACAACTAGATCCGAATCTGACACTAGTTCTGGCTCAACCTACTTTCAGGTGAAGTTTTGCCCTTGTGCAAAACGACTTCCACAATTGTTATACTTTTGTGGTCATGCCGTGGTAGGTCACTTCGCACGGTCTCTTCATGCGGGCCGCGCCTTGTTACAACCTCATGCCATGTTCCAGGCCTGTATCAACTGGACCATGGCAACTATGTTACCCTGATGTGTATTATCCTGGATCAGTTGTTGCACCTCAGACTCTGTGCGGCCGGCAGCCCATTCTCTGCACTCACGACCAAGTGTTATTATTACATTGTTAATTTATCTGTTAAAACAGCACAACTGATTTCATGTGTAGTTTACTGTTACTATCTAACGTGCCTTTTGCAAGACGTTGGAATCAACTCTAAGTGGATTTTCTAGGCAATGTTAACATTTAGTAGTTTGTCATTGCTGTCTAAGCGAGAAATCATCCTTTTCAGTCCAACTTAATGCTGCTGCTATTATCATCACCATCCAGTGCCGGCTGGCTTGGAAAAAAACATGCCTCTCCACAAATTACGATCTCCGATGTCATGGATCAATTTGTGTGTTGATTCCCTTCCTTGCCACGACACAAGACTATCAAGTATCTTCTCATACTATCTTTCTTTATCTCTCTTTCTGCAAATATTTCCAGTTGTCACGACACGTTCCAGTTTTTGTCTTCTCATAACGTGGCCAAATTACGATGCCTGCGTCTTTCTGACGTTTGTGATAAGTTGTCTTTGCGACACAACTTTCTATAACACGTCCTGATTGCTCATTTTGGCTGTCCAATTAATTTTCTGCATTCTTCTATAAAACCACATCTCCAAGGCTTCCAGGGATTTTTTCGCCTGTTCACTAAATATGCAAGATTCGCAGCCGTATGTTAAAATTAGTCCTATCTAACATGCAAGAACTCATTTTCTGACTTTCAAGGACAGTGACTTATTGCAGACAACGTTCTTCATTTGATAGAATACCGTATGTGCTTGTTCTATTCTGTTCTTTATCTTAGTGATGTATCTTCCAACTGCTATGATATGCTCTTTTCCATCACCTGTCTTTCTTCATGAACGTATACACTTGTTACAAAACGTATATTTCTACCATCTTGTCATCATACAGGAGTTCTCAAGGCGGAGCCAACATTACAAGCGAGTACTATCAGAATTGGTCAACACGACGTCATAGTGCTTCCACCTCATCTATAAACCGGTGACGCCTCTGCATCTACAAGCGCCGACACCGTCCGGTATATTTCAAATCCGACAAAACTACTAGAGGTGTTATGTTAAGCTGCAGACTAGCAGTCTTATGTTAAACTACAGACTACAGGTCTTATGTTTAACTATATACTAGAGATCGTATATTAACCTACATACTAGAAATCGTATGTTAAACGACATACTCGAGGTTTAATGTCAAACTACAGACTAGATGTCTAATATTAAACTGCATACTAGACGTTTAATGACAAACTACATACTAGAGGTCGTATGTTAAACCACATACTAGAAGTCTTTTGTTAAACTATATACTAGAAGTCTTATGTTAAACTACAGACTATAAGTCTCATGTTAAACTAGTTCTTTCTACAGTCAAGGGGATACGGCATAAGGAACATATCACAGGGTATTGATAGACACTCACAGAAGACAGGAAAAGAAGACGAAATTAGACGACAACGGACCAGAAAGTACTCGAAATCTGAGGTCCCATTACACAAAACCTAGGAAACTAGTCAAAATTAGAAATATTGTTACATAATAGAGGAAAACTAGACGAAATTGGAAATCACTTTGTACAATAGAAGGGAACTAGTCGAAATTCGAAGTCACGTCAAATAACAGAAGGGAAATTTGTCGGAAATATAATTCGCGCTATTCAATAGCAAGGAAACTAATCGAAATTAGAGATCACACTAGACCAATGAGTAAGGGTTTGTCAAAATTAGAGAGCACACTAGACAATTAATGGGAATCTAGTCAAACTCAAAAGTCGCACTTGATAAAAGAAGATAAACTAGTCTGAATAAAACATAACACTAGACAATAGGAAGAGAAACTAGTCGAAATTAGAAATCACGTTACACAATAGAAGGAAACGACGAAATAAGACTTAACAGTAGACAATAGATTTTTAAAAAATAGTCGAAATCAAGGTCACACGTGATAATTGAAGGGATATTAGTCGAAATAAGACATAGCACAAAGGCAATAAAAAGGAAACAGGTCGAAATAAGACATACTAGACAATTGACGAGAAACTAGTTGAAATAAGACAATAGGAAATCTGAAGGCTACATTGCAACAAACTGACCTACCGTGAGCTCCTCTTCATCGTGTGGTATAGTTATATTACCTTGTCGACATAATGCTTTGTGGCTGATGCAGATGTGGGACTCATAGAAGACAAGGGGCGTTTGTCCGAACCCCAGCATACAATGAATAACCTTCCGTAAAGGGACACAAGTATTATTTCGACACACTAGGGGCGGAAACTCTTCCTGCACAAATACATGAACACATAAGGTATTCCCACCAACAAAATAGGAGTACATACTAGACAACAGAAGTTCCTGAGAGTCAAATTAATACAGGATCTTACGCGACAATACAAACAACATTTTTTTTGGGTGTGTGGCTGATACCCGATTTTCTATAGAATTCTACATTGTTCGTGTTTGAAACTGTTGGAGGACAATTCGAAACTGACTAACAGAAATAGGAATAACGCATTTAAGGGTATTGCTTGCACTTATAAATATCAGTACTGTGAAGGTTAAATAAAGACGTACTTAAGCTTCTGTATCAACCCAAATCACACAAAGAGAACTGTTTGCTTCATTTCAACAAAGTGAGTACTTTACCAGACGGCGTTCGGCACTTCAGAAATTGTGGGTGACACCAAGAAGACGTTTTTGCTCCTTGTGAAGTGATTCGCAGTGATCCTGTCGCCTGTGGGTCCCTCTTTAGGGACATGAGATCCAGCTGATGATGCCTGGTGGGATGGAATGAAGGATGTCCTTCCTCCAACAGTGTGCTTCTGTCTCCGGTTCTTCTGTATCGTCCGGACAGGTAAGGAACGTGTGTCTTTATCGAAAGTGTGCGTTGTGGTTGGTATAGGCATGTTGTGTTTGATGTAGCGCTTTGCTTCGAACGAACAAACGAACGAACAAACGAATGAACGAAAGAAAGAACGAACGAAAGAACGAACTTTCAAAGGGTCCCAAATTGGCCTCGCAGGCCCATCTTACATTCGGTCCTTCCAACCACTCATCTTTAGTACAATAATTATCTATTTTGCATGTTAAATTCACATAGAAAAAAAAAACAATGTCGGAAGAATGCTTTGAACATCAACAATGCATATTACCAGCAATAAGACAGGCGCACACACACACACACACACACACACACATACACACACACACACACACACCACACACACACACACAAACACACAAAGACGCACACACACAAACAAAGACACACACACACAAACAAAGACGCACACACACTCACACATGTATAAACACATACATACATACCTATATATACATGCACACATCCTAGTGGTGGGGCCATATGGTGTTTATTGTCCCCAGTGTTTATATGTAAACATGAATTCTGTGCAATGTCTCATTAGGTATGTTTACATAAGATAACGTGTTATTGATGAAACTTCGTGTTACAGATGTAAATAGATGTACCAGATGTAAAGAGGTGTTACTGATGTAAAAAGATATTACGGATGTAAATAGATGTTACAGATGTAAACAAATTTTACTGACGTAAATAGATGTTACAGGTGTAAACAAATGTTACTGACGTAAATAGATGATACTGATGTAAATATATGTCTCCGTTCTCCCTGGCCATGGAATTAACGTCTCTCTCCGTAATCCCGTATGTTCTCGTGAGTAACGCAGCTGCGCGAGAATCGGCAGCGGTTCGCACCGTGCTGGTAACTTACTGGGATATTTGAGCCGGTCGCTCAAAAAGCAATGACAAACTACTGAGCGTAATCTTGCCTATTACACCAACAGAGCTGAGAAATGCTCATGTTGACTGCAACGTCCTTTAAGGGATATGCAACATAAAAACAACAAAATATATATGTTACAGATGTAAACAGATGTAACAGACGTAATAGGATGTTTCAGATGTAAACTAAAATGTTGACCTATTGTCCTTGACTTGGGGACGTACATTACAAGTACCTCTGAACTCGGAGTGGGTGTGTCTGATGGCGAGGGACACTGTTAATAGGGAAAGCTAATCTACACGCAAACATCGGGCCAGTGTTACTAGCAGTAGTATGTATGGGCTACGCTTGATACCAAAGCGAGCGAGCTGGACCCCCCCCCCCCCTAAAAAAAAATCAATCGGCGTGACTAAGAACAAACTGATGGCGATGTAGGTGGTCCAATCCCTATACCGGCATTAGTTGGACTTAAAAGTTAGCATCTCATTCAGAACTACTACTTGTAACATTGCCTAGAAAATTAACCTGGGGTTCATCGACACGTTCTGCAAAGGACATCGATGACCAATCAATCAATCAATCAATCAATCAATCAATCAATCAAGTGCCATCTCCACAATGACGGTTGGCTGCAATGGATCTCCAACACTGTCTGCCTCTCGCCGTGATTGTACATTCTGTTAGACAGAGCTACCGTATGAAAGTAGACGGTACTACCTGTTTTCTGTTATGGCCGAATATTGGGCGGCGCTCACCAAACCCGACACACCACATTGAAACAACAGCCTCGGACAGAGGAGTGCAATTGAGAGGGTACAAACCTTACCCTAGTGCGAGAAAATGCAACCCACAGACTAAATATCATGGCAGGGCAGAGTAAGCCCTAAGCCTATATCTAGGGTGGAAGCTCCGACAGGCGGACAGATAGAGCATTGCTTTGCCGATCCAGCAGCTTCTGTAGCTGGTCTTGTTCCAGATGTACTGGTGTTACCTTTCCTCTGGAGTAAACTAGACAGGCAGAGTGAGGGATCATGCTGCATGGGCAACTCATGGTCTCTATATTCAGACCAGGCTGCGTTCTATGGAGAGGTATCGCTCAATGCTACAAACTATTGTCTATTAAAACTACAAGGTGCCAGTCAGTCATCTGGAGCGGTAGCAAAGGACAAGCCACAATTAGAAATTAAGGCTCAGTACATATTTACAAGCGAAGGTAAAAGATGGTACAAGACGTTGTCATCAATCCGAACTACAGGATTATTTACGTTCAGTGGTTTGCCATTGCTTTCTGTCAGATCAACAAAACCTATCATCATCATCATCATCATCATCATCATCATCATCATCATCATCATCATCATCATCATCATCATCATCATCATCACCATCATGAGCATCATCATTATCATCATCATCTGCCGTGTCCGCTGGTGTAGGTGCTCTTGTCTCTCCACAGATTTTGGTCTTTGGTGTTCCGGGTCAACTCTGCTGATAATATTCCTCCATGCCACCGTCCCAGATGACCCCGCATCTGTTCTCTTGTACGGCCTCTACCTCTCTTCCTCGTGACCTTTCCAGTTGTCACGATGTTCTCCCATGCCTCTCTTCTCATCACATGACTAAAGAAAGCTGTTTGTCTCATTCTTATTGTTGTATCTATTGTTCTAGTTTCATTAGCCTCTTACAGGCAATAGTCGTTAGTTATTCTGGCTGTCCAAGGTATTAGCAACATTCGTCCCAGGAACAACATCGACTTTGCTTTCAAGGTCTTTCTATAAAAATATAGATAATAAAAAAGCAATTTCATATTGCAAGCACTTAAAAATTACCAAGCAATAATATCTTGTCGGAGACATAATCTGAATCCATTTATTTAAGACTCCAGAAATATTGGTAGCCCTGGAGGTATCTTTCTAATGCAGTCATACAGATCTGATCTGTGTCAACATTTGAAAACGAGATGCCCTTTTAGTACTCTATCGAGTGATGCAATCAAGTTCGGGGCCTCGATTGTCTCCAGGGGGTTAAGTATTTATACGTAGACCTGTGGGTGGGTGTGGGGCGGGTAATCTGATAACTGTTTTGCTTACATAAATTATGTCACAGGATTTCGAAGTATCTTTCTCCGCCTCGGTGTGTTCTTGTGAGTATGGATGTTAGTGTGTGCGCGCGTGCGTGTGTGTGTGTGTGTGTGTGTGTGTGTGTGTGGGAGGGGGGGGGGGTTGGTGGATGGAGTGCTATGCAAATATTGTCTGTTTTTAGGGTTAATGAAACGTTCACGTATTGCAGTTATTATTAAGATCAATCAATCAAATCAAATCAACTTTATTAGGGTCACAAATTGGGCGCGCAGGCCCGTCTTACATTCGGCCCTTCCAATCACTCGTCTTTCATTCATCAAGAGCATTATACATTTACATAGGAAGAAAGATAAACATTGTGAAATGAATGTTGTAAACATAATCAAGACAAATTACCATGTTATGAGGCCCATCTCCCACCTACCCATACATCACCCCACCCACACACACACCCCCACGTACCCACACACACGCACACCAAGGGACACATACATACCCCACCAACCGACCCATCCCCCTTCTGCAAATCCCCCACCCACACACTCTTCCCTCACCTGTTCCCCCAACCAAAACACACTCGCCACCCACAAACATTCCCCCACCAACCCACACATCCCACATACACATCCTAACCCACACATGCTCTCCCCATCCACACCTCAAACCACTCATCCCCCAGCCACATCTCCATTGACCACATATTCACCACCGACGCACACAATCCCCCACCAACCCACACATCGCATCATCCACTCACACAACCCCAAACCATACACCACACACATCCCCACCAATTCCACATCTCCCCCCCCCCACACATACACACATCTCCCTAACCACCCATACATCCCCAATCCACTCACACACACACCCCACCACCCCACACATGCATCCCCCCACCCACCCATACATGCCTTAACCCAATCTCCCACTACACAATCCCCCACCCGCACATCACATACATCCCCTACCACGCAATATTCCCAACCCACGCACCGCACACACATATCCCTCACCAACACATCTCACACCCATATACCACAACACATCCCCACCTACACACCACACACATATCCCCCACCCACATACCGCACAATATTCCCACCCACACCCACACAGATACCCTTACCCATCCACCCCAACATACCCCCACCCACACACCACAAAAATCCCCCATCCACACACGCATACCTCACCCCACAATATCCCTAACCAACACACCACACACCTCTCCCCACCCACACACGCATTCCCTACCCGTCCACCAACCACACACTCACTCACGCACACATCCTCCACTAAGCACCCCACACACCCCACCCACCCCCAACCAAACATCTCTCGATCACAATATCCTACCACACACATCCTCCACCCACTCACGCATCCCACCCGACACATACACATCCCTCACCCACCTACACATCCCTAAGCCACTCACACACCCCCACCCACACATTCCCCATCCACGCACACATCTCCCACCCACACATCTCCCACCCACACACCCCAATACTTCCCCCAACCACCCCACATCCCTACTCACCCACACATATACCCCACCAATACACACATTCCCCGCACCCATCACACACATCCCCCACACCACACACTATCCCCCCCCCACACACAAATCCTCACCCATACCACCACACCCCACCCCACACACCATGCACACATCCCCCACCAACACACCGCACACATATCTCAAACCCACACACATACACGTCTCCCCACCCGCCCGAGCATTCCCAATCCACCCAACACAATCCCCTACCCACACAACCCCGCCACCACCACATACTTCCTCAAACCACCCACACATCACCACCCACATAAACACACACACCCCACACCCGTCCCATACACATATCCTCCACCCATACACACATCCCCCACACCCATTCCCACACCCCTACTTTCACCCCACACAATCCATCCACACATCCCACCAACACCCACAAATATCACTACCCACAAAAACCCACACACCCCAACCCATCCAAATCGCATACCCCCACCCACACATCCCCCACCCAAACATATCCCCACACTCACACACATCCTCCACACACACTCACACCTCCTCACATCTAGACACATACAAAATGTCTCACGTTAGCATTGAAACTAGTATGAACAAACTCCCACACTTTACTCACACACATACACTGACAATTGTCATGAGCAGTCTCATAAAAATGTTAAACATGGAGAAAAAATGTGTACATAAAAAGTATGTGACGTAAACATAGTGATGCTCCCACACACAGAGATACACACAGAGAAGGCACACACACACACACACACACACACACACACATTCACTCTCACGCTCACTCATTCTGTCTCTCATTCACACTCACTGACTCTCTCACTCAAACTACAGTAATGTACATAAGTTTATATATACATGATAAAAATCAAATGGTATTTAACTGATAATATGACAGGTGAGAATACACAAACATATGGATTCGCGTGTTACATAACATGCGTGTTACATGACATGCATCTGCTCAGCTCTCTCTCTCTCTCTCTCTCTCATCTCTCTCTCTCTCTCTCTCTCTCTCTCTCTCTCCCCCTCTCCCTCTCTCTCTCTCTCTCTGTATTCTTTCATATACACACACTCACACGCATGCGCGCGCTCACACACACACACACTAACACATCAACTCTCGAACTGTCTCACTCTCTCACACACAATCCTCCACACACACACCCACTCTCTCAATCACACTCTCTCACACATATACATACGCATGAATGCATGAACGCATGCACGCACGCACACACTCCCTCACTCACTCTCACACATACACGTACGAATGCATGCACTGACACATTCCCCCTCCCTTTTTCTCGCTCAATCACTCTCTCCACACACACGCACGCACGTGCGCACACACAATTCACTCTCTCACTCTCTCTGACACCCATTTTCTCTCTCTCTCTGTCTCTCTCTCTCTCTGTCTCTCTCTCTGCTCTCTTCTCTCCTCTCTCTCTCTCTCTCTCTCTCTCTCTCTCTCTCTCTCTCGCTCCCACACACATATATAGTGAACAATTATAGTTAAACAATTATAATAAAACGATTATAATGAACAATTATACCAGTAAATGAATTATGGTGGCATATAGTCGGTATGGATTAAGTATTGAAAGAGTTTTCGGTTAAAAATCAATCATGTGCCATGCCGGAAAGCGTGGGCGGTCATGACTCGCAATTTCACTCGATCACCAGTGTCGTGGATCAGCTCAGTGTTTTCCCGTCTCGTCCATGCCATGTGGCCAAGCCATCCAGGTATTTTCCTCTCGGTCTTATTAAGATACAGTTTTTTTTCCATTCGCTCGCTTTGAATTCAAGCTTAAACCTTACAAGTGCTACAACTTCTAGAGCACTGGACTGATTTTTTTCCCCGTGGATTAGCTTTTAATTATTAACAGCGTCCTTCGCCATCAGATGAACCCACTCCAACTTCAGAGATACTTGTAATTTACGTCCCCCAAATTTAAGGACGAGAAGTAAAAATTTTAGTCCACCTGACCGATGCAGGGGGTTAACCCGCTACCTCTGACATTAGCACACCGGAAGTTTAGAGCAAGTGCTCTTACCATTGACCATGCCGATCTCCTGCATGAGGCTTTATGTATTCTACGTGCATTTAAAACTAAAAAAGATCTGTACCTGACACTTCATCTCGTCCTGCCCCATTCATCATATCATATTTAACTATTCCTTCTTTCTTTCTGTTCCCTCTCCCCTACCCTTCGTAAATATCTAATCCGATCGATTTTTTCTTTTCCCGTATTCTCCTCTCTCCCCTAATTCCATTCTTTTTCTTTATTTTCTTTTTTTTTTTTTTTCTTTTTTTTTTTTCTTCTTTTTTTTTTTTTTTTTATTTTATTTCTTATTTCGTTTTTTTTTGATCCTTCCTTTTTTTTTCTTATTCTATTTTTTCTTTTTTTTTTTTTTTTTTTTTTCTTCTTTTCTTTTTGGTTCTTTTTTTTCTTTTTTTTTTTTTCTTTTTTTTTTTTTTTTTTCTTCTTCTTTTTTTTCTTTCTTATTCTTCTTTTCTTTTCTTCTTCTTTGCTTTTCTTCTTTTCCTTTTCTCTTCTTTCTTTTTTCTTTTCTTCTCTTCTTTCTTCTTCTTCTTCTTCTTCTTCTTCTTTCTTTTTCTCTTCTTCTTCTTCTTCTTTTTTCTTCTTCTTCTTCTTCCTTCTTCTTCTTCTTCTTCTTCTTCTTCTTCTTCTCGTCATTCTTTTCCTCCCCCCCCACAAACCCCCAAACCACCTCCTCATTCTTCTGCAAACATCCTCATACAAGCCTACATTTTCTGTCCATCCTCTGAAACCTCAATCCATCTCCTGTCATTCACTGAGATAAGACTGACAACTAGAGCACCACTAACAAGCAATTGCAGTTCTGAACACCAACTCCCAAGCACACAGAATACACACCTGAAATCAACACCCAAAACCCAAGCCCCACAGAATACACACCTGAAATCAACAAAACACAACACCCAAGCACACAGAATACACACCTGAAATCAACAAACACCAACACCCAAGCACACAGAATACACACCTGAAATCAACACCAACACCCAAGCACACAGAATACACACCTGAAATCAACAAACACCAACACCAAGCACACAGAATACACACCTGAAATCAACAAACACCAACACCCAAGTACACAGAATACACACCTGAAATCAACAAACACCAACACCCAAGCACACAGAATACACACCTGAAATCAAACAAAACCAACACCCAAGCACACAGAAAACCCCCTGAATCAACAAACCCAACGCCAACACACAGAATACACCTGAATCAAAACACCAACCCAAGCACAAGAATAACACCTGAAACAACAACCCAACGCCCCAAACACACAGAATACACACCGAAATCAACAACCAGAAGCAATGTTAATAACGGTGATAATATTTCAATCTTATTAATCTGTAATGTTTAAGATAGTTGCACATCGCAATCAAACCCCCATATTTTTTGGGTTGTGATTTACAGGCAATGTGGAAGTAACAACAAGGTGGAAGTAGCAACAACGGTGGAAGTAACAATAAGAGTAAGTAACAACATGGGTGGAAGTAACAACAATGGTGGCAGGTAAAAATTAGGTGTATGTGACAATAATTTGAGACACAATGTGGGAAATAACAATACACTGTAAAGGGGAAGTTACAACAACAATGTGTTGCAAATGTAACATTATGGAATGTAACAACAATTGCGGAAGTAACAGCATGGGGGAAGTAACAACATAGGGGGAAGTAATAACATGGTTGAGTAACAATAAGGGAATTAACACATTAGTACAAATAATAACTAGGAAATACAAAAAATGAGGAAAGAACAACAATGGTGGAAGTAACAACAATTTTGGGATGTCCGCAACAAATGGTGGAAATAACAATTTTGGGGAAGTGACAACAATGGTGGAAATGACAAAAAATTGGGGAGTAACAAAAACGTGGTCATTCTATATTAGGGAGTAATAACTATGGTGGGCAACATATCAAACATTAGGGATAACAACAATTAGAGAAGTTATAAAATATTGGTAAAAATAATAAATATTGGGGATGTAATAACAATGGGGGAAGCAATAACAGTTGCGCAAATAACATGAGGGGAAGTAACAACAATGGGAGACAAACCAACCAATTAACAACCAACAATTATCCAGATCAACCAACCAACTATTCAACAACTACTCTTCAGCAGCCAACCAACAACCCACCAAAATATCCAACCACTAACACCTCTACCAACCAACCGAACAACTAACCACAATCAACCAACTATCCAACCATCCAATCAATAATCAATCAACCATTCACGTCCCATTTTCTAACCGATGCAGCTATCAAACCTCCAAATAACTAATAAACCACGCACACTATCGCAATTAGGCCAACCAACTATTAATTAAACCAATCAGGTACTAAACAACCAACCAACCACCCAACCATTTACCAAACTTCCATTCACCAAACAATCGACGAACTATCCCAACCAACCACCACCAACCAACTAACCAACAACCACCAACCACCCAACCACCCACCCAACCATCCAACGACCCAACATCACCACCTTGATTCCAATCAACCAACCAACATCCAACTAACCCTACTATCCAACCATGCACTTAACCCTCCTTCCAACCACCAACAACTATCCAACCACCATCACCAATTATCCAAACACCTAATTACACCAACTATCCAACAAACCTATCAACCAATCATCCAATCAAAATTAACTATTAAACCACTATCCAACCAACTACTTATCCAATTACCATCTATCTAACCAAACCAATCAACAGACTATCCAAACAAACCAATCAACCACTATCCACCCAACCAGCTATCCAATCTTCCAACTAACCAACCAACCAACTATCCATTCAACCAGTCAAACCAACCAATCAACCAATCAACTATTTCACAACCAACCACGCAACAATCCATCACCATCAACCAGAAGAACTATGACAACAACACAAACATCAACCCTATCCAAATTGTTTAGAAGATCTTACGGCTGAAAGACTAATGTAAGCAACCAACTGTCCATTCACAGCCAACCAACCAATCAACCAAACCAACATATTCAACCAACCAACCACGCAACCATCCAATCAACCAGCTAACTTTGACACAAAACACAACCAACAACCTTATCCAATTGTATTAAAGATCCTAAGGCTGGATGACTACTGTCTATCCTGCATTGTCTCCCCCCTTCCTCCCTGCCAAAATTCCCTACATTAAGTAAATCGCTTAATTGACACTTATAAAGACCGCGCGTTGTACCGCCCGTGCAACAGGCCAGCAATTTTAACAGTTAATTAGGTCGTACCAGCTCTTGGCGAGTGTGATCTGATAAAATTGTCTGCCAATGTTGCCGACATTCTGAATGGTATTTTAAGACACAATATGAGTCATATTTGGGTGGTGATTGGGTGTTTGGGTGCTTGGAATTTTGGGTGGCGTGGAGGGTTGTGTGGATGTGAAATTGGGAGAATTAGTGGTTGGATGGTTGTTCGTTTCAGTTCGTTTCAGGCTAGTTGGTTTTGTTTTTCGTTGGGAATTGGTTATTTTTGTTGCATTGTTTGTTGCTTGCTTGTTTGTTTAACGAATTTGTTTGCTTTGATTAGTTATGTTAAAAAATGGTTGGTGGGTTGGTCATTTGTTTAGATGGCCTGCTAGTTTCTTCGTCTTCTTTTGGTAGCTCCATAGCTTTGTTTTGCTTGTGGGCATCCTAATTGCTGTGTTTCGTCTCCGGCTAGTTCCCCTCCCCTGTCCTTCAGGCACCATTCTTTTGCTAGGGTAAACATATCTTACTCGAATTTAGAGATGTATGTATGTACACCACGATTCTATGCTGTAATGTGCGTACATACATATCTTGAGCGCTTTGTTTTAACAGCAGCCAGAGAGTCGCCATCGCCCTTCTCTCAGCCGTTAACACAGTTTCCGCCCCCTTGGGTCTGCCCTGCCACGACATTTAATCTTTAGGTTTCCATTTCTTCACACCATTATATGGCTTGTACCCTCCGCAATTGCGCTCGCTCCGACAGAAGCCGTTGGACACAATTGTGGGGTGTCAGAATTGGTACGCGGCCACAATTGTTAGTTGGTTTGATTAATTAGTTTTAGCTGGTTGCCTTACTTGGGTAGGTTGATTCTGCATTGTTTTGAGTGAGTACATTGTTTTATTGGTCGAGTAAATGTTGATTGACTTGTGAAATTGCTTGTAAAATCAAATGTAAGCGAACGCAGTTACAAGAATTGAAGGCATGTTTGGGTAAATTGTGCAGCTCCACATTTTATTCCATGGAAACTCAGGACTCACGGGTGACGTGGGTCCGCCTCCACACCGAACTCCCTTCACTTCCCTAGACACATCGGTACAACGTTTTAGGGCGGGGGCGACCTGGCGCTCAAAAGAACCCCTCATGGATTAGGGAATGTAAATACGTGGCTACAGGACTAACAGGATATCAAGGTAGCCAAGCGTTTTCTGCGGCTCATGAAAATAATTGATGGATTGGCTGGTAATTTTCTTGGTTACTCTGAGTTGATGTGAGTCAAGAACCAACATTGTACTAATCAAGCAATGTGTCCATCTGGCCTTTCCTCGGATAACTGAGTGTCGGCCAGGTCCTCTGGTGACTTCCTGCCTCACCATTCTCTCCATGTTAGTTGGTGGAGCGTTGTCATACTGAACATATCACTCGAGTGAAAGGGTCTGTTTCTTGTTGTTTTAATTGGTTTGTTTGTATTTATGTAGGTTTGTCTGATAATTTGTTGGTTTTTTCTTAATACGTTTGTTGATTTGTTGGGATTATTTGTTGGTTCACTGATTTAATGTTTTGTTTTTTGCTTGCTTATTCTTACTTAAAGTGCTGGTTTATTTGTCATTTATCGATTGATTTCTAATGTGGTGGTGCTGTTGTTAATTTTTTTGTTTGTTTTAAGGTTTGGATGGGATTGACTAATATACTGATTGAATTGTTAATATGTTGGTTAATTTGTTCACTTATTTGTTAATTTGTTGGTTAATTTGTTCATTGATTTGTTAATTTGTTGGTTAACTTGTTCATTGGTTTAGTAATTTGTTGCTTAATGTGTTCACTGGTTCATTAATATGTTATCTGGTTTGCTAATATATTGGTTGGTTTGTAATGTTTTTTTTAAATGCTCCCTCGTGTTGAACTCTAGCGTTGTCGACAGATATTACTGCTAGTGCACGGGACTGAAGTTTGCATGTGGATTAGCTTTCCGTATTACCAGCGTCCCTCGCCATCAGGAGAACCAACTTTGACTTCAGAGGTGTTTGTTAGTTTGTTTGTTGGTTTGTTGAATCTTTAGTTAATTTGTTTGTTGGATTGTTGATTTTTGGTTGTTTGGTAATTTTTTGGTTGGTTAGTTGAAATCGTTTCGTTGGTTTGTTGAATCGTTGATGTTTCTTCGGGCTAATGTCAGACTTGAAATTCTTAATATCGTATTGAGGTTGGGGTGAGCTGAAGAACCAATATCACTGCACTCGGAAATTTCCATACGCTCTCGTCCACCTCCGTCCCCTCGATCAGCGAAGCATACGCTTCCCATCGCTTTCTGATTGAAGTGTCCTCTGAAAGTGATGATAGCCATTCAAACAAAACATTCCTTTCTCCACCTTACTAAAGCAATACTCCTTTAGTCCATAGTGAAGATAATGTGTGTTTGCAGTGGGTCTCCTCTATTCCAACGGATGCCGCTTGTGACTACTTCCACCTCCCTTCTCATACTGAGGTCGAAGTCCTCATATGCCAGACTCTCCTTTTACAACATCGTTATTAGCCTAAACGAGAACCCAACACTACGCCTGTTTCTAACCACTGCCTATCGGTGTAATCAATTATTGATAGGGGCGTTAATGATTGCTAATTTTTCCACGCTCCCGTGGCATTCTTTACTTTGATGATTGATAGCAGGAAACGCCTGCTAGTTTACACACGCCCTGGTTGAGCAACACATAATTTTCATGGGCCCATGGTGCGCTAAGATAACTGCACACGCCCAGGACGACAATCTCGTTTTCTTGACGCGCCCCACTGTACTTGATTCCGCCACCACTGTACTGTTTTCCGTGTAGCTTACGTTATTACTCATAGAAGATCTTACTCTTGATGTTGTAGATAATCTCTCCCTCAACTTCTGACCGCCGTTGAGTCTTTCCATCTTGTACAGTCTATAAGTGTTAACTACTGAGACCAAACTTGCATAACACGACACTGGTATGGTTCTTCCACACTCTACTTGACTGGAACTCTCTACTTGACATGTCAATAACACAACCAGTTGCTCCACAGAAAAGTCACAAATATACATGACAATACTTAAACATGCTATTATAAAAGAGCGGCGTAGTTGTAGCCATGCTCTGTCAACTCAGCTCAAATCTGACGCTAGCTCTGGCTCAACTTACTTTCAGGTGAAGTTTCATTGTGAAGTCCACAATGCTTTTGTGGTCATGCCGTGGTAGGTCACTTCGCACGGTCTCTTCATGCGGGCCGCGCTTGTTACAACCTCATGCCATGTCCTCCTGTATCACTGGACCATGGCAACATGTTACCCTGATGTGTATTACCCTGGATCAGTTTTGCTGCACTCAGACTCTGTGTCGGCCGGCTGCCCATTCTCCGCACTCACTACCAAGTGTTTTATTACATTGTTAATTTATCTGTTTACAACAGCAACGTACTGATTTCAATGTGTGGTTTGCTGTTACTATCTAACGTGCCTTTTCAAGACGTTGGAATCCACTCTAGTGGATTTTCTAGGCCAATTTAACATTGTAGTTAGTTCACATTGACTGTCTAAGCGAGAAATCATCCTTTTAAAGTCCAACTTAAGCTGCTGCTATTATCATCACGATTCAGTGCCGGCTGGCCTTGGAAAAACATTCCTCTCCTACATTCGCTCTCCCGCTGTCATGGATCAATTTATGTGTTGATTTCCCTTCTTGCCACGACACAAAAGACTATCAAGTATCGTCTCATGCTGTCTTCCTTTATCTCTCTTTCTGCAAATCTCTCCGGTTGTCACGACACGTTCCAATTTTTGTCTTCTCATAACGTGGCCAAATTACGATGACTGGCGTCTTTCTGACCGTTTGGTGATAAGTTGTCTTTGCGACAACAGCTTTCCTTAATAAGTCCTGATGGCTAAATTTTTTGGCTGTCCAATTAATTTTCTGCATTCTCTATAAACCACATCTCCATGGCTTCGCAGGGATTTTTTTCGCCTGTTCCTAAATATCCAAGATTCGCAGCCGTATGTTAAATTAGTCCTATCTAACATGCAAGAACTCATTTTCTGATTGTCAAGGCAGTGGACTTATTGCAGACAAAACGTTCTTCATTTGATAGAATACCGTCTGTGCTTGTTCTATTCTGTTCTTTATCTTAGTGATGTATCTTCCAACTGCTATGATATGCTCTTTTCCATCACCTGTCTTTCTTCATGAACGTATACACTTGTTACAAAACGTATATTTCTAACCATCTTGTCATCACACAGGAGTTCTCAAGGCGGATCCAACATTACAAGCGAGTACTTCAGAATTGGCCAACACGACGTCATGTGCTTCCCACCTCATCTATAAACCGGTGACCCTCTGCATCTAACAAGCGCCGACACACAGTCCGGTATATTTCAATCCGACAAAACTACTAGAGTGTTATGTTAAGCTGCAGACTAGCAGTCTTATGTTAACTACAGACTACAGGTCTTATGTTAAACTATATACTAGAGATCGTATATTAACCTACATACTAGAAATCGTATGTTAAACGACATACTCGAGGTTTAATGTCAAACTACAGACTGGATGTCTAATATTAAACTGCATACTAGACGTTTAATGACAAACTACAGACTAGAGGTCGTATGTTAAACCACATACTAGAAGTCTTTTGTTAAACTATATACTAGAAGTCATATGTTAAACTACAGACTATAAGTCTCATGTTAAACTAGTTCTTTCTACAGTCAAAGGGGATACGGCATAAGGAACATATCACAGGGTATTGATAGACACTCACAGAAGACAGGAAAAGAAGACGAAATTAGACGACAACGGACCAGAAAGTAGTCGAAATCTGAGGTCACATTACACAAAACCTAGGAAACTAGTCAAATTAGAAATATTGTTACATAATAGAGGGAAACTAGACGAAATTGGAAATCACTTTGTACAATAGAACTAGTCGAAATTCGAAGTCACGTCAAATAACAGAAGGGAAATTTGTCGGAAATATAATTCACGCTATTCAATAGCAAGGAAACTAATCGAAATTAGAGATCACACTAGACCAATGAATAAGGGTTTGTAAAAATTAGAGAGCACACTAGACAATTAATGGGAATCTAGTCAAACTCAAAAGTCGCACTTGACAAAAGAAGATAAACTAGTCTGAATAATACATAACACTAGACAATAGGAAGAGAAACTAGTCGAAATTAAAAATCACGTTACACAATAGAAGGAAACGACGAAATAAAACTTAACAGTAGACAATAGATTTAAACAAAAATAGTCGAAATCAAAGGTCACACGTGATAATTGAAGAGATATTAGTCGAAATAAGACATATCACAAGGGCAATAAACAGGAAACTGGTCGAATTAAGACATATTAGACAATTGACGAGAAACTAGTTGAAATAAGACATGTGACTAAACAATAGACTTGAAACTAGTCGAAATAAGACATACCACTAGACAATAGACGGAACACTAGTCGAAATAAGACATAACACTAGACAAATAGGACACTTGTCCTTATCATAGGTCAAACCAGACAATAGGAAAACTGAAGGCTACATTGCAACAAACTGACCTACCGTGAGCTCTTCTTCATCGTGTGGTATAGTTACATTACCTTGTCGACATAATGCTTTATGGCTGATGCAGCTGTGGGACTCATAGAATACAAGGGGCATTTGTCCGAACCCCAGCATACAATGAATAACCTTCCGTAAAGGGACACAAGTATTATTTCGACGCACTAGGGGCGGAAACTCTTCCTGCACAAATACATGAACACATAAGGTATTCCCACCAACAAAATAGGAGTACATACTAGACAACAGAAGTACCTGAGAGTCAAATTAATACAGGATCTTACGCGACAATACAAACAACATTTTTTTTTTTTTGGTGTGTGGCTGATACCCGATTTTCTATAGAATTCTACATTGTTCGTGTTTGAAACTGTTGGGGGACAATTCGAAACTGACTAACAGAAATAGGAATAACGCAATTAAAGGTATTGCTTGCACTTATAAATATCAGTACTGTGAAGGGTAAATAAAGACGTACTTAAGCTTCTGTATCAACCCAAACCACACAAAGAGAACTGTTTGCTTCATTTCAACAAAGTGAGTACTTTACCAGACGGCGTTCGGCACTTCCGAAATTGTGGGTGACACCAAGAAGACGTTTCTGCTCCTTGTGAAGTGATTCGCAGTGATCCTGTCGCATGTGGGTCCCTCTCTGGGGACATGAGATCCAGCTGATGATGCCTGGTGGGATGGAATGAAGGATGTCCTTCCTCCAACAGTGTGCTTCTGTCTCCGGTTCTTCTGTATCGTCCGGACAGGTAAGGAACATCTGTCTTTGCCGAAAGTGTGCGTTGTGGTTCGTATAGGCATGTTGTGTTTGGTGTAACGCTTTGCTTCGAACGAACAAACGAACGAACAAACGAATGAACGAAAGAAAGAACGAACAAAAGAACGAACTTTCAAAGAGTCCCAAATTGGCCTCGCAGGCCCATCTTACATTAGGTCCTTCCAACCACTCATCTTTAGTACATGAATTATCTATTTTGCATGTTAAATTCACATAGGAAAAAAAAAACAATGTCAGAAGAATGCTTTGAACATCAACAATGCATATTTCCAGCAATGAGACAGGCGGGCACACACACACACCCACACACACACACACACACACACTCATGTATAAACACATACATACATACCCACATATACATGCACACATCCTAGTGGTGGGGCTATATGTTGTTTATTGTACCCAGTGTTTATATGTAAACATGAATTCTGTGCAATGTCTCATTAGGTATGTTTACATAAGATGACGTGTTATTGATGAAACTTCGTGTTACAGATGTAAATAGACGTAACAGATGTAAAGAGGTGTTACTGATGTAAAAAGATATTACGGATGTAAATAGATGTTACAGATGTAAACAAATTTTAACTGACGTAAATGGATGTTACAGGTGTAAACAAATGTTACTGATGTAAATTAGATGATACTGAATGTAAATATATGTCTCCGTTCTCCCTGGCCATGGAATTAACGTCTCTCTCCGTAATCCCGTATGTTCTCGTGAGTAACGCAGCTGCGCGAGAATCGGCAGCGGTTCGCACCGTGCTGGTAACTTACGGGGATATGTGAGCCGGTCGCTCAGAAAGCAATGACAAACTACTGAGCGTAATCTTGCCTATTACACCAACAGAGCTGAAAAATGCTCATGTTGACTGCAACGTCCTGTAAGGGATATGCAACATAAAAACAACAAAATATATATGTTACAGATATAATCAGATGTAACAGACGTAATAGGATGTTTCAGATGTAAACTAAAATGTTGACCTATTGTCCTTGACTTGAGACGTACATTACAAGTACCTCTGAACTCGGAGTGGGTGTGTCTGATGGCGAGGGACACTGTTAATAGGGAAAGCTAATCTACACGCAAACATCGGGCCAGTGTTACTAGCAGTAGTATGTATGGGGCTACGCTTGATACCAAACGAGCGAGCTGGACCCCCCCCCCCCCTAAAAAAAATCAATCGGCGTGACTAAGAACAAACTGATGGCGATGTAGGTGGTCCAATCCTATACCGGCATTAGTTGGACTTAAAAGTTAGCATCTCATTCAGAACTACTACTTGTAACCTTGCCTAGAAAATTAACCTGGGGTTCATCGACACGTTCTGCAAAGGACATCGATCGACCAATCAATCAATCATCAATCAATCAATCAGATCAATCAATCAATCAATCAATCATCAAGTGCCATCTCCACAATGACGGTTGACTGCAATGGATCTCCAAACACTGTCTGCCTCTCGCCGTGATTGTACATTCTGTTAGACAGAGCTACCGTATGAAATAGACGGTACTACCTGTTTTCTGTTATGGCCGAATATTGGCGGGCGCTCACCAAACCCGACACACCACATTGAAACAACGCCTCGGACAGAGGAGTGCAATTGAGAGGGTACAAACCTTACCCTAGTGCGAGAAAATGCCAACCCACAGACTAAATATCATGGCAGGGCAGAGTAAGCCCTAAGCCTATATCTAGGGTGGAAGCTCCGACAGGCGGACAGATAGAGCATTGCTTTGCCGATCCAGCAGCCTCTGCAGCTGGTCTTGTTCCAGATGTATTGGTGTTACCTTTCCTCTGGAGTAAACTAGGCATCCATGGCCGAGGTTAGCATTTTCTCCGCTAGGATACTCTCGTCACGACGCGCAAGAATTAGCAGTGGTTCGAATCGCAAAAAGTGACTTATGAGAGTATGGAGCCGGTCGCTCAGAAAGTCGTGGCGTGCTGATGAGCGTAATCTAGCCTAGGAATCAACATACAGCTGAAAGATGCTGGTGTTGACCGCAATATCCTGAAACAGGATGGAAAGCGAAAAAAAAAAAAAGAAAAAAAAAAACTAGGACAGGCAGAGTGAGGGATCATGCTGCATGGGCAACTCATGGTCTCTTATTCAGACAGGCTGCGTCTATGAAGGTAATAGCTCAATGCTAGAAACTATTGTCTATAAGACTGGTGCCAGTCAGTCACTGGAGCGGTGCAAGGACAAGCCACAATTAGAAATTAAGGCTCAGTACATATTTACAAGCGAAGGTAAAAGATGGTACAAGACGTTCATCAATCCGAACTACAGGTTATTTACGTTCAGTGGTTTGCCATTGCTTTCTGTCAGATCAACAAAACCTATCTTCATCATCATCATCATCATCATCATCATCATCATCATCATCATCATCATCATCATCATCACCATCATCATCACCATCATCATCATCATCATTATCATCATCATCTGCCGTGTCCGCTGGTGTAGGTGCTCTTGTCTCTCCACAGATTTTGGTCTTTGGTGTTCCGGGTCAACTCTGCTGATAATATACCTCCATGCCACCGTCCCAGATGACCCCGCATCTGGTCTCTTGTACGGCCTCTACCTCTCTTCCTCGTGACCTTTCCAGTTGCCACGATGTTCTCCAATGCCTCTCTTCCCATCACATGACCAAAGAAAGCTGTTTGTCTCATTCTTATTGTTGTATCTATTGTTCTAGTTTCATTAGCCTCTTACAGGCAATAGTCGTTAGTTATTCTGGCTGTCCAAGGTATTAGCAACATTCGTCCCAGGAACAACATCGACTTTGCTTTCAAGGTCTTTCTATAAAAATATAGATAATAAAAAAGCAATTTCATATTGCAGCACTTAAAAATTACCAGCAATAATATCTTGTCGGAGACATAATCTGAATCCATTTATTTAAGACTCCAGAAATATTGCTAGCCCTGGAGGTATCTTTCTAATGCAGTCATACAGATCTGATCTGTGTCAAAATTTGAAAACGAGATGCCCTTTTAGTACTCTATCGAGTGATGCAATCAAGTTCGGGGCCTCGATTGTCTCCAGTGTGTATTAAGTATTTATACGTTGACCTGTGGGTGGGTGTGGGGCGGTATCTGATAAATGTTTTGCTTACATAAAATTATGTCACAGGATTTCGAAGTATCTTTCTCCGCCTCGGTGTGTTCTTGTGAGTATGGATGTTAGTGTGTGCGCGCGTGCGTGCGTGTGTGTGTGTGTGTGTGTGTGCGTGTGTGTGTGTGTGTGTGTGTGTGTGTGTGGGAGGGGAGGAAGGTTGGTTGTTGGAGTGCTATGCAAATATTGTCTGTTTTTAGGGTTAATGAAACATTCACGTATTGCAGTTATTATTAAGATCAATCAATCAAATCAAATCAAATCAAATCAACTTTATTAGGGTCACAAATTGGGCACGCAGGCCCGTCTTACATTCGGCCCTTCCAATCACTCGTCTTGCATTCATCAAGAGCATTATACTTTTACATAGGAAGAAAGATAAACATTGTGAAATGAATGTTGTAAACATAAACAAGGCAAATTACGATGTTATGAGGTCCATCTCCCACCTACCCATACATCACCCCACCCACACACACACCCCCACCTACCCACACACACGCACACCAAGGGACACATACATACCCCACCAACCGACCCATCCCCCTTCCGCACATCCCCCACCCACACACTCTCTCCTCACCTGTTCCCCCAACCAAAACACACTCGCCACCCACAAACATTCCCCCACCAACCCACACATCCCGCCCACCCATACACATCCTAACCCACACATCCTCTCCCATCCACACCTCAAACCACTCATCCCCCAGCCACATCTCCATTGACCACATATTCACCACCCACGCACACAATCCCCCACCAACCCACACATCGCACATCCACTCACACATCCCCAAACCATACACACACATCCCCACCAACTGACATCTCCCTACCCCCCCCCCCCACACACACACACACATCTCCCTAACCACCCATACATCCCCAATCCACTCACACACACACCCCACCACCCACACATACATCCTCCACCCACCCATACATGCCTTAACCCAATCCCCCACTACACAATCCCCCACCCGCACATCACATACATCCCCTACCACGCAATATTCCCAACCCACGCACCGCACACACACATATCCCTCACCAACACATCCCACACCCACATACCACCACACATCCCCACCTACACACCCCACACATATCCCCACCCACATACCGCACAATATTCCCACCCACACAGATACCCTTACCCATCCACCCCACATACCCCCACCCACACACCACAAAAATCCCCCATCCACACACACATACCTCACCCACACAATATCCCTAACCAACACACCACACACCTCTCCCCACCCACACACGCATTCCCTACCGTCCACCAACACACACTCACGCACACATCCTCCACTAAGCACCCACACACCCCACCCACCACCCCCAACCAAACATCTCTCGATCACAATATCCCCTACCCACACACATCCTCCACCCACTCACGCATCCCACCCCGACACATACACATCCCTCACCCACCTACACATCCCTAAGCCACTCACACACCCCCACCACACATTCCCCATCCACGCACACATCTCCCACCACACCCCCACCACCCACATACTTCCCCCAACCACCCCACCTCCCCTACTCACCCACAATATACCCCACACATACACACATTCCCCGCACCCATCACACACATCCCCACACCACACACTATCCCCCACCCACACACATATCCTCACCCATACCACCACACCCCCACCCACACACCATGCACACATCCCCCACCAACACACCGCACACATATCTCAAACCCACACACCATACACTTCTCCCCACCGCCCTTGCATCCCAATCCACCCAACACAATCCCCTACCCACACAACCCGCCACCCACACATACTTCCTCAAACCACCCACACATCACCACCCACATAAACACACACACCCCACACCCGTCCCATACACATATCCTCCACCCATACACACATCCCCCACACCCATTCCCACACCCCTACTTTCACCCCCACACATCCATCCACACATCCCACCAACACCCACAAATATCACTACCCACAAAAACCCACACACCCCAACCCATCCAAACGCATACCCCCACCCACACATCCCCCACCCAAACATATCCCCACACTCACACACATCCTCCACACACACTCACACCTCCTCACATCTAGACACATACAAAATGTCTCACGTTAGCATTGAAACTAGTATGAACAAACTCCCACACTTTACTCACACACATACACTGACAATTGTCATGAGCAGTCTCATAAAAATGTTAAACATGGAGAAAAATGTGTACATAAAAAGTATGTGACGTAAACATAGTGATGCTCCCACACACAGAGATACACACAGAGAAGGCACACACACACACACACACACACACACACACACACACACACACACATTCACTCTCACGCTCACTCATTCTGTCTCTCATTCACACTCACTGACTCTCTCACTCAAACTACAGTAATGTACATAAGTTTATATTATGACATGATAAAATCAAATGGTATTTAACTGATAATATGACAGAGTGAGAATACACAAACATATGGATTCGCGTGTTACATAACATGCGTGTTACATGACATGCATCTGCTCAGCTCTCTCTCTCTCTGTCTCTCTCTCTCTCTCCCTCTCTCTCTCTCTCTCTCCCCCCCCCCCTCTCTCTCTGTATTCTTTCATATACACACACTCACACGCATGCGCGCGCACACACACACACACTAACACATCAACTCTCGAACTGTCTCACTCTCTCACACACAATCCTTCACACACACACTCACTCTCTCAATCACACTCTCTCACACATATACATACGCATGAACGCATGAACGCATGAACGCACGCACACACTCCCTCACTCACTCTCACACATACACGTACTAATGCATGCACTGACACATTCCCCTACCATTTCTCGCTCAATCACTCTCTCCACACACACGCACGCACGTGCGCACACACACATTCACTCTCTCACTCTCTCTGACACCCACTTTCTCTCTCTCTTTCTCCCTCTCTCTCTCTCTCGCTCCCACACACACATATATAGTGAACAATTATAGTTAAACAATTATAATGAACGATTATAATGAACAATTATACCAGTAAATGAATTATGGTGGCATATAGTCGGTATGGATTAAGTATTGAAAGAGTTTTCGGTTAAAATCAATCATGTGCCATGCCGGAAAGCGTGGGCGGTCATGACTCGCAATTTCACTCGATCACCAGTGTCGTGGATCAGCTCAGTGTTCCTGTCTCGTCCATGCCATGTGGCCAAGCCATCCAGGTATTTTCCTCTCGGTCTTATTAAGATACAGTTTTTTTTTTTCCATTCGCTCGCTTTGAATTCAAGCTTAATCCTTACAAGTGCTACAACTTCTAGAGCACTGGACTGATTTTTTCCCTGTGGATTAGCTTTTAATTATTACCAGCGTCCTTCGCCATCAGATGAACCCACTCCAACTTCAGAGATACTTGTAATTTACGTCCCCAATTCAAGGACGAGAAGTCAACATTTTAGTCCACCTGACCGATGCAGGGGTTAAACCCGCTACCTCGACATTAGCACACCGGAAGTTTAGAGCAAGTGCTCTTATCCATTTGACCATGCCGATCTCCTGCATTGAGGCTTTATGTATTCTACGTGCATTTAAAACTAAAATGATCTTGTACCTGACACTTCATCTCGTCCTGCCCCATTCATCATATCATATTCTACCTATTCCTTCTTTCTCTTCTGTCTCCCTCTCCCCCTACCCTTCGTAACTCTCCTACTCCGCATCGATTTTCTTCTTCCCCGTACTTCTCATTCTCTCCCTCCTCATTCTCATTCTTCTTCTTCTTCTTCTTCTTCTTCTTCTTCTTCTTCTTCTTCTTCTTCTTCTTCTTCTTCTTCTTCTTCTTCTTCTTCTTCTTCTTCTTCTTCTTCTTCTTCTTCTTCTTCTTCTTCTTCTTCTTCTTCTTCTTCTTCTTCTTCTTCTCTTCTTCTTCTTCTTCTTCTTCTTCTTCTCTTCTTCTTCTTCTTCTTCTTCTTCTTCTTCTTCTTCTTCTTCTTCTTCTTCTTCTTCTTCTTCTTCTTCTTCTTCTTCATCCTTCTTTCTTCTTCTTCTTCTTCTTCTTCTTCTTCTTCTTCTTCTTCTTCTTCTTCTTCTTCTTCTTCTTCTTCTTCTCTTCTTCTTCTTCTCTTCTTCTTCTTCTTCTTCTTCTTCTTCTTCTTCTTCTTCTTCTTCTTCTTCTTCTTCTCTTCTCCTCCTCTCCTCCTTCTTCTTCTTCTTCTTCTTTTCTTCTTCTTCTTCTTCTTCTTCTTCTTCTTCTTCTTCTTCTTCTTCTTCTTCTTCTTCTTCTTCTTCTTCTTCTTCTTCTTTCTTTCTTCTTCTTCTTTCTTCTTCTTCTCTTCTTCTTCTTCTTCTCCTCCTCTCCTCACCCCTCCTCCTCCTCCTCCTTCGTCTTCTTCTTCTCTTCATCTTCTTCTTCTTCTTCTTCTTCTTCCATCTTCTTCTTCTTCTTTCTTCTTCTTCTTCTTCTTCTTTCTTTCTTCTTCTTCTTCACCTTCTTCTTTTTCTTCATCTTTCTCAACATTCTTTTCAACCTCCCCCCCCCCCCCCCCCATCCACCTCCTCATTCTCTGCACATCACCTTCATAACAAGCCTACATTTTCCTGTCCATCCTCGGAAACCTCACTCCATCTCCTGTCATTCACTGAGATAAGACTGACAACTAGAGCACCACTAACAAGCAATTGCAGCTCTGAACACCAACACCCAAGCACACAGAATACACACCTGAAATCAACACCAACACCCAAGCACACAGAATACACACCTGAAATCAACAAACCAAAAGCAATGTTAATTAATCGGTGATAATTACTTAACAATCTTATATTAATTCTGTACATGTTTAAGATAGTTGCACATCGCAATCAACCCCGATATTTTTTGGGCTTTTGTGATTTACAAGGCAATGTTTAACGTTCAGTAGCTTCCCAGTGTTTTGCCCGTGTGTTGCCGGGGCCCATACGGTAGAGCAAAGTACAGTAACACTGTTGCCTATCGTGCACGTCGTAAGAGGCGACTAAAGAGGATATGGTTCCGTCGCCCTGCTACTGAGTGAGTGCGTGGCGCGACACTGTGAGCTGTGAATTTCGCGTGGAATGATTTTGCATCTGTCCGCGGTTGTTTTTAGTGTTGACTGAATGTTCGGAACGACGTCCAGCTGTTGCTGGATTGACTAGTTTGCCTTTTCGGTTCACGATTGCATTTTCAGGAGACTCCTGGGAGTCATCGCTGTAGCTACGGAGTTCGTGATTTGTGCGGCGCTTTCGGTGGGTCGCCCTGTGGAAAGAGACCGAGCCATATGGGATAAAACCCGGGTCAAGGAAGTCTTTCTGGTGACTGCCGTTTCCATCGATGATGAACTGTATTTTTCATGAAGGACTTTTGTGTCGGCATTCTGACGGCGGCATTATGCACAATGTACCTGTGCGGGCTGTTGGCTTGCCGACACTCCTGTCTATTCCATTGTTCACATGGGGAAGTGAGGAGCATTTTGAGTGATATTCACTGGCACAAGAACGGAGCAATATGGGGACGACCCATTGCCGTGAAGTTGGAACCGCGACTAACTAACTAACTAACTGTTTTCTGAACGACTGAGGCCCATACCATAGAAATAAATCATCGCAAAGAGGCCTACATCCAAATCGTGTATAGCTAATTTCAACATTATATGATGACATCAAGCACAATATATGATGACATCAAGCACATCATATGATGACATGAAGCATAATATATGATGACATCAAGCACAATATATGATGACATCAAGCACAATATATGATGACATCAAGCACAATTTAACACCTTCGAAGTAAAAGTTAGTGGTATCAATGACCAAGCAATAAAACATATATATATGGATATATATATCCAGACACAAGTAAAAGGAATATTGGACAAGGAAAAACAGAACAATGGATAACGCAGAACATCCACTCTCTGCTTCCTTGATGAATACCAACAGGACCTCTGGATCCGAGTCTACACAGATGTATTAGCACAAATTGCTGTTCGCAATGGGGGAGCGGGATTGTACATAAAATACTCAAATAATACCAGAAACACGGTCAGAGTACCAACAGGAAAGTACTGACATAACTATGATGCTGAAATCCAGCCATCGAGATAGCAACAGAGAAATGACTAAATACCAGCCATGGTACACAACTGTGGTGCTATAATCGTTCTCGAGGTGCTCCTGTCTGGGAAATTGCCAGTACTAAGGACATTACTTTCTGAACTTGGCAGTACTAAGGACATTACTTTCTGAACTTGGCAGCGAGCGTAAGGTCCCCATATAATGGATACCATCTTACTGTGGAGTACCCGGAAGCGACGGAATTGATTAATTGACTAAGGAAGAGCACGAAAGAACAACCCAGTGTAGGCGTTACATACGATCAAAAGTAAAGATTGAACAAATTAGCCAGAAAGCCACAAAAACCTGCTCATGACGATTACCACCTTATAGACAGACCAAAACAAATTATTATTCTGTGCCCCCAAAACAGGACACAATAGATTACGTAACCACATACATTCAAACTTCCAGATTGGCGAATCAGCCGTGTGCACACGTGGATTGGCGTCGCAAACAACAGATCACATACTCCAAGACTGCCCATAATACGACATGTCTAGGTAAACCTTCTGGTCTAGAGAAACGGCAGTGAAAGATAAACTCTATGGACCGCTGAATTAACCAAAAAAGACAGTTAAATTCATACAAGAGACAACATTGAAGTTATAGTTCATCAGAGCATAGTGCATTCACATAGGGAGGAAGAACATTGTCAAATGAATGTTGTAAACATAAACAATGCATATTACAATGTTATGAGACAAATCCCCCACTCACCCACCAATCCCCTATCCATCCGCGTGTCCCCAACACACACATCCACCACCCAACCACACACATATCCACAGGCACATACATGCCCCCATCCATCCACCCATTCTCCAACCCACACATCCCACTCACACCCCCACATTCACCATCTCCCCACCCACACACACAGACACATCTCCCACCCACCATACATCCCACCCACACACATTCCCCACCCACCCACACACAAACCCAGGCACACATGCATGCATCCACCATCCATCACACATTTCTCCACCCACACGCACACATCCTCCACCCATCCATAACCTACCAACACTCACCCACCCACATATCCTCCATCACCCACCCACACACCTCAAACCACTCAGCCAAACACACATACCCCAACGACATATTCAACACTCACACACACATATTCCCGCCAGCTCACATATCCCGCACCTACCCACACACAAAACTCGCACCCACCCACACATCCCCCACTTACACACATCTCCCACCCACACAATCTCCCCCACTCACACTCTAACCCACCCACACATCCCGCACCCACACACACATCGCCCACCCACCCCAAATTACACACATTCAACCTCCCACACATCCTCCACTCACCCACACGCCAACCACCCCCCCCCCTCCCCACGGTCTCCAATCCCAATCACACATCACTTAACTACATATTTCACCACCCATTCACTCACACACACGCACATCCCCACACCCATACACACATCCCCAACCACCAACACATTCCTCATCCAAAAACACATCCTCCCACCCACACTCACCCCACCACCCACATATACCCCACACACACACATCCGCCGCTCACACACTCTTCCCACCCACACATACATCCCCCAGCCATACACTCATCTCTCAGCACTCATCCACCCACTCACGTACTCATCCATCAACCACTCACACCCACACATCACCCACCCACCCATCAACACATGCATCTCTCATCTACCTTCCCGCCCACACACACCCCAACCACCCAGCCAAAACACACGCCCCCCCCCCCATCCTCACAAACATCCTTCATCCACCTGCACATCCCACACCTCCCCCACCCCTCACACATCTCCCCTCCCACACAACACTCCACCCATAAACACATTCCCCCCACACACATCCCCCAACATGCATGCCACATTCACATCCCCGCCTACACATCTCTCACCACACACACACACATATATCTTCACACCCACCCCACCCACACCCCTCACCTACAAACATCCTCACAACCCACACATACACCCTCCACCCACTCACATTTACCCTACCCCACAGTCACACACTCCCACCCACATAGACATATCCCATTCACAGACACACCCCCACACCCACCCCGCACACCCATCACACACCCATCCCTCAGCCGACACACATCTCCCACACACCCATTCACCCTCCCTACCCACACCCCAACCCATCAACACCCACATACTTCCAACCATCCTCCCAAATATCCCCACCCACACACATACCTCACACACACACACACACACACACACACATCCCCCACCGAACACACGTCCCTTCACCCATCCACACATCACCCATCAACCCACACACATCCCCCACACACAACCCCTCCACACATACATTCCCCACACCCCACACACACATCTCTCACATACACATCCACACACACATCATCACCTCTAGACATATACATGATGCCTCACATGATCACTGAAACTAATAAGAGCTAACTCCCACACCATACACACAATTGAGACACTGACGATTGTTGTGAGCATTCTCGCCAAAATTGTAAGAAATGGAGAAAAAATTGTATATTATTGTGTAGCTTTAAAATTAGTGATGCCAATTCAACTCTCTCTCTCTCTCTCTCTTCTTCTCCTCTCTCTCTCTCTCTCTCTCTCTCTCTCTCTCTCTCTTCTACTATCTCTCTCTCTCTCTCTCTCTCTCTCCCACTCACTACGCTCTTCCACTCACATTACAGGTAATGTTATAATTATTACACGAATAAAATCACGTGGCATACCTAATGATAATATGAGAGATGAGCATACACAAAAATATGGATGGCATGTTACAGGACATGCGTGCGCTCAAATCTCTCTCTCTCTCTCTCTCTCTCCTCTCTCTCTTCTCTCTCTCTCTCTCTCTCTCTCTCTCTCTCTCTCTCTCTCTCTCTCTCTCTCTCTCTCTCTCTCTCTCTTTGTTTGTTTGTTTTTAATTAATTTATTTCACACACACGGAGACACACTAACTCTCTCTCTCTCTCTCTCTCTCTCTCTCTCTCTCTCTCTCTCTCTCTCTCTCTCTCTCTCTCTCTTGCTCTGTGTGTGTGTGTCTGTCTGTTTCCCCCACACTCACTCACTCTCACTTTCTCACACTCACTCTCTCTTACTCTCTCTTACACACATAGACAGACACAGACACTCACTCACTCTCTTATTCACTCTCTCATTTTCTCTCACTCACTCTCTCACTTATTCTCTCACTCACCCTATCTTATTCTCTCACACTTCATGCCCCTAAACCTATGATAGACTTATACAAAATAAGGGGTGTAGGGGTGTTTATGGTGTAGCTGGAAGTTTGTCTTTTGTACTTTGGGCTGCTTGTTGTCAGCTTCCCGGCTTCTGATGGGTTGATTGCGTTCGTTACTTTCTTGATGAGGTTTTTCATGTCTGGACAGAGTCGCGCACTTGTTGAGGCCTGGAGTAATTGGTTACCCACCCCGTCATATGGTGCTGTTTCCTTCAGGGAGTTTTACCACTTGTCGTCTCTCCTGGTGTTCCTCCTATTTCCTTCGAATCTTCTCGGTGTTCGCCAGTCGGATCTTGTTTGTGAGCGATATCGTTCTTCCTCTGTTGCTTCTTCTTCTGTTTGTGCCCTTGTATGCTCTGGTTCGGGTGTAGCTGTCTGGATCTTTAGCAGTTCAAGTATCTTATCAAGAGTGTCTTCTGTGTTTCGTTTCACATCTAGTATGTTATATAGCTGTTCATCCGTCTCAGTCTTTATGGCAACCATTCGAGCGACATCCTGTTCTATCTTCTGCTGCACTTGCTTCATTTCATCGTGAATGCGCTGAACGGCCGTTATCTGTTTTTCTTGCTTCTTGTGTTTTTCCTCCTCCCTACTTGATAGACTTTCTTCTGTCTCAGCTTGTATTGCAGCCATTCGAGCGACATCCTGCTCAATCTTCTGCTGGACTAGCTTCGTTTCGTCCAGGATGCGCTAAGCGGCTGTTATTTGTGTTTCTTGCGTCTTGACTTTTCCTTCCTCCATGGTTTTGAACTGTGTTCTCAGGTCTTTCAGTTGGCCTTCCAGTTGTGCTTTGTCATTTTTGATGAGTCGGTTGGTCGCCTCGTATTGCCTCCTGGCTTCCTTATATGGTATGTTAGACTTGACGGCGATTGTCATGGCTTCTTTGCTGTCTTGGTGGCAGGGGCAGCCGAGGTATCTGGTGCCGTAGTTGCCGAGGCAGTTGGCGCATATTTCGTTATTGTTAGGCCTCCTGAATTCCTTGTCGATCTTTGTATGCTGGCACTGAATGTATGGATGAAGTCCAGAGTAGTATCTGCAAACCTTAACCTCACTCTTGTAGGTGGCACGGGTGTGCCAAAACTTCTGGCACTTAGAGCACTGCAGCACTCTCGGTATGTAGTGCTCTGGAACTTGGTCTCTCTTGTCCTATCTGATGTATTGAGGGATCACTCGGTCCTCCGATGTTACTATGACGACTGTGGAGGGGATGTTGTTTTTTCCGTTGATCCTCTTGGCACTGGTGATCTTGAGTTTCTTGTTCTCCCTTGCCAGTATCTCCCTGATCTGGTTGTTGGTGAGATGGGTCTTGACTCGTTTAATGACCCATCGTTTCATCATGCTGTGTCGGGCGGCTTCCAATACAATGTCGTGGTGAAGCTGTATGGTGGCTTTCTCCTCTTGTGTTATCTTCTGGATAAGCGCTGTGGTTTTTGAGATTTTATTGATGGAGACCACTACTCCATAGTGTGTCTTGCGCAGCTGGTTGATGCTGTGTCTTCCCAGCTCGTTTTCCAACAGACTAATTAGCTTGTCTGTTGGTAGCGCCGACAGTTTAGCTTCACCTACGCTTGTCTGTTTGAGCAGTATTCTGCCTGTTGAATATCATAGCTTATATGATAATATAATAATATATATATCATATATGTATATCATATATAGAATATCATATATATATATATGCGTGTGTGTATGTGCGTGTGTGTATATATATATATATATATATATATATATATATATATATATATAATATATATATATATATATATATCATATATATGCGTGTGTGTATGTGCGTGTGTGTGTTCATCGCACACGTATATATATATATACGTGTTTGTATATCGTACAATATGTGTGTGTTTATATATCGCATACTTATATATGTGTGTTTGTACACCGCACAGTATATGTGTGTTATTTCTATATCGTAGACTAATATGACATTTCCCAACCTACCAAACCAACCAATCAACCAACCAACCACATGCATATATGCGGGTGCTTGCCTATCACAAACACATATGTCCCAAAGTGTGTCCCTTTATTCTAAATCGCCTTGTACAAACAAACAGCACCACAGAAAACCGCACAATAGCATCTAACAGCCGATCCCAGGCTCTCTAATCTAATTAATTTAAAAACAAAAAGCCCAAACCCCGTCTCGCAAAGGTAATTCACTAACACTCAACCCAGTCACTCAATAATACACCTTCTATTTTTTCCCCTCGACGCACTCTCGGCGCGCACTAGCAAAGAGAAGCTTAATTTTACGACCACAAAAGAAATATCAATAAACGCGAGGGACTTCATTTCATATCCAATAGTCGGAGAGGAAGCTCAGAATAGGAAGTGGCTAAGTGCTATTTCAGGTACTGGGAGGATCGTCTATTGATTTCCTGGCTCCCAAAGCTCCAGCTATCGATAAATAAGGAACTGCATTATTTGTCGTTTTAAACGGGCCCTCGATTTGCGCTCGGCCTCAAATAGCATTGGGTTTCCGCTGGTAGGAGTCCCAACGAGTCGTTTCTCAGATTATGCCGGGATCTATTCTTGTACTGTGTTCCTAGTGCACTAATATGCTCGGCCTCCTCGCTCCCCTTAATCCCCCCATTCTACGTGTTCTTGTGATTACTGAGTGAAACAACAACTATCATGATGTGAGGTTGAGATCACGTTCAACAACATTATCATCGTCAGCAGCATCATTATCCACATCATCATCGTCACCAGCATCATTATCCACATCATCATCATCACCAGCATCATTATCCACATCAACATAGTCAACAACATCATCATCGTCAGCAACATCATTATCCACATCATCATCGTCAGCAACATCATTATCCACATCATCATCGCCAACAGGATCATTATCCACATCATCATCGTCAGCAGGATCATTATCCACATCATCATCGTCAACAACATCATCATCGTCAGCAACATCATTATCAACACCATCATCGTCAGCATGGTCGAATGAATAAGAACACTCGCTATTAAACTTCCAGTCTGCTGATGCCGAGGTAGTGGGTTCAACCCCTAGTCAACTAGACTAAAATGTTGATTTCTCGTTCTTGATTTGGGGACGTAAATTACAAGTACCTTAGAAATTGGAACGGGTTCGCCTGATGGCGAGGGACATTAGTATGGAAAGCTAATCCACACGCAAAAATCAGTCCGGATCGCTTGCACCATGATGTCACGTGCTTGACATCCTTAACAACAATATTGACAGGCGACAAGACAATGGCATGATTATTGTAATTTCTACCACACTTTTAAGGCTTTCGTGTGAATTATCCTCGTAATATTAAACCTTTATTAAAAGGGGTTAAAAAGCAAGATGTTCGACTTCATTTCATGGGATTTTATTCTATATGGATCTGTCTTGTTCCTTAGTACATCCTGCGGAAAGCGTCGCACATACATGAACTTCGTAGCTGCAGCGACGACCACCAGGAGTCTCCGAAAGAACTGGACGCGTGAACCGAACGACGTAGACAGGAATCGAAACCGCAACGTTCGGAGCGTGAAGCAGACGGCTTGACTACTTGGCCACGGAGTCTCTTACTTTTACCAAACTCTTTATAATTAAGTTTACTGCATTATTGGTTATTGTTGTGTTGTGTTGTTGTTGATCCGATGTCACAAGTTCTGTATCAGCATTATTAACTAATTACTAGATGTTCTTGAACTAGAACAATTAGGGTTAGCATTAAATTGTGAGAGGACACAAATTATGGTCGTCACTGAGACGACAGAATTACCACAATGTAATATAGAAGTAAATGGAAATACTCTTAAACATTTGCATCTGTACAACTACCTCAGAACAGCCATACCATTTGAAGGGAGGTGCATTGAAGAGATTAAACAGAAATCGCCATGACAAAGGTAGCCTATTGGAATATGGGAACTATACGGACTAATAAAAAGATGTCAATTGCAACGAGAAAAAGAGTTTTGAAGTGATACATATAATCTGTACTTTTGTATGGATATTAAACGTGGACGATGAATAGACAAGCTGGAAAACATCTAATGGCAGTAGAAATGTGATTTCTGGGGGAAATGCAAAGAATAAAGTGGACGGATAGAAAAACCAATGAGCAAGTATTATAAGAGGTAGATTAAAACCGCAAACTGATTATAGAAATTAGACGTAGGCTGCCATATATTTTGGGTATGTTATGATAAGAAACAAACCTGAGACATTGGTGATAACCGGCAAAATTGAGGGCAAAAAACAAACAAACAAGGGAAAGGCAGAGGAGTAAATATCTGGATGGCGTGGCCACATGCCATGGTCGAGAAAAGACCACAGAGCTGATCCACGACTCGTGATTGTGTAAGATTGCGAAACATGATAGTCCATGTTTACCGACATGGCACATGATGATGACAAGATTTCTTTGGTTCATCTCCAGTCACATGTAAGGTATTCTACACAAACTCCTCCACAGCTCCAGTCACGTTTAACTATTCTACACACATTCCTCCACAGCTCCAGTCACGTGTAACTATTCCACAATCACTCCTCCACAGCTCCAGTCACGTGTAACTATTCCACAATCACTCCTCCACAGCTGCAGTCATGTGTAATTATTCTACATAGACACCCCTAAAGCTCCAGTCATGTGTAACTATTCTAAACACATTCCTCCACAGCTCCAGTCACGTGTAACTATTCTACATACACTCCTCCACAGCTCCAGTCACGTGTAACGTACTCCACATACACTCCCCCACAGCTCCAGTCACGTGTAACTATTCCACAATCACTCCTCCACAGCTGCAGTCCACTCCCTCGTCATCCACCTCACCTGCCCCGACCATGTCCAGCGCCTGCTGTGAAAACGGCCGGAGCCTCATCAACCCGCACACTGGACAGGCGATCTGCTCGTGCCAGTACTCACCTGGGCTGCTGACCTACTCCAGGTAAGGCGATTCTGTTATTATCCTTAAACTTAACGAAATCCTCCAACAGGCGCAATAGCGTGGATGAAAGCTTTCTGTGCTAGTAATGTCATTGGGTTAGGGGTATCTAGCTGGCCATGTGTCCAAGTACACTTGTTCCTGCAGCGAGGAGCTGCAGTCATTTGGAGGTGACAGGTTCGAATCCGGTCGGTAACTGATGTTTTCAGCTATTATGTTGTCAAGTTCGTCCTCTAATCCCTACTTCGAGGAATATGCCTAGTGAGGTGGAGAAAGGGATGTTGCGCGTGGATTGGCTATCCACTTTTCAGAGGTCACAGATTGTGAGACTTGTATTGATTGTTTGCTCTGGTATTTGCTGGAGTGAGAGGGAATGAGCAGATTGATAATTTGGAAACGACACCTGATTGACTGATTGATATCATATCACAGACTTATAGCAGGAAATTGCTTCTGGATCAGTATTCCTCTCGGAGATGTGACGCCGTGGAGCTAGAGTTCCACTGTTGTAGTTTGTAAGCGTGGAGAGGGGAAGAGACATTCTTGAGCCTAGTTCCAGTGGAGATGATACGTTGGTACCGTGTGGTGGAAACAGTCTCTAAACCAGCCTCACTGCGCTAGATGCAAGCTATTTCAGAGTTCAAAAACAACGGATCTAATAATTAAGGCTCAGTCCTTCGGAGGATTCCCAACAAATCAACATGCTATCCTAACTATTAATCAATTAATTAATTATACCATCAATCAAATACCTAACAAACCAACCTACGTACCAAACAACCAACCTACATACCTACCAACAACTAAGCAACTAACCAACCTAACAACAAAACACCCAAGCAACCCACAACCAGCCAGGCAACCAATAAACTCACAACCAACCAATCAACCAACCAACCAAGCCATAAACAACCAACTAACCAACCCACAACTAATCAACCAACAAACCCACAAGCCGCCAATCATCCAACAACCAACCAATCATCACACAACCAGCCAACCTATCCACAACCAAATAACCAACCCACAATCCACAACCAACCCACAATCCACAACCAACCCACAATCAGTCAACTCACAACCAACCCACAACCTACCCAAACCCACAACCAACCCATAACCCACAAACCACAACCAACCCACAACAAACCCACAACCCACAATCCACAACCAACCCACAACCCACAACCAACCCACAGACAACAACCAACCCACAACCCACAATCAACCCACAACCAACCCACAACTAACCCGCAACCCAAAACCAATCTGTAACCAACCCACAACCATCCCACAAATTACAACCAACCCACAATCAACCCACAATCAACCCACAGCCAACCCACAACCCACAACCAACACACAAACCACAACCAACCCACAACTAATCCACAAACCACATCCAACCCACAAACCACAACCAACCAACAACCCACAACCCACAACCAACCACAACCCACAACTAACGCACAACCAACCACAACCCACCCACAACTAACCAACTCACAACCTACAACCAACCCACAACCCATAACCAACCCACAACAACCCACAACCAATCAATCTACCAATGCTCAAGCAGCCATTCATCCAATAACCAACCAACCAACTACGCACAACGAACCCACAACCAACCTACCAATCATCCCATAAACAACCCACATCCAACTCACCAATCATCCCACAAACAACCCACACCCAACTCACATATCATCCCACAATTAATACACATCCAACTCACCAATCTTCCCACAAACAACCCACAACCAACCCACCAATCCTCCCACAGCCATCTCACAACCAACTCACAACCAACCCACAACCAGCCAACCAACTAATCAACAACCCACACCCAATCAACTATCCAACCACCCAACCTACAACCAACCCACAACCAATAAACTATCCAACCACCCAACCTACAACCAACCTAAAACCAGCCAACTATCCAGTCACCCAACCCACAAGTAACCCACAACCAACCAACTATCCAACCACACAATACACAACCAACCAACTATCCAATCACCCAACCCACAACAAACCGACCAATCATCCCACAAACATTCCACAACAAACTCACCAATCTTCCCACAAACAACCCACAACCAACCCACCAATCATCCCACAACCAACTCACAACCAACCCACCAATAATCCCTCAACCAGCCAATCAACCAATCAACAATACCCAACCAACCCACCAATCATCCCGCAACCGACTCACAACCAGCACACAACCAACCCACAACCAACCAATCAACAACCCACAACAAACCCACAACCAGCCAACCAACCAATCAACAACACACAACCAGCCAACCAACCAATCAACAACCCACAACCAGCCAACCAAGCAATCAACAACCCACAGCCAACCAACTATCCTTCCACCCAACCCACAACCAACCCCAAATCAACCAACTAACCAACCACCCAACCCACAAGCAACCACCCAACCCACAATCAACTCACAACCAACAACCAAAACCATCTAACCACCTTAAGCCAAACCAAACACCCGAAGACAACACCAACAATAGCATTCCAAATGTCTTCATCACCGTTTGTTTTATCTCCCCAACAGAATGGGTCTCCCAGACCCCGTCTATACCGGCACAGCCTACTCCACCACCCAGGGCTACATGTCGCTAGGTGCCGACCAATCAGCCTTCTACCCACCCTTGGTAAGTTTTCTACGCCTCTGTTGATGTTTTCGTGTGAAAGGTATGTCGACGGTCTGGGAAAACACGTAGACGGTCTGGGAAAACCCGTAGACGGTCAGGGAAATCCAGTTCCTGAACTGTGATTGGGCTGCACGGTTTAATACTGTCACATATTCTGCGACACAGTATAACTAGGGGAAGTGACAGTTCACTGCCAAACTTTTCTAGAATATATCTATGGTACCTATTTTATTAAGGAGGTAAGTGTGGCTGCGGAGTAGTGGGTTTATTTCATGTACCAGTCAGTTGGACTTAAGCGTTGACTTCTCTTTCAGACAGGAATGGCAAACTACTGAACATTCAATTATATAGTACATTAATCTGTCGCTGGGACTGATCGCCACGTCCTGCAAAGGACAAACATAAACCAATTGTATTGACCGGCGTGACCGCAGAGTTGCATTGAACTAAATAAATGCACCGATTGCCGGAGATGTAATATAGCCATCTACGTGGCTTACACGCTGTTGTTGTGTTGTCTTGGTGTTTGCACTGTTTGTTGATGAATACTTGTTGAGGCAACTTCCTTAGTTTTCCGTAACCGTATTTTTGTACACCGGCACTACACTTCATGTTCGATAAAGTTCGCTTCCGAAAGAAAAAGAGGAGTCCTAAAGGAATGCATTTGTCCCCATGTTTTTAATTCTTAGTTCAGTTGTTTATGTTATTGTTGTGGTTTCTTGTTGTTGTTTGCTAATTAAGTCTTGCCACACAAACGTCCTTCGTTTTTCCGTAACTGTATTTGAACAGTTGCACTATACTTCGTGTGCTAAATTATTCGTTTCTGAAATAAGAACATGTGCGCCAAATGAATGTCTTACTAATATACTGCAAATATTCATTAGCGAGCGCCTGTGCACAATAAAAAGACTGAACGTAAAATATCTTAAAAGTCGAGAAGATCGACTTCATTGCCCCGGGCTTTATTCCACATGTCTCGGTCTATTTCCGCAGAGCGGCCTGCCGAAAGTGGCACACAAAGCACGAACTCCGTAGCTCCGGCGACGACCCACAGGAGTCTGTGAGGAAAATGCACCCGTAAAACAAAACACGTAGCCCGGAATCGAACCCACTACCCTCGGAGCGCCAGACAGACGGCTTGATCACTTCGCCACAGAGACTCCCTTTTTAGACTTGGTTTAAATAGAAATACTGAACGATTATGACTTAATTACTAAAAAAAAGTCTCTTAAAATTCGACAGGTCGACTTTACTGGTCTGGGCTTTTATACCATATGGCTCTTATTAATGTGGTGTTTATTGAAAGAAACAAGAGATATTGTAGTTTATTCTGAGATGTGAAAAAACAAAAACATTTGCGCTTAATATGATGAACATTGCTCCCCCGATGTGTCTCCACCTTGACGTGGTGGGGGAGCTTGCGTGTCCCATCGACCCCATTTTGCTTGCCGATGGGTGAAAAATTACATATCGGACAGCTTATGGGATAGGGACCAGACTAAGAGAGACACAACCTGCTGCTCTGCAGGTATAGACTGAGGATAGCAGTCAAAATTTAAATCAGGTGCACGAAGGCAGAATTTCTTGGTCCGGACAAAACTCTTAAGGCTCCCTGTCGAGGGCTGTGGCTGAACGCCTCTAAGCCACAAACCCTCGGATCTGAGAGCCAGGCCGATACCCGTCTACCGGAAAATAGAAACGTGATACTGAGCAAGCTACATGCCCAGTTCTGAATACTTGTTTGAAGGCTCTCAGCTGAGGGATATGTTGGAATTCCCGGATGAGATGGCCTGGCCGTTTCTCACTGACATGCTGCACGAAGGTAAGGTGCTGAGCCGGCAGCACATGTAGCCTACCTCGTGAGCGAGTAAAAAAAAGTCAGTAAAATCCCCACCCAAAAGGAAATGGTTAGAAAACTGTCTGTATCTAACTCATAGAAGTGTAGTAAAGTGGAGAAATTCTCAATAACGCGAAAGGGAAACCCACGGCAGCGAACCATGCGTGGCCCAAAAGTCAAAGAAAAAAGTTTCCCGAGGGATGTCGCCCGCATTTGACCGCCCCTGGAGCCCTGAGTGACCAGTGGCAACGGATGCCCAATACATGAAGGGGGGAACTAAAGCACCCCATGAGCAGGACGTGGAAACTCCTCTGGTGACCCAGTCTCGGAGCAATATGTGCCGGCCTGCAATTTTAGGGAAGCCTCCTTGGATAGCGGGGGACTGCCTTGCTGTCCCTGCCTTTCCCCGGGGCCCCCCGCGATGGGCGTTGGTCGTTTATCGACCAGCTAGATGTGGGGGACATCACAAGTCTAAAAGTGCTCGAAATCAGAGAAAAATATGCATAAAATTTTTGGGAACTGCGGTAAAGCTGTGAAAGTTTTAAAAAATATAAATGACACAAAATATGCGCTTTACTAACAGAGTTACGACACATACAGAACGTTGCGGCGGTTAGCCTTCTCAGCAAACAAAAAACCCCTTCAAAACAAAATACAGTCAAAGGGGAACTCCTTTTACTACATTAGAAGGTGATGACAGGACGAGAGGAACAAAGCATGGGAAAAAAGGGAAACAATGAAAAGGAAATGAGAAATTTACAAAATGTTAATTGAAAAGAATGTTAGTCGAAGAAAATTTTAAAAGAAAACTGTTTATAGAGAAAAAAAAACCCAAAAACTTATACTCACCTCACGTACGGACCTGTGAATGTTTACGGAATCTCAGGTGTATTTTTTATAACGGTGCTGGATGTTACGGTACAGTGAAAACCCTAGAAAAAAGGGGGCGGGTAGGAGGGGTGTAAGATTGACCCCGGCCCCATTGTGTTGTTGGGCTGAATGGCTGGTGTGTGGACACGCGTTCTACTAGACACCTTCAAAAGACAAAATGCTAGTGTATGTTGACATGCAAGGAGAGAGGGGGGAGAAGAGAGAGAGAGAGAACAGAGAAGAGAGAGGAAGCGAGAGAGAGAGAGAGACAGAGAGAGACAGAGAGAGGAAAAAGTGCCTGCGACCTACCACATGGGGGAATTGTAAACCCACGAAATAGTCAGTATGGTTCAGTCATACAACGCCTTCAGGAGCCCCCTCGCCCAGTCTAGAGTTGTTGGGGTTGTGTAAATCCAACCACTAGCAATGCACGTGAAGAAGGTATGCACAGAGAGGCCAATTAAAAGGGAGAGAGAGGGAGAAGATGTGAAGAAGCGCGAAAGGGGGGAGAGAGAGGGAGAGAGAGGGAGAAGAGAGAGGGGGAGAGGGGGGAAGAGGAGGGAGAGAGGAGGGAGAGAGATAGAGAGAAAGGGAGAGAGAGGGGGAGAGAAGAGAGAGAGGGGGAAGAGGGAGAGAGAGAGGGGGAAAAGAGAGGGAGAGAGATAGAAGAAATGGAGAGAGAGAGGGGGGGGAGGAAAGGGGAGAGAGGGGGGAGAGAGGGAAGGGGAGAGGGAGAGAGAGAGGGAGGGGGGAAAAGGGGGAGAGAGAGAGGGGGAGAGAGAGGGAGAGGTGAAGGAGGGTGGAGCGAGAGAGGGGGGGGGGGGGAAGAGAGAGACAAGGGAGGGGGAGAAAGCGCGAGAGGAGTTGGGGAGGGAGAGAAGAGCGAGAGAGGGGAGTGAGGAGAGAGGGAGAGAGCGAGAGGGGGGAAGAGAGAGAGGGAGAGAAAGAGAAAGAGAGAAGGGGAAAGGGGAAAGAGAGAGAAAAGTGCCTGTGTATACCCCTGAGGGGTGTGGGGGGCGTCGGTCTACGTATACGACGTTTCCCCCGTACTGTACCCTATGAAAAAGTCGTATGGATTATTTCACAGTACACTCAGGGGCCTCTCGCCCAGTTTTGAGTTGTTTGGGCTGTGTTGGGTTAACCACTGGTAAAACAATGAAGTGGGGGGGGCACAGAGAAACAAGTGTAAGGAAGAGAGAGAGAGAAGAGAGGAGAGAGAGAGAGAGAGGAGAAATGCCTTTTTGATAAAAACCACAAAGAAAGGGGTTTTTGGGGGGGGGGGGTGTTTTTTTTTCCCCCGTCTTAAAAACGTAAATGAAAAGTTTTTTTCCCTTCCCCCCTTAACCTTTTCCCCCTATGAAAATTTGTCAGTATGGGGGTTGGTTGTTTAAAAAAAAGCAACCCCCCTTCAGGAAAAAGGGCCCAAAAATAACCGGGGGGGGGGCCCCCGTGTACGGGGGGGGGGAAAGGGCTGTGTGAGATTCCCCCCCACTGGTAAAACAAGTGAAGAGGGGGGAGGCCCCAAAAAACAAGGGTGTAAGGAGAGAGAGAGGGGGGAGAGGGGAAGAGAGAGAGAGAGAGAGAGGAGGAGAGAGGAGAGGAGAGAGAGAGAGAGAGAAAAACTGCATGCGATATACCGCAAAGAGGAATGCAGGTGGGTAGGTCCCACAAATGCGAGGCTTTTACTCCTACTGTTTCTCTAAAGGAATAAGCAGTAAGGTTAATTGCTATACCCGAATTTGAGGATCAAATCTTCCAAAATGGGGTTTTTGTTAAAAATTTTAGGCCAAAAAAGGGAAAGTAGTTGGAATTTTGGGTACAGAGAAGCCTGATTGGGGAGAGAGAGAGAGAGGGGAGAAGAGAGAGGAGAAGGAAGAAGAGAGAGAAGAGAGGAGAAGGGGGCCTAACCCACCCCGCCCCTGATGTATGGGGGGTCGGGCGGGGGGGTTTCAAATAAAGGGGGCTTCCCCCTCAAATTTTTCTGGTTTTTCCCCATGGGTTAGGGGCAGTAAAAGGGTTTATTTTTTATAAAAAAAAACGTATTTTTATGAAAAACCCCAAAAACCCTCCCCCGTGGTAGTTTTAAAAATAAAAACCCTGGCCCAAAATAGTTGGAATTTTGTAAGGGGCCCGAGAAGAAAAATGGAAAAGAGAGAGAGAGAAAAGGAGAGAGAGAGAAGGAGGAGAGAGAGAGGGAGAGAGGGGAGAGAGAGAGGGGAGAGAGAGAGAGGAAAAAATGCCTACGACACGCCCCCGATGTATTTCGGGGGCGGTCGGGGTTCTACAAATACGAGGCCCTTTACTTAAAACTGTTCCCCATGAAATTTGGGGGAGTAAGGGTTTTATTGTTATACAAACGTATTTGAGGGTAAGTCACTCAGTGGTTGGGGTTTTAAAAACAGACCACCGGCAATATAGTTGGGACATGTAGGCACAAAAAAAGCAAAATTGGGAAAAAGAGGGGGAGGGAAAAAGGAAAAGAGAGAAAAAGAGAGAAAAGAGAGGAGGGGAGAGAGGGGGAGAGAGAGAGAGAAAAAATTAAAACCCCCCCCCCTACATTAAAGTGCCTACGACACGCCCCTAATGTATCCGGGGCGGGCAGTCCCACAAATACGAGGCTTCCCTCTACGTCCCCCCATGGAATAGAGCAGTAAGGGTTTATTGTTATACAACGTATTTTTAGGAAAATTTACCCAGTTTTTTGTGTTGAAATCAGGGCCACCCGGGAATATGGTTGGAATAGTAGGCACAGAAAGTGAGATGGAAAGAAGAGAGAGAGAGAGAGAGAGAGGGGAGAGAGAGAGAGGGGGGGGGGAAAAAGATTTTGAGATTGGAGAAGGCCTACGGCACGCCACCCGGGGAGGGGTGGTTTTTGGGGTGATCCCGGGGTTTTTTCATAAAAAAGGGCCCCCCCCCTTCCAAAAATCCCCCTACTTTTTTAAAAACCCTAAAAAAAATGATCACTTCGCCACAGAGACTCCTTTTAGAACACTTGGTTTAAATAGAAAACCTGAACGATTATGACTTAATTACTAAAAAAAAGTCTCTTAAAATTCGACAGGTCCGCCTTTACTGGTCTGCGCTTTTATACATATGGCTTATAATTGAGGGTGTTTATTGAAAGAACAAGAGATATTGTGTTATTCTGAGATGTGAAAAAACAAAAACATTTGCGCTTAATATGAGGACATTGTCCCCCGATGTGTCTCCACCTTGACGTGGTGGGGGAGCTTGCGTGTCCCATCGACCCCATTTGCTTGCCGATGGGTGAAAAATTACATATCGGACAGCATATGGGATAGGGACCAGACTAAGAGAGACACAACCTGCTGCTCTGCAGGTAGACTGAGGATAGCAGTCAAAATTGTAAATCAGGTGCACGAAGGCAGAATTTCTTGGTCCGGACAAAACTCTTAAGGCTCCCTGTCGAGGGCTGTGGCTGAACGCCTCTAAGCCACAAACCCTCGGATCTGAGAGCCAGGCCGATACCCGTCTACCGGAAAATAGAAACGTGATACTGAGCAAGCTACATGCCCAGTTCTGATACTTGTTTGAAGGCTCTCAGCTGAGGGATATGTTGGATCCCGGATGAGATGGCCTGGCCGTTTCTCACTGACTGCTGCACGAAGGTAAGGTGCTGAGCCGGCAGCACATGTAGCCTACCTCGTGAGCGAGTACAAAAAGTCAGTAAAATGCCCCAGTCGAAGGAAATGGTTACGAAAACTGTCTGTATCTAACTCATAGAGAGTGTAGATAAAAGTGGAGAAATGTCTCAATAACGCGAAATGGAACGCACGGCGAGCGAACCTATTGCGTGGTCCAAATGTCACAAGCAAAAGCTTACCGAGTGGATGTCGCCCGCAGTCTGACCGCCCCTGGAGCTCACTTGAGTGACCAGTGGCAAGCGAGATGCCCAATACATGGAAGTGAGGAACTAAAGCAGCCATGAGCAGGACGTGGCAACTCCTCTGGTGAGCCCAGTCTCGGAGCAATATGTGCCGGCTCTGCAATTATGGAAGCCTCCTTGGATAGCGAGGGACTGCCCATTGTCTGTCCCTGCCTTCCCTTGAGGGCCGACCGCGATGTCGTTGGTCGTTCTATCTTGACCAGCTGAGATGTGGGCGACATCACAAGTCTAACGTGCCTCGAAATCAGAGAAAAGTATGCATAAAATTTGGTGGAACTGCGGTAAAGCTGTGAAAGTTTAAACAATATATAATGACACAAAGTAGTGCAGCTTTACATAACAGAGTTACGACACATACAGAACGTTGCGGCGGTTAGCCTTCATCAGCAAACAAACACATTCACAAACACAACATACAGTCAAGGAGAACTCCTGTGACTACATTAGAAGGTGATGACAGGACGAGAGGAACAAATGCATGGAAAAATGGAAGCAATGAAGAGGAAATGAGAATTGACAAAATGTTAATTGAAAAGAATGTTAGTCGAAGAAAATGTTTAATAGAAAAACTGTTTATAGAGAAAAAAAACCAAAAGCTGTATACTCACCTCACGTACGGACCTGTGAATGTTTACGGAAATCTCAGGTGTATTTTTATAACGGTGCTGGATGTTACGGTACAGTGAACACATAGAAAGAAGGGGGCGGGGTAGGAGGCGTGTAAGATTGACCACGGCCCCATTGTGTTGTTGGTCTGAATGGACTGGTGTGTAGGAACACGCGTTCTACATAGACACACTTCAACAGACAAAATGCTAGTGTATGTTGACATGCAAGAAGAGAGAGAGGGAGAGAGAGAGAGAGAGAGAGAGAGAGAGAGAGAGAGAGGAGAGCGAGAGAGAGAGAGAGACAGAGAGAGACAGAGAGAGGAAAAGTGCCTGCGACCTACCACATGGGTATATTGTAACCTACGAAATAGTCAGTATGGTTGCTAGTCATACAACGCGCTTCAGGAGCCCCTCGCCCAGTCCTAGAGTTGTTGGGGTTGTGTAAGATCCAACCACTAGCAATGCACGTGAAGAAGGTATGCACAGAGAGGCCAGATGTAAGAGGTGAGAGAGAGGGAGAGAGATAGTGAGAGAGAGAGAGCGCGAAAGGGGGGAGAGAGAGGGAGAGAGAGGGAGAAGAGAGAGGGGGAGAGGGAGGGAGAGAGAGAGGGAGAGAGAGAGGGAGAGAGATAGAGAGAAAGGGAGAGAGAGGGGGGAGAGGAAGAGAGAGAGGGAGAGAGAGGGAGAGAGAGAGGGAGAGAGAGAGGGAGAGAGATAGAGAGAAATGGAGAGAGAGAGGGGAGAGGGAAGAGAGAGAGGAGAGAGAGGGAGAGAGAGAGGAGAGAGAGCGTGAGAGGAGAGGGGGAGAAGAGAGGGGAGAGAGTGAGGGAGGGGTGAGAGCGAGAGAGGGGGGGGGGCATAGAGAGAGATCAAGGGAGGGAGAGAAAGCGCGAGAGGGAGTGAGAGAGGAGAGAGAGAGCGAGAGAGGAGTGAGAGAGAGAGGGAGAGAGCGAGAGGGTGAAAGAGAGAGAGGGAGAGAAGAGAAAGAGAGAGAGAGAAAGAGAGAGAGAGAGAGAGAGGAAAAGTGCCTGTGATATACACATGAGGCGTGTGGGGCGCGTCGGTCTACGTGTACGACGTTTCCCTCGTACTGTACCCTATGAAATAGTCAGTATGGTTGATTATTGCACAGTACCACTTCAGGAGCCTCTCGCCCAGTGTTTGAGTTGTTAGGGCTGTGTGAGATACAACCACTGGTAATACAAGTGAAGTGGGTGGGCACAGAGAAGCAAGATAGCAGATGCTCAAGGAGAGAGAGAAGAGAGAGAGAGAGAGAGAGAGAGAGAGAGAGGGAGAAGTGCCTGTGATATACCACATGCAGGCATTGGGGCGTGTCAGTCTACACGTATGCCGTTTCCCTCGTACTGTCCCTATGAAATAGTCAGTTATGGTTGATTATTACAACAGCTACACTTCAGGAGCCACTCGTCCAGTGTACGAGTTGATGGGGCTGTGTGAGATCCAACCACTGGTAATACAAGTGAAGTAGGTAGGCACAGAGAGCAAGATGTAAGGAGAGAGAGAGAGAGAGAGAGAAGATGAGAGAGAGAGAGACGAGAGAGAGAGAGAGAGAGAGAGAGAGAGAGAGAGGAAAACTGCATGCGATATACCGCATGAGGAATGCAGAGTGGGTAGGTCTACAAATGCGAGGCTTCACTCCTACTGTTCTCTATGGAATAGAGGCAGTAAGGTTAATTGCTATACCACGAATTTGAGGATCAAATCTTCCAGTGGTGTGTGTTAAAATCAGGCCACCGGCAATGTAGTTGGAATATGTGGTACAGAGAAGCCTGATGGAGAGAGATCGAGAGAGGAGAGAGAGATGATGAGAGCCACGACCTGAGACTGAGAGATGAGAAGAGACTGAGATGAGAGAGGAGGAAGTGCCTACGGACACGCCCCTGATGTATGGTGGCGTTCGTGTCGGTCTACAAATACGAGGCTTCACTCATACTGTCCCTATGGATTAGGGGCAGTAAGGTTGATTGTTATACAACGTATTTGATGATCAAATCATCCAGTGGTAGTTTTAACATCGATCCCTGGCAATATAGTTGGAATATGTAGGCACAGAGAAGAAAGATGGAGAGAGAGAGAGAATGAGAGAGAGAGAGAGAGAGAGAGGAGAGAGAGAGGAAGAGAGAGGAGGAGAGAGAGAGAGAGAGAGAGAGAGGAAAAAGTGCCTACGACACGCCCCTGATGTATGCGGGGTCGGTCGGTCTACAAATACGAGGCTTCACTCATACTGTTCCTATGAATTCGGGCAGTAAGGTTGATTGTTATACAACGTATTTGAGGTCAAGTCACTCAGTGGTTGTGTTTAAAATCAGACCACCGGCAATATAGTTGGGACATGTAGGCACAGAGAAGAAAGATGAAAGAGAGAGGGAGAGGGAGAGAGAGAGAGAGAGAGAGAGAGAGAGAGAGAGAGAGAGAGAGAGAGAGAGAGAGAGAAAGAAAATGGAAAAGTGCCTACGACACGCCCCTAATGTATCCGGGTCGGTCAGTTACAAAACGAGGCTTCCCTCATACTGTCCCCTATGGAATAGAGGCAGTAAGGTGATTGTTATACAACGTATTGAGGATCAAATCACCCAGTGGTTGTGTTGAAATCAGACCACGGCAATATGGTTGGAATATGTAGGCACAGAGAAGTGAGATGGAAGAGAGAGAAGAGAGAGAGAGAGAGAGAGAGAGAGAGAGAGAGAGGGGGAGGGGAAAGAGACGAGATTGGAGAAGTGCCTACGGCACGCCACCGGATGGTGTATGGGGTCGATCGGTCTACATATAAGAGGCTTCACTCATACTGTACCCTATGAAATAGAGCCAGCACGGTTGATTTTTATACAACGTATATGAGGATCACACCCCCCCCCCCCCAGTGGTTGTGTAACATCAGACCACCAGCAATATAGTTGGAATAGGTAGACACCGAGAAGCACGATGGAAGAGAGAGAGAGAGAGAGCGATTACGAGAGAGATGAGAGAGAGAGAGAGAGAGAAGAGAGAGTTGGAAAGACGTCTTACGGACACGCCACACATGGCATTAGGTAGGCACAGAGAAGGCACTATTGTTGAGAGAGAATGAGCGAAGAGAGATGAGAGATTGCAGAGAGATCGAGACGGAGAGAGAGGATCGTAGAAAGAGAGATCGGAGAGAGCCTACGACACGGCCACACATGACTATCTGTAGGCACAGAGAAGCCGATTGTTGGAGAGAATTGAGAGAGAGAGAGAGAGATTGAGAGAGACAGAGATTGCAAAAGAGCTTACGACACGCCACACATGGCCTAGGTAGGCGCAAGAAGCACGATCGTTGAGATTGAAATGAGAGAGAGATTGCGAGAGAGAAAGAGAGAGAGGGGACAGAGAGAGATTGAAATAGAGCCTATGACACGCCACACACTGGCATAGGTAGGCACAGAGAAGCACGATTGTTGAGAGAGAGAGAGAGAGAGAGAGGAGAGAGATTGAGGACGAGAAAGAGAGAAAGAGAGAGTGAAGATGGAACAGCGGACCTACGGACCCGTCACCCATGGCATAGTAGGCACAGAGAAGCACGATTGTTGAGGGAGAATGAGAGAGAGAGTATTGAGAGAGAGAGGAGAGAGAGAGAGATTGAGAGAGAGATTAGAAAAAAGTCTACGACACTCCACCCATGGGCATAGGTAGGTACAGAGAAGCACGATTGTTGAGGGAGAATGAGAGAGAGAGATTGAGATAGATGACAGAGAGAGATAGGCAAAGAGCCTACGACACGCCACACATGGCATAGGGGCGACCACGCCACACATGGCATAGGTAGGCGCAGGGAAGCACAATCGTTGAGATTGAATGAGAGAGAGATTGAAAGAGAGAAACGAGAGAGAGGGGGGGAGCGAGAGAGATTTGGAAGAGAGCCTACTACCCGCCCCACATGGCATAGGTAATGTCCACAGAGGAGCCGATTGGTAGAGAGAATGAGAGAGAGAGAGAAGATTGAGACCGAGAAAGAGAGCAAGAGAGAGAGAAGCTGGAAAAGGCCACGACCGCACACATGGCATAGGTGGGCACAGAGAAGCACGATTGTTGAGAGAAAGTGACCGAGAGAGAGAGAGAGAGAGAGAGAGAGATGAGATAGATAGATTGGAAAACACCTATGACACTCCACCCATGGCATAAGTAGGCACAGAGAAGCACGATTGTTGAGGAGAATGAGAGAGAGATTGATGAGAGAGACAGAGAGAAGATTGGAAAAGAGCCTACGACACGCCACACATGGCATAGGGGACAGGGTAGAGGATAAGTTGGAGGCCGGACAAGGGTGATATCAGGAGGGTGTGGAAGCAACAGAGTGGGGAGGGAAATGACTACGATTAGATGGAAACTATGTTGGGTGTTGAGGCCGTGTGGTGTTAGGCACCCATAGTGAATATGAGCCGGTTTTCTGTATTCTTGCGATGTTTGCTGACCAGAGGAGCAGGACTGGATGCCAGTGACCTGGACATCGGAAGCACCTTGATGGTTGCGGCTATTGAAGTGGTGGAGACAGGCTTGCTCTCGTTGGTGTTGATGTCCATCAGATGTTGGCGAATCTGTCGGCTAGCATGAGACCCGTCTCCCAACGTACTTCATATCACACTTTTGCATATTAACGGCGTAATGATGTTCGAATGTGAGGAAAATTCTTCTGTGATCGGCGTAAATGCATTTGCGGGAATCGACTACTGGAGCAGTGTGGATCACATATGGGAGGTCTTGATCGAAGATCTCAGGCAAGCCTATCTTCCTAAGTGTGAGGGTGAGGGGAAAATCCATGTACTCTATTGTGGACGAGTACATCCCTGAGTTGCGGCACGTCTGTAGGCCACTAGTGGCTTTCTCTGAAAATATTCGCGCGGTAGTAGGGTCAGCTTGAAGATAGATAGATGTCGAAAGAGGATATTCTTGACTGAAAAATTATGCGGATGGTAGGAAGAGAAAGACTGTCGAATGTTTGGTCTAGGGCAGAGGTGAGAGCCTCTGCGCGGCTAAACGGGTAGAACCCGGCGGAGGCTGATGATAGGATTGAGATCAGGTATACGCCACGAAGCCTGAAGAAGTCCAACATTTCTGAGCATGTGCTGAAAAATCTCATCATTTGAGCATAAATACACCTGAGTTCCGTAAACATTCCAGGTCAGTACGTGGAGGTGAGTATACAGCTTTTGGTTTTTTTCTCTATAACAGTTTTTTCTATAACATTTCTGCGACTAACATTCTTTTCAATTAACATTGTGTCAATTCTCATTTCCCTCTTCATTGCTTCCATTTTGCCAGGATTTTTCCCTCTCGTAATTTCATCACTTTAATGTAGTCACACGAGTTATCCTGACTGTCATGTTGTGTTGTGAATGTGTTGTTTGCTGAGAAGGCTAACCGCCGCAAAGTTCTGTATGTGGTCTTAAATTGTTGATGTAAAGCTGCATAAGTTGTGTCATTATATATTGCTCGAAATCAGAGGAAGGTTAACCTCATAAAAAAATGCCCGCAGAAGTCGGAAGTGTCGGACTACGGGTTGGCAAACTAAAAAATTGACACTACGCAAACGTCGAGTGAATGTATAGTCCGAAATGTCTATCGTGCTAGGAACAGATCTGATACCTAGTTCAAAATGCAGCTCTTGTTCGGAACAGCTCCTGAATAGGTGTTTTCCGAATGTCCGCCGTAGCGAACAGCTTGATGGGTACAGGGGACAAGCACAAAGTCCGAAAATCGCTTGTGGAAACAACTGCAAGAGTGGAATGGTTTGTGCAGGAACGGCCCAGAGCGAGCGAAATGCCCAATAATGAAGGAGGAATTAAAACAGCCATGAGCAGGACGTGACGATCCCTCGGTAACCCAGCACCAGAGCGTGGTGCCAGCTCTGCATTATGGAAGCCAAAAGGAGCGGAAAATGATATGGACTGTCCATGCCTTCACTTGAGGGATGACGTGTAGTCGTCGACCTGCTCCAACTTGACAAGCTGAATGTGGACGGTACAACAAAAGTGAGAGTACTCAGGATCGCTAACCTGGTCCCCCTCCCAAATGCACGCCAAAAAAGTCGGAATGTGTCGGCCTGAGGGTTTCGACTGAGGGTGCCAAACCAGGACACACAGCATCACATCTGAAAAAATCACTCCGGATGAACGCAAAGAAGAAAAGATGATGAACATTGGAGAGATACGGCGTTAAGCTATTCGGTACTCGCGGTTCCAACTTCACGGGTAAAGGGGTCACGCATAATGCCCGTTCCGTGCCAGCGAATAACAACAATTACCTGCTCCTTACTGCCTTGCGAAAAGGGAACAGCAGTAATCCCAAAAAACAAACTGCAAGCAGAGATTACTATGCATAAGGACCACTGTCAGAATGCCAACACAACAGTCCGCCGCTTTAAAATTACAGATCACGTCAAGGATGCGGGCTGTCACAGAAAACCAGCAGTGAAAAAACACCGCATAATGGATATGGTAAAACAGCTAGTTCAAAACAATAGGTCGTTCGCGTACATGGTATATTAGAAAGTTATTTTTTTAGGAATCCACCAAGACAGAAAGAATTAGACTTAAAGTAGTCGCATATTTTTCTACAGGACATCGCTGCAACCCCAGTGTTGCTGTTTTGTGATTATTCGCAGTCTAACATTGAGTAGTTTGCATTGCTAAGAAAGACGGCACCCATACCATTTATACAACCAAACGAAAGACGGTAGCGCGCCAAATCGCCCGCAGCTGTGGTTTCGAAAGATGTATTGCTGATTACGATTTGCGTCTCGTCACCCTTCGTTACAACGCAGGCTAAGAATTAAAGAACGTAAGCAGCGGAAGAAGATAACGAGAGACAGAAGGGAAAAGTACGGTGAGGAGAAATGGGACACTGCATGACGACAGTAACAGATGGGGACTGCTAGTCTGAGTTAGGCCAAGAGCGTATGCTCCAAAGGATACGCACAAAGAAACACAAATTACACCCCACTATACCCATGCATACTAATATACCCCTACATTCCAATATGCCCCTCATTCTTATAATATACACCTACATTCTAATATGCCCGTAGATTCTTATAGGCTCCTACATTCTAATATACCCCTATATTCCAATATACCCCTAGATTATATACAGCTACATTCTAATGTACCCCTACATTCTAATGTTACCTACATTCTATTATACCCCTGCAATCTAATATACCCCTACATTCTATTATGCCCCTACATTCTAATATATCCTACATTCTAATATACCCCTACTTCTAATATGCCCCTACACTAGTATACCCTTACATTCTCAATCGCACTTACACTGTAACTACCCAAAAATTCCAAGATGGAAGAAAGACAAGAAAAGTAAACAAATACGGAATAAAACAACAAATAGGTTTAAAACTTAAAGACTAAATGTCATGGCATGCTGACCAAACCCTAAGCCTTGGTTGACAACTGGTCTAGGATCGAAGCTCCGACAGGCGGGCAGTTAAAGCAATACTTTGCTGAACAGGCAACCTCTGCAGCGTGTCTTGTTCCAAGAGTATTGGTGTTACCTTGCAACTGGAGTAAACAAGGTAGGCCGAGAGAGGGATCATGCTGCATGGCAACGTATGATTTCTAAGTTCAACCTAGGCTTTGTGTTATGGAGAGGTGTAACTTCATTTTACATAGTATTGTCTGTCAAGAGGCAAGGTGCCAGTCAGTTTTGAAAGGGGGTGGGAAATAAGCAGACAGACCCTGAGAAAGAAAGAAATAATCAACGAATGAAGCAATCCCATACCTGAAACACCAACCGCAAAAGATAATCAATGAACAATCCCGCAAACTTGAAACAACCTAATAGACACACCGTTTCTAGTAACCCTTTCTAGTTTTTGTGTTTATCGGACTACTTTTCAGAAGCTGAGATAAGTATTCGTTTGTTTTATCTGTTTCTTTTTCGCTGATGAAGATTGGGTCGACACGTTTGCCGATATCTCAATGTCTTTCTCGTTTCCGTGAGCTGATTTGGGTCGACACTTTTGCCGATATCTCAATGTCTTTCTCGTTTCCGTGAGCTGTCTCGCTAATATTTTGTGTGGTTTTATTGAACTTTAGAATCACCACAGATTCTATATTCAAGTAACTGTCTTTCTCTAGCTGTGGTTGTCTTTCATTTAATGACTTTCTAACGTCAGGTCTCTTTTATTTCAAGGACTTCTTCAAATATATCGGTTCTTTTCAAAACTTAACTTACTTCTCAAATATATTATTTCGAAATTAAATGACTTCTAAATATACGGTTCTTTTTAAACTAATATGACTTCGAAAGATTAGTTTTTTTTTAAAATATGGACTTCTGAATATATTGAGTCGCTAACTTAACTACTTCTCAAATATATGGTGTTTTTTTTTTAAAAACTAACTGACTTCTCAAATTATTATAGTTCTTTTGAAACTTAAATGACTTCTCAAATATAGATTCTTTTGAACTAAATGACATTTGATATATTTAGTTCCTTTTGATCTTAAACTGGACTTTTAAAATATGTTATTTCTCTTTCTCTCAATGACATCTCTAGCTTTGTGGTTCTTACACTTAAAAGTGCGTGTCTCTAACTTTGGTTTTCTCCGTTCACTTAACTATCTTACATATGTTTCTATTCTCATTCAGTGGTTCTCAACGGTGGGGAATTTCTCTTTTTTTTTTCACGCCAGGGGAAATTTAGGGTTTCCGGGGTGGGGGGGGGGGGGGGGGGGAGGAGAGGGGAGAGAATTAGATTATTTTCTCGATGTTTTTAATACAAGAAAGATTTACTTTATATTGTTTTTCCCTCCTACTTGACGGGTCTGTACTTCCACGCCCTTCTTAAATTCGTTTTTATAAGTAAGTGACCCGCAAATCACGGTTTATTTAGACGTCTAGAATTGTTCGGATGTGTTATTACACTTAGCTTACATTTTTACGTACAATAGTGTAGGGGGGGGGGGGGGGGGGGTAACTGTATAGGGAGGAAATACGAAAAGGGGGAATGACATTCTGAACATACGATGACAGGGTGCATGGGCCAAAAAAAGATTTAGAACCACTGCTCTATTCACTTAAACTTCTCTAACTGTTGGTGTACAATCCACTAAAATATTTCCTTAATTTTATGTTTTCTATTCGCTTAAATGACTTCTCTAACTCTATTGGTTCTCTATTCACTTAACTATCTTCTCTGTTTTTCTATTATCTATTGACATAACTGACTTTTCTAACTTTTGATTCTGTGTTCACTTAACTGACTTATTTCTCTACCTTTCGATTCTCTTTCCATTTAACTATCTTCTCTAACTTTTGGTTTCTGTGTCAGTCAACTATCTTCTCTAACTTTTGGTTCTCTGTGTTCACTAAACTATCTTCTCTAACTTTTGGATCTCTGTTCACTTAACTATCTTATCTAACATTGGTTCTTTATCTGTTGGTTCTTTGATAGTTTAACTTTGATCACTAACTTTTGCTTCTTTGTTCACTTAACTGTGTGTTCTCTATCTTTTGATTATTTATCACTTAGCTATCTCTCTCTAACTTGCATTTTCTATTCACTTAACTGACTTCTCTAAATCCTGTTCTCTGTTCACTTAACTGTTCACCTACATATTCCCAAACGTTACCACAGCATACTTTCCAGAAAAGAAGAAACTCAATCGTTCAAGCTGTGACACGACCTTGCCAAACTGAGACTTAATCGACATCCCTGGTTTGAAATGTACATGGGCGACAGCAAAGACAATCCAGATACTACGCTTAATCAATCTAGCCTCTTCAGGAACTCCACAACTGTAGCGGAGATTGTATTGTTTCCGTATCATCATCACACACGTGCTAGGCCGGGCGGCGTAGGTAATCCCTGCGCTTTCGCAAACATTTTTTTAGCGCGTTTTTTTGGTTTTTGTCCTTTTGTTTTGTTGTTGTTGTTGTTGTTGTTGTTGTTGTTGTTTTTGATTTTGGAAACAGACAGAATTCGTATTAAATTTTAAATTACCACGGGGATAACAAATGTTTCACATTCGAACAATACCTGTGACTATGTGTTTACCATCAGATGGAAGATACATCACTGAGATAAAGAACAGAATTTAAAACAAAAATTAAGATGCATGTCCTTCACAGGACGTATCAGTCAGCCCCAGCATTTTCGCTATTCGTGATTCCTGGGCAAATTTTACGTTCAGTAGTTTGCCATTGCTTTCTGAATGACCGGCTTCTATACCTTTTTCGAAAAACCAGCACCGCTGTGTTTCGAACCCGGGTATACGGGCTCACAAACCGCGTTCGCAAGCCCTTAGCCACAGAGACCTGCAGAACAGAATAGGACCAGCAAAAACTGCATCCTTTCAAATGAAGAACGTTTTGTGCAATAAGTCACTGTCCTGGAAAGTTAGAAAAGAGTTCTTGCATGTTACATAGAACCAGTTTTAACATACGGCTGCGAGTCGTGGATAATTAGTAAACAGGATAAAAATCAATAGAAGCCTTGACAGATGTGGTTTTATAGAAGCATGCTGAAAATTAATTGGACAGCCAAAAAGAGCGATCAGGACGTTTTAAGGGAACCTCAGTCGCAAAGACAACTTATCACAAACATGAGAAAGAGGCGGTCATCGTTATATAGCCACATTATGAGAAGACAACAACTGGAACATGTTGTGACAACGGGAAAGATTTGCGGAAGAGAAATAGAGGAAGGCAGCGGGGAAAATAGTATGACAGTCTTATGTCATGGCACGGAAGAGAGTCAACACACGAATTGATCCATGCCGTCGGAGACCGTAATTTGTGGAGAGGCATGATCGCCAGCCGGCAAGGCACTGTATGATGTGTTTAAAAAGGTTTAAAAGACAAGAGGCTAGACTTCATTACACCGGATTGTATAACACAGGCCTCAGTCTATCTCCGCAGTGTGGTATGCTGGAAAGCGTTGCACAAAGCACGAAACTCCGTAGCTCAGCGACGACCCCAGTAGTCTTCGAGAAAACTGATCTCATTAACCGAACGACGTTGGCCATGAAGCTTGGAAAGCGAGGCATGCCGCGTAAACATTCGTCTCCAAGACTCCCGATATTGGGCAAACACCGTGAGAATCATATTTGTGCAGATCGAATAGTTGTTTTTATAACTGACTTCTCCCACACCTGCTCCGTGTCGATGAGACGCAGTTCGTGATCCCGCATACCCGCGTTGGAAACACAGACCGCATTGTGTTGGTTTTTTACGAAATGGTATAGGTGCCGGTCGTTCAGAAAGCAATGGCAAACTACTGAACGTAAACTTGTCAAGAAATCACAACAGCAAACAATGCTTACGTTGACTGCAACGTCCTGTAAAGGATATGCAATTAACTTTCTCTCTCCCATACAGTTGCTGGTATATCCCATTCTCTCCCACACAGTTGCTACTTTAACCCATTCTCTCCCACACAGTTTTTACTTTAACCCCGATCTGTCGTTACCTAGAGAAATGTCTGCCCCGGAAGCACTACTTATTTGTCATCAAGGCCAGTTTGACCCTTGACCCCGTTACGTCACTAGTCTTGCATCTCTTGGAAACCCAATACTTAAGTAAGATTTCTTGCAGGAAGGAAAGGGACTGGGGAGGGGGAGAAATAGAGTATCCCAGATTTTGCGAGTGAGTACTCACAGTGTTCCAGGCGATTCATCTTACAGCCAACAAGCTGATCAGTCAACCAACCAATCAGCAAATCGACTAAACAATTAACCAACCCGTCATTCAGTCACTTAGCCAACATGGCAAACATTGAACCAGGCAAAAGGCTAATAAATCCATTATCCAAATTAACAAATCAAGGAAGGACCAGCTAACCAGTCAACCAACTAACCAGTCAACCAACTAACCAGTCAACCAACTAACCAGTCAACCAACTAACCAGTCAACCAACTAACCAGTCAACCAACTAACCAGTCAACCAACTAACCAGTCAACCAAATAACCTGTCAACCAACCAACCAATCAACCATACAAGAATCCAACTAACCAATTAATCAATCAAGAAACCAGCCAGCCAAACCATCAGCCAACTAACCAGCCAGCCAGCCAACGTAACAACCAATTAACCTACCATCTAGTTTATTTAGCAATAATCAACTATCTAAACAGTCAACCACACAACAAACAGACCAATAAGCCAATCAACCAACTAGTCAACTAACCACCAGCCAAACTGTCAAACAGCCAACCAACCAACCAACCAACCAGCCAGCCAGCCAGCCAACCAGTTAAGGTGACAACCGTTTACATTTCAACTAGTTTATCAACTAACCAACTTTCTAGTCAGCCAGGTAACGTAACAACATATTAACCTACCAACTAGTTTATTAACGAACCAACCCCAGCCAACCTATCAACCAACCAACCAACCAACCACTGAGCCAGCCACCTAACTTAATAACCAGTTAACATACTATCTAGTTTTTTAAACCAACTATTCAAGCTGCCAAACCATCAACCACACAAGATAAAGACCAATCAATCAACCAACCAACACACCAACCAACCAACCAACCAACCAGCAAACCAATCAGCGAACCTATCAACCAGCCAATCAACCAACCAGCTAACCAAAACCCCAGATAGCCAATCTCCCAGACAACCAACCAACCAATCATCCAGTAAGCCAACCAAGCAACCAACCAAGCAACCAACCAAGCAACCAAACAATCACAACATCAGAGAAGCAAAAAGAACAAAGCAATGCAGTAACAAGAACTCTACAACAAAACAACGTATTTACAAACATGGAATATTTGCGACTCCGTTGTCAAGCGAAACAAAAGACACAAGGGAAGTAATTGATTAGTGTTCCGACATCTGACCCACCCACTGAAAGTCGCACCCACTTACCTGAAACCATTATGTCCAGGTCTACTGATGGTCAGTTGTGACAGAGACAGGACTGACCTGTCTCAGACCGGTATCGTTAATTATGTTCTTCAGGTGTATTAAGTGTGGCAGGTTCAATGAGGGCAATGTTGTATTGTCAGAACCTGGAGTTCGCCTTGTTGTGTTTTTTAAAGGTTGTTGGCCTGGCCTGGTTAGAGGGGGGAGATATGGGGAATGGCATGGTCTGGGTGATGGGTGTGGAAGTGGGTGGATATGAGAGGGGGGGGGTAGTTAATGGATTTGTGGGTTGGTGGGTGGGATGGATGGAGGGGGGCGGATGGGTGGGTGGAGGAGGATGCGTAGATGGATGGGTGAGTGGATGGAATGATGGATGGATGGATTGATGGATGGGTGGGTAGGTAGGTGTGTGGATGGACACGTAATGGATGGTGGGTGGATGGATGAGTCGATGGGTTGGTGAATGGGTGAGTGGAAGGCCAGGCCATGGGTGAGATGGGTGGGTAGATAGATAATTAGAATGGGTGGGTGGTCGGAGGGAGAGTATGTGGATAGATTGATTTATGGAAGTGTGAGTGGGTGGGTGGATTTGTGGATTGAAGCAAAGAGCAAAGAATAGCAACACTGTAGCCTACCACGCATGTCGTAAGAGGCGACTAAGGAGGCTTGATGGTTCCGTCGCCCTGCTACTGAGTGAGTGCGTGGTCGCGACACTGTGAGCTGTGAGTTTCGTGTGAAATGCTTTCGAATCTGCCTGAGGTTTTTTGGAACGTGACTGCAGGTCGGGGGGGTGGGCGGTTGGTATGTCCCAGAGTTGACCGGTTTTTGCCTTATGCAGAAATGCGTGGCTGCTGGGCTTCTGGTTGACTGCCACTGCCATCGACGATGAACTGTATTTTCGTGGACTGTGTGGGTGAACATCTAGGAAACATCCAGATGGGAAAATGACTGCCGATTCCATCAGAGATAAACTGGATGTTTCGTGGGGGACTATTGTCGTTGACATTCTGGCGGCTGGCATTATGCACAGTGTATCTGTGCGGGCTGTTGTTTGTCGAGACTCCTGTCTTTTCCACTTTTCACATTGGGCAGTGGGGAGCGTTTTATGTGATATTCACTGGCACAGGAATCGGAGCATAATGGGGACGACCCGTTGCTGTGAAGTTGGAAACCGTGACTAACTAACTAACTAACTAACTATTTGTGGATTGATGGATGGATGGATGGATAAATGAATGGATGGATGGATGAATGAATGAATTGATAGATGGTTTGATGAATTGATGGGTGGATTGGATTGGATAGATGGATGATTTGGTGGACTCATAGATGAATGACTGAATGGATGGAGGAATTGAAGGATGAATAGATAGTTGGATGTATGGATGGGTGGATTGGAGTGGATAGTTTGATGGACTGAAAGATGAATGACTGGACGGATAGATAAATCGATGGATGGATACATGGTTGGATGATGGATGAGTGGATGAATTGATGGACAAAAGAAGAATACTTTTATGTGGTAACCATTTCTCCGTCTTGCCGTCTTTAGTTCTGATATATCATTATAAGACTGTTTTATTTGGTAACCATTTCTCCATCTTGCCGTCTTTAGTTCTGAGATATTATTATAAGACTGTTTTATGTAGTAACCATTTCTCCATGTTGCCGTCTTTAGTACTAATATATCATTATAAGACTGTTTTATGTGGTAACCATTTCTCCATCTTGCCGTCTTTAGTTCTGAGATATCATTATAAGACTGTTTTATGTGGTAACCATTTCTCCGTCTTGCCGTCTTTAGTTCTGATATATCATTATAAGACTGTTTTATGTGGTAACCATTTCTCCATCTTGCCGTCTTTAGTTCTGAGATATCATTATAAGACTGTTTTCAGCTTAGAAGCAGTTTCTTGCTACGGGTCTGTGATGTAATTGGGAAATCACATGTTGTAGTCCGGAGAGCGAGGAGGAATGGGTTGCTAGTCTTTCCCTCACTTTGGCAATCGACAACCAACAAGCCCCAGGAGTCCGAAACCGGCGTCCCACCGTGAACCAGTGTACTGTGGCCACTGGCATCATAGGTGATGGGAGTTTCCGAGGCGACGTGGTTAACTCGCCTGCCTGGAGCTGCCAAGACCGTGGGCTCTTTTTCCCAGCTTTGTAATCGGTTCACGAGGGGCAGTTTTCGCAGACCCCTCGGGTCTGTTCTGAGCTAGGCTTCGGCAGGCCGCTTACGGAAAGTAGACCTATCCTTACGGGATAAAACCAGTGCAATGAAGCGATCCCCTTGCCAGTAATCATAGATGGAAGAATAAAGGACACTTTTGTACGCCTCGTTGCGAATTCGGTATATGGTGATAGCTTCATATAGGTACTCGCCGGTAGGCACTCGGTTTGTTATGTGATCAATACCACACTGGGTCGAATTTATATCTCATCACATGGCAGGGCATCGGTATAGGTTGATGGAAATAAGACGCAGGGGAACAACAGTGTGCCTTAATGGAGATTGGAACACATATCCAACAGGCTGGCAAGAACGCTAAGTACTAGGCCACCGTGGCTTCGGTATTGCTGAGGGACAGCCGGCGTTTGTGTGTTAGGGATAGTGAACGCAGTCACGTTCTCACAATCCGAAATACCGGCATTCGGAAGTCAGCACGTTTGTCACCCGTGACTCCGGCATGCCAGGGTGTTTAAATCCAGGTGAGCGATGTGAGGCGAGACTTCCGATTGTTGTCTATGCATTCGGAGCGGAAGCTGTGTGACTTCCTTTTCTGCTGTCCATGCGAGTGCTCTGGATGTAAAGAGACATTGAGTACGTATGAATATGCGAAGAGTGCAGCGATATTAACTGTAATCTTACTTGATTTTGTCCCCACCCCCAGAACTCACCGTACGAGCTGAAGGAGGCGGGCGAGACTTGGCGAGGGCTGGGACAACACCCGGGGTGTTACCCGTACGATCCATCCACCATGTCGCCTCACCCGTACCCCAACAGGTAGGTTGCCATGTTGTTGCTTGTCGGAGAGGGAGAGTAATAAGTGGTGGTTATTTTCATCATCATCATTATCGTCATCATTACTATTATCATTATCAGCAGCATTTTCATCATTACCATGTATCTGTAGTGAATGTGAATAGCGAAGACATAATCAATAGATGCACGATTTACCTGCCTAGCATATTTCGCTGCACCTAATCAGTACACTCTGCAGAATTCACACAACGTAAAGTAAAATAACTAGATAAATCCTTCAAGCTGAAATATACATATGTTCGCACAGTAATCTCAGTTGTCTACCACGGTAATTTTAAACTGACTACCATGTCTTTCTGTTTGCACAAAACTGGCCTATGTAGATTAATCATTATGACTTCTGCAAACTATTTTGTGTATTAAACAACACGCGAAAATCACTTTCTCTATCAATCTCATGGCCGGTTTCCAACACGTGCCATGCAATCGACAAATTGGGAAGTTTGTGGTGTGTCGGCCTTACTAGGCTCCCATCGCCTGTGTGTAGTATCTTGTCAATCCGATTAGGTATGTGATCAGCCACTCTGCTATTCAACTGCTGCTCTGTCCTTCCGATGTAGGTAGACTGGCACCTGCATGTGAACTGGTAAATGCAACTAGATTTGGCGTACACAGAGACAGATTCTTTAACTGCCGGTGCCGGAATAGATGCGGTTCTGTATCTAATAACTGGAGTTACAGCACATAATATAATGTTCAGCCGGCTGCTGTAATGATTCGGTCCTGCAGACGTTGCATTACGTCATCTCTCGAAATGTTAGCTGGATACATACCTTGAGTTTGAGGACTATACTTTCGTCTGGTGTTGGTTTCGGCTGTTAGCTGTGGCGTTTTATAAATCCTGTGGTGTACCCATTCATTACTCAATAATCATAAAAAGGGCCTTCTCGGGAGTGCAGGTTTGCAGAGAAATATGAGCTTCATTCACCTGGTCTATCAGATGACAATTTGGCGCTAGTGTGAATTCTCCTCACTTCCCCGAGGTTCACGGTTTCCACTATTATGAAGCCTCATAAGAACAACACACGTTGCAACGCTTCGAGATTAGAAGAATGTCTTGGGAAATCATCCACATGATGGTAGAGATTCAGCACCCAAATCAAGGGCAGCGGCGGTAGTTTAGTGGATGGATGCTCACCTACTGGCCTAGGATCATGGGCTAGATTCGCAACTGGACGCATTCGAATGTGTACAATTGAACTGGGCTCCAACGTCGAACAAACCTAAAGATGGTACCAGACAAATTATTGGGAAGCAAAGGCCAACAATTGCATCTGAAATGGATCTATCACCATATACCCAATAAACCTTCAGAAGTGTAAAAGGGCCTTTTATTGTTTACTTTTATCCAAACCTTGTGCTTAAGATTGCATCGTTCGCTGAGAGATACATAGCATCTTTACCCGCAATGCTGTGACGTCGATTTTTCTATAACCGTTCGCTAAACAGAGAGTGCACAGAAAGGACTCTCCTTGCATCTCAAGAAAACAGTAACAAAGGTGGAATCAAAGAAACAGATGACATTTAAAGTATGAAATGGAAATAGAAGGGAAAATTCTAACCAAGTGGATAATTTTAAATATCTAGGGCATTTATAACATAAGACGGAAGGTGCACAACAGAGAATTAAGAGCAGAATAGCGGCAGGCAATGTCGCATTTCAGTAAATGAAAAGTATACTATGCAGTCACTGTTATTGAATGTAAGAAGGAGAGTGCTAATTGCTATATATATATATATATATCTATATATATATATATATCTATATATATATATATTATATATAACGTGTTTTTACTGTATGGCAGTGAATCTTGGAATGTAAATGAACAAATTAGGAAGAAATTGGAAGTAACAGAGATATGATTCCTAAGAAGAAAGTTGCCAATTCGTTGGACTGGCAGAGTAACTAATGACGATTTCCAGAAGAGGACTAATGAAACTAGAACCGTATATACAACAATAAGAAAGAGACAAACAGGTTTCTTTTTGTCATGTAATGGGAAGAGAGGCATTGGTGAACATCGTGGCGACTGGAAAGATCGAGGGGAAAAGAGGCAGACCAAGAGAAATATGCTGGATGGAATGAGACGGTGGCATGGAGGGATATCACCTGCAGAGTCGATACAGGACACCAAAGACCGAGATATATGGAGAGACATGAACGCCTACGCCAGCTGGCATGGAACTTAATGATGATGGTGATTTACCAATCTGGCATGACAATACCTACGTAACATTGATGTCTGTCCTGACAGTCTTCTGTTTCCTTATGTGGCAGCTAATCAATACACTGGAATGTTTGACCTCCACAGCTATGGCACTATGGACATCAACAGTGCAGCCCGGCGGAAGAACGCCACCCGCGAGAACACCAACACCCTGAAAGCCTGGTTGTACGAGCACAGGAAGAACCCGTACCCGACCAAAGGGGAGAAGATCATGCTGGCCATCATAACCAAGATGACACTCACACAGGTAAGAGAACATAGACAGGTAGACACTCACACAGGTAGGTGAGCATAGACAGGTAGATACTCACATGGGTAGGTGGACATAGACGGGTAGACATTCACACAGGTAGGTGGACATAGACAGGTAGACACTCACACCGGTAAGAAAACATAGACAGACAGACATCCACATAGGTAGGTGGACATGGACAGGTAGATACTCACATGGGTAGGTGGGCATAGACAGACAGACACTCACACCGGTAGGTGCGCATAGACAGACAGACACTCACATGGGTAGGTGGACATAGACAGGTAGACATTCACACAGGTAGGTGGACATAGACAGACAGACACTCACATGGGTAGGTGGACACAGACAGGTAGACATTCACACAGGTAGGTGGGCGTAGACTGACAGACATTCACAAAAGTAGGTGGACAATCATCCACAAAGGTAGGTGGACATCGACAATCATCCAGACATGTAGGTGGACATAGACAATCATCCACACAGATAGGTGGACATAGACAATCATTCACACAGGTAGGTGGACATAGACAATAATCCACACAGGTAGGTGGACATAGACAATCACCCACACAGGTAGGTAGACATAGACATTCACACAGGTAGGTAAACATAGACAGACTGACACTCACACAGGTAGGTGGACATGCACAATCACACAGGTAGATAAACATAGACAGGTAGACACCCACACAGGTAGGTGGCGTGACACTGTGAGCTGTGAGTTTCGTATGAAATGCTTTTGAATCTGCCCAAGGTTTTTTGGAACGTGACTGCATGTTCGGAGCGATGGCAGGTGGCTATGTCCCAGAGTTGACCGGTTTTCGCCTTATGCAGAAATGTGTGGCTGCTGGGCTTCTGGTTGACTGCCACTGCCGTCGGTGATGAACTGTATTTTCGTGGACTGTGTGGGTGAACATCTAGGAAACATCCAGATGGGAAAATGACTGCCGATTCCATCAGAAATGAACTAGTTGTTTTGTGGGGGACTATTGTGTTGACATTCTGGCGGCGGCATTATGCACAGTGTATCTGTGCGGGCTGTTGTTTGTCGAGACTCCTGTCTTTTTAACTTTTCACATTGGGCAGTGGGGAGCATTTTGTGTGATATTCACTGGCACAGGAACGGAGCATAATGGGGACGAACCGTTGCTGTGAAATTGGAACTGTGACTAACTAACTAACTAACTAACTAACTAACAGGTAGGTGGACATAGACAATCACCCACACAGGTAGGCGGATATAGACAATCATCCACACAGGTAGATGGACATAGACAATCATCCACACATGTAGGTGGACATTGAAAATCATCAGGTAAGGGAACATAGACAGGTAGACATTCACACATGTAGGTGCGCATAGACAGACAGACATTCACACATGTAGGTGGACATAGACAGACAGACAATCACACATGTAGGTGGACATAGACAGACAGACAATCACACATGTAAGTGGACATAGACAGACAGACAATCACACATGTAGGTGGAGATAGACAGACATTCACACAGATAGGTGGACGTAGACAGACACTCACACAGGTACGTGGACATAGACAATCTCACAGGTAGGTGGACATAGACAATCTCACAGGTATACGGACATAGACAATCTCAAAGGTAGGTAATCATAGGCAGACTGACACAAACACAGGAATGTGGACATAGAAAATCTCACAGGTAGGTAGATATCAGACATTGTCACAGGTAGATGGACCTAGACTATCTCACAGGTAGGAGGACATAGATAGAATGACAATCACACAATTAGGTGGACATAGACAGGTAGACACTCACACAGGTAGGTGGGCATATTAATCTCACAGGTAGGTGGACATAGACAATCTCACAGGTGGATGGACATAGACAATCTCACAGGTGGATGGACATAGACAATCTCACAGGTAGGTGGACATAGACAATCATCCACACATGTAGGTGGACATAGACAATAATCCACATAGGTAGGTGGGCATAGACAATCATCCACACAGGTAGGTGGATATAGACAATCATCCACACAGGTAGGTGGACATAGACAATCATCCACACATGTAGGTGGACATAGACAATAATCCACATAGGTAGGTGGGCATAGACAATCATCCACACAGGTAGGTGGATATAGACAATCATCCACACAGGTAGGTGGGCATAGACAATCATCCACACAGGTAGGTGGGCATAGACAATCATCCACACAGGTAGGTGGGCATAGACAATCATCCACACAGGTAGGTGGGCATAGACAATCATCCACACAGGTAGGTGGGCATAGACAATCATCCACACAGGTAGGTGGACATAGACAATCGACCACACAGGTAGGTGGGCATAGACAATCATCCACACATTTAGGTGGACATAGAAAAACTCACAGATAGGTGGACATAGACAATTTCAGATGTAGGTGGACATAGACAATCTCACAGGTAGGTGGACATAGAAAATCTAACAGGTAGGTGGACATAGACAATCATCCAAAAAGGTAGGTGGACATAGACAATCAGCAACACAGGTAGGTGGACATAGACAATCATCCACACATTTAGGTGACATAGACAATCATTCACACATTTAGGTGGACATAGACAATCATTCATACAGGTAGGTGGACATAGACAATCATTCACACATTTAGGTGGACATAGACAATCATTCACACATTTAGGTGGACATAGACAATCATCCACAGAGGAAGGTGGACATAGACAATCATCCACACATTTAGGTGGACATAGACAATCATTCACACATTTAGGTGGACATAGACAATCATCCACTCATTTAGGTGGACAGACAATCATCCACACATTTAGGTGGACATGACAACCATCCACAGAGGAAGGTGGACATAGACAATTATCCACACATTTAGGTGGACATAGACAATCATTCACACAGGTAGGTGGACATAGACAATAATCCACAGAGGTAGGTGAACATAGACAATAATCCACACAGTTAGGTGGACATAGACAATCACCCACACAGGTAGGTGGACATAGACAATAATCTACACAGGTAGGTGGACATAGACAATCATTCATACAGGTAGGTGGACATAGACAATCATTCACAAATTTAGGTGGACATAGACAATCATTCACACATTTAGGTGGACATAGACAATCATCCACAGAGGAAGGTGGACATAGACAATCATCCACACATTTAGGTCGACATAGACAATCATTCACACATTTAGGTGGACATAGACAATCATCCACACATTTAGGTGGACAGACAATCATCCACACATTTAGGTGGACATGACAACCATCCACAGAGGAAGGTGGACATAGACAATCATCCACAAATTTAGGTGGACATAGACAATAATCCACACAGGTAGGTGGACATAGACAATAATCCACAGAGGTAGGTGGACATAGACAATAATCCATACAGTTAGGTGGACATAGACAATCACCCACACAGGTAGGTGGACATAGACAATAATCTACACAGGTAGGTGGACATAGACAATCTCACAGGTAGGTGGACATAGACAATCACTCACACAGGTAGGTAGACATAGACAATTTCACAGGTGGGTGGACATAGACAATTTCACAGGGAGGTGGACATAGACAATCATTCACACAGGTAGGTTGACACAGACAATCTCACAGGTAGGTGGGCATAGACAAATTCACAGGTAGGTGGACATAGACAATCTCACATGTAGGTGGACACAGACAATCATCCACAAAGGTAGGTTGACTTAGACAATCATCCACATAGGTAGGTGGACATAGACAATCATCCACACAGGTAGGTGGACATAGACAATCATCCACACAGGTAGGTGGGCATTGATAAACATCCAAACTGATAGGTGGACATAGACAATTTCATAGGCTGGTGGACATGATAATCTCACAGGTAGGTGGACATAGACAAGTTCACATGTGGGTGGATATACACAATTTCACAGGTAGGTGGACATAGACAATTCTCCACACAGGTAGGTGAACATAGACAATCATCCACAAAGGTAGGTTGAAATAGACAATCATCCACACAGGTAGGTGGACATAGACAATTATCCACACAGGTAGGTGGACATAGACAATTTCACAGGTAGGTGGACATAGACAATCATCCAGACAGGAAGGTGGACATAGAAAATCTCACAAGTAGGTGGACATAGACAATCATCCACACAGATAGGTGGACATAGACAATCATCCACACAGATAGGTGGACATAGACAATCATCCACACAGATAGGTGGACATAGACAATCATCCACACAAGTAGGTGGACATTGATAATCATCCAAAAAGATATTTGGACATAGACAATTTCACAGGTAGGTGTACATAGACAATTTGACAGGCAGGTGGACATAGGCAATCTCACAGATAGGTGGACATAGACAATTCTCCAAAAAGATTGGTGGACATAAAATATTCACAGATAGGTGGACATAGACAATCATCCACACAGTTTGGTGGACATAGACAATCATCCACACAGGTAGGTGGACATAGACAATCTCACAGGTAGGTGGACATAGACAATCATCCACACAGGTAGGTGGAAATAGACAATCTCACACAGCTAGGTGGACATAGACAATCATCCACACGGTAGGCGGACATAGACAATCTCACAGGTATGTGGACATAGACAATCTCACAGGAAGGTGGACATAGACAATTTCACAGTCAGGTGGACATAGAGAAACATCCACACAGGTAGGTGGATATAGACAATCTTACAGGTAGGTGGACATAGACAATCTCACAGGTAGGTGGACATAGACAATTATCCACACATGTAGGTGGACATAGGCAATCATCCACACAGGTAGGTGGACATAGACAATCATCCACACAGGTAGGTGGACATAGACATTCATCCACACTGATAGGTGGCCATAGACAATCATCCACACTGATAGGTAGACATAGACAATCATCCACAGAGGTAGGTGGACATAGACAATCATCCAAAAAGGTAGGTTGACATAGACAATCATCCACACAGGTAGGTGGACATAGACAATTTCACAGGTAGGTGGACATAGACAATCATCCAGACAGGAAGGTGGACATAGAAAATCTCACAAGTAGGTGGACATAGACAATCATCCACACAGATAGGTGGACATAGGCAATCATCCACACAAGTAGGTGGACATTGATAATCATCCAAAAAGATTTTTGGACATAGACAATTTCACAGGTAGGTGTACATAGACAATTTGACAGGCAGGTGGACATAGACAATCTCACAGGTAGGTGGACATAGACAATTTCACAGATAGGTGGACATAGACAATTCTCCACAAAGGTAGGTGGACATAAAAATTTCACAGATAGGTGGACATAGACAATCATCCACACAGTTTGGTGGACATAGACAATCATCCACACAGGTAGGTGGACATAGACAATCTCACAGGTAGGTGGACATATACAATCATCCACACAGGTAGGTGGAAATAGACAATCTCACACAGCTAGGTGGACATAGACAATCATCCACACGGTAGGCGGACATAGACAATCTCACAGGTAGGTGGACATAGACAATCTCACAGGAAGGTGGACATAAACAATTTCACAGTCAGGTTGACATAGAGAAACATCCACACAGGTAGGAGGATATAGACAATCTTACAGGTAGGCGGACATAGACAATTATCCACACAGGTGGGTGGACATAGACAATCTCACAGTTAAGTGGACATAGACAAACATCCACACAGGTAGGTGGATATAGACAATCTTACAGGTAGGTGGACATAGACAATCTCACAGGTAGGTGGACATAGACAATTATCCACACATGTAGGTGGACATAGACAATCATCCACACAGGTAGGTGGATATAGACAATCATCCACACAGGAAGTTGGACATAGACATTCATCCACACAGATAGGTGGCCATAGACAATCATCCACACAGATAGGTGGACATAGACAATCATCCACACAGGTAGGCGGACATAGACAATCTCACAGGTAGGTGGACATAGACAATCTCACAGGTATGCGGACATAGACAATCTCAAAGGTAGGTAAACATAGGCAGACTGACACACACACAGGAATGTGGACATAGACGATCTCACAGGTAGGAGGACATAGATAGAATAACAATCACACAATTAGGTGGACATAGACAGGTAGACACTCACACAGGTAGGTGGGCATATCAATCTCACAGGTAGGTGGACATAGACAATCTCACAGGTGGATGGACATACACAATCTCACAGGTAGGTGGGCATAGACAATCATCCACACATGTAGGTGGACATAGACAATCATCCACATAGGTAGGTGGATATAGACAATAATTCACACAGTTAGGTGGGCATAGACAATCATCCACACAGGTAGGTGGACATAGAAAATCATCCACACAGGTAGGTGGGCATAGACAATCATCCACACATTTAGGTGGACATAGAAAAGCTCACAGATAGGTGGACATAGACAATTTCAGATGTAGGTGGACATAGAAAATCTCACAGGTAGGTGGACATAGAAAATCTAACGGGTAGGTGAACATAGACAATCATCCACAAAGGTAGGTGGGCATAGACAATCAGCAACACAGGTAGGTGGACATAGACAATCATCCACAAAGGTAGGTGGACATAGACAATCAGCAACACAGGTAGGTGGACATAGACAATCATCCACAAAGGTAGGTGGACATCGACAATCATCCAGACATGTAGGTGGACATAGACAATCATCCACACAGATAGGTGGACATAGACAATCATTCACACAGGTAGGTGGACATAGACAATAATCCACACAGGTAGGTGGACATAGACAATCACCCACACAGGTAGGTAGACATAGACAATTTCACAGGTAGGTGGACATAGACAATTTTCACAGGTAGGTGGACATAGACAATCATCCACACAGGTAGGTGGACATAGACAATCTCACAGGTAGTTGGGCATAGACAAATTCACAGGTAGGTGGACATAGACATTCTCACATGTAGGGGGACATAGACAATCATCCACAAAGTTAGGTGGACTTAGACAATCATCCACACAGGTACGTGGACATAGACAATCACCCACACACTGATAGGTGGACATAGACAATCATCCACACAGGTAGGTGGACATAGACAATCATCCACACAGGTAGGTGGACGTTGATAAACATCCAAACAGATAGGTGGACATAGACAATTTCACAGGCAGGTGGACATGACAATCTCACAGGTAGGTGGACATAAACAAGTTCACATGTGGGTGGACATAGACAATTTCACAGGTAGGTGGACATAGACAATTCTCCACACAGGTAGGTGAACATAGACAATCATCCACACAGGTAGGTGGACATAGACAATCATCCACACAGGTAGGTGGACGTAGGCAATTATCCACACAGGTAAGTGGACATAGACAATTTCACAGGTAGGTGGACATAGACAATCATCCAGACAGGTAGGTGGACATAGACAATCATCCACACAGATAGATGGACATAGACAATCATCCACACAAGTAGGTGGACATTGATAATCATCCAAACAGATATTCGGACATAGACAATTTCACAGGTAGGTGTACATAGACAATCTCATAGGTAAGTGGACACAGACACTTTCACAGCTAGGCGGCCATAGACGTTCATCCACACAGGTAGTTGGACATAGACTATCTCAAAGGTAGGTGGACATAGACAATTTCACAGGTAGGTGGACATAGACAATTTCAGAGGTAGGTGGACATTGACAATCATCCACACAGGTAGTTGGGCATAGATAATCATCCACACAGATAGGTGGACATAGACAATGATCCACACAGTTAGGTGGGCATAGACAATCATCCACACAGGTAGGTGGACATAGACAATCATCCACAGAGGTAGGTGGACATAGACAATCATCCACACAGGTAGGTGGACATAGGCAATCATCCGCACAGATAGGTGTACATAGACAATCATCCACACAGATAGGTGGACATAGACAATCATCCACACAGGTAGGTGGACATAGACAATCATCCACACAGGTAGGTGGACATAGACAATCATCCACATAGGTATGTGGATATAGACAATAATTCACACAGTTAGGTGGGAATAGACAATCATCCACACAGGTAGGTGGACATAGACAATCATCCACACAGGTAGGTGGGCATAGACAATCATCCACACATTTAGGTGGACATAGAAAAACTCACAGATAGGTGGACATAGACAATTTCAGATGTAGGTGGACATAGAAAATCTCACAGGTAGGTGGACATAGAAAATCTAACGGGTAGGTGGACATAGACAATCATCCACAAAGGTAGGTGGGCATAGACAATCAGCAACACAGGTAGGTGGACATAGACAATCATCCACAAAGGTAGGTGGACATAGACAATCAGCAACACAGGTAGGTGGACATAGACAATCATCCACAAAGGTAGGTGGACATCGACAATCATCCACACAGGTAGGTGGACATAGACAATCATCCACACAGATAGGTGGACATAGACAATCATCCACAGAGGTAGGTGGACATAGACAATCATTCACACAGGTAGGTGGACATAGACAATAATCCACACAGGTAGGTGGACATAGACAATCACCCACACAGGTAGGTAGACATAGACAATTTCACAGGTAGGTGGACATAGACAATTTCACAGATAGGTGGACATAGACAATCATCCACACAGGTAGGTGGACATAGACAATCTCACAGGTAGTTGGGCATAGACAAATTCACAGGTAGGTGGACATAGACATTCTCACATGTAGGGGGACATAGACAATCATCCACAAAGTTAGGTGGACTTAGACAATCATCCACACAGGTACGTGGACATAGACAATCACCCACACACTGATAGGTGGACATAGACAATCATCCACACAGGTAGGTGGACATAGACAATCATCCACACAGGTAGGTGGACGTTGATAAACATCCAAACAGATAGGTGGACATAGACAATTTCACAGGCAGGTGGACATGACAATCTCACAGGTAGGTGGACATAAACAAGTTCACATGTGGGTGGACATACACAATTTCACAGGTAGGTGGACATAGACAATTCTCCACACAGGTAGGTGAACATAGACAATCATCCACACAGGTAGGTGGACATAGACAATCATCCACACAGGTAGGTGGACGTAGGCAATTATCCACACAGGTAAGTGGACATAGACAATTTCACAGGTAGGTGGACATAGACAATCATCCAGACAGGTAGGTGGACATAGACAATCATCCACACAGATAGATGGACATAGACAATCATCCACACAAGTAGGTGGACATTGATAATCATCCAAACAGATATTCGGACATAGACAATTTCACAGGTAGGTGTACATAGACAATCTCATAGGTAAGTGGACACAGACACTTTCACAGCTAGGCGGCCATAGACGTTCATCCACACAGGTAGTTGGACATAGACTATCTCAAAGGTAGGTGGATATAGACAATTTCACAGGTAGGTGGACATAGACAATTTCAGAGGTAGGTGGACATAGACAATCATCCACACAGGTAGTTGGGCATAGATAATCATCCACACAGATAGGTGGACATAGACAATGATCCACACAGTTAGGTGGGCATAGACAATCATCCACACAGGTAGGTGGACATAGACAATCATCCACAGAGGTAGGTGGACATAGACAATCATCCACACAGATAGGTGGACATAGACAATCATCCACACAGGTAGGTGGACATAGACAATCATCCACACAGGTAGGTGGACATAGACAATCTCACAGTTAAGTGAACACAGACAATCTCACAGGTGAGTGGACATAGACAATCATCCACACAGGTAGGTGGACATATACAATCATCCACACAGGTAGGTGGACATAGACAATCATCCACACAGGTAGGTGGACATAGACAATCATCCACACAGATAGGTGTACATAGACAATCATCCACACAGGTAGGGGGACATAGACAATAATCCACACAGGCATGGGGACATAGACAATCATCCACACAAGTATGTAGACATAGACAGACAGACACTCACATAAGAAGAACCCCGTACCCTACCAAAGGGGAGAAAATCATGTAGGCCATCATATCCATAACGACACTCACACAGTTAGGTGGACATAGATAGACAGACAGCCAGCCTGACAGCCAGCCTGACAGCCAGCCTGACAGACAGACAGACAGACAGACAGACAGACAGACAGACAGACAGACAGACAGACAGACCGACCGACCGACCGACCGATCGACAGACAGACAGACAGACAGATAAGTAATTATTGATATACTTAAAGCTGTTAGAATCATTTGCATTTGATTAACCATATCCTAGATAACAAACGTTTCCTTTCCAGCTGCCTACCTTTTTCGCATTATATCCTGTCATTAAATTCCCCTTACTTCATTTTGGTCGCAATCATGCGGATATTATCATCAATTCTTAACATTCCAAGCAGTTGACTTTATGTGAATAAAGCTATTTATTACATTTGTTTTGTTTCATTCGGTTCGTCACGGGACAATCTATTTGTGATACTTGTAAAATTAACTAATGAATGGCTGTTTTGATTCTCTCCGGTTTACTGACTCCACCGTTATAGTGAAGTTATTAAGTTTGAAAAGACTCTCGTACCGTCCTCGTTGAAAAGGTGATCATTACGAGTCTTACAATCTCGAAACGATGTCACAGATGTGACTTCTACGGTACAACATTTATTCATATTTCATTAACCGTGTTAAACCCGTAGATTTCTCTTTTGTAAGATAGTTATCAAGCAGCTATTGTGTCGGTAATTTATTATCTGTATTGCAACTATTTCGCTGTGGAAAATTAGCTAACGTCGAAAGATTGATCTGGCAAAATTGCAATAAATGATTAGTATTATCATTATTCGGAAATCTTGAATTATTGCAAATGTGGGACTTAACAGGCAGTTTACGGTTTATTAGAAAAATGCGTTAGTTGGGGTAATAGGCCCGCTCCGTGGCAAAGATGTTGCGGACGCATTTCATAATCCCGCACACCGCGTTTGAAACCACAGCTGCTGGCGATCTGGCAGCAGACCGCCTTGCGTTGGTTCTTTGTTTTAAAATGAAGATGGTATGAGTGCTGGTCGTTTAGAAAGCAATGGCAAACTACTGAGCTTAAACTTGCTAAGAAATCACGAACAGCCAAAAATGCTGGGGTTGACTGTGACGTCGTGTAAAGGATGTGCAACTAACTTTTAGAGTTAACAGAGTAGTCAGCTTGAACATCTGAGTACATGGGATCACAATCATAGCTGGGCTTGCATTTGTATTTTTTAAATTTCTAGTCGATAACAAGAAATAATACCAGTAACACATGATATAAACATGAAAATTTTGAACCAAGTCAATAAATTATAAATATTATATTCATTTAGTTACATGACGCCGCAGTCAACCTCAGCATTCTTTTGGTTGTTTGTGATTTCTTGGCAAGTTTACGTTCAGTAGTTTGCCATTACTTTCTGAACGAATCGCAACTCATACCCTTTTTTGTGTAAATAAACACCAAGGCAAGGGGAATGCTGCCAAATCGTTCGCAGTTGTATTTCGCACGTTGTATGAGGGATTACGAACTGCGTCCGTAACGCCTTCGAAACAGAGACGGTGTGAATTGTTTTTGCCCTGATTCCTTTAGGTAATTTAAACTCAGATGCCATAAACAACATATTGCACGATTTCTGGTCTGGCATATTTCGCTGTGATAGTCACTGGCACAGGAACGGAGCATTACTGGGTGACCCTTTGCCGTGAAGTTGGAACCGCGGCTATTGAATGGAATTGTGCTATGTGGTCTTGTACCTAGAAGACAATGAATGAATCCCCACAACTAGAAGCATAAAGTGAGTTTTACTTGAACACGACTACAAGTGACAAAATGGACGTTGCTGTTAAAACCTTCGTCAGCACAGAATAAACAAACACAAATCGACACAACAACATGTAAAACACTACATGAAAATATAAATATAAAAGTTACTTATCTGTATCTTTGTTGCGGACCGGACACGTCTTTCAAACGATCAGTGTATATGATGACTATCAATGGAGTGAATCGCCATACTTGTAATAAAAAGAGAGGCATTGGAAATCACCGTGACATATGGAAAGGCCGTCGGTAGAAGAAGCAGTGGCAGACCGAGACATACTTTGCTGGTGGACTTAGGTGAATGCATATCATCAATATAGTTGATCCTGAACATTGGGGATCGAGATTGTGTGTTGAAGGTGTCCGCAAGGAAACAAACAATAGTAACACTGCACACACAATACATGCCACAGTAGACGACCAAGGAAGGGTTTGTGCTTAGGGCAGACTACTCCCAGCTTATCTTCTCATCTCGTCTTATCCCATATTGTTCCTCTTGTTACTTTGCGGTGTCGAAGTGAAGCATATACAACGGAAGACTGCACATTTATGGGCCTTGTCCGATTATATTTCTTAATTTGTCTACGAACAGTATGAAAATCCCCTGCCGACTGACTGGCCAGTCACAGGTTTAGAACAAATAATTCTGACCAAAGGGAGTTAGACCCCCCTGGCGAGCCAGAGCCCGGTTGGAACATGATCACGCGGTCATGGTTTCCCGGTCTACACAACGAGGAGCTGAGGTTGACTTGTGTAGTCTGCGTGTCATCGGGAGGCCACTAATTTTCACTGTTCACCCCTCCTGTGAGAGACTAGCCAATCCTAACCCTACTGGCTGCAGGGTAGGCGACAAATCTTGAAGACAAGACTACTTCATCACGTAGAAACATTCAGCCACAAAGTCCAAACCCACCAAAAATAAGTCACATTAAGAAATAAAAGAATTACTCAGCCAAGCAAGAGGTCAGTAAACGCCTCTATAAGAGACATATCGCTTGCAGAGTAAGCCACACGGAGTCCGGGACGCTTATTGAACTAAACACGCACGAAGAATAGAATTACAGACGTAGATGAATAATATTGGAAAGGCATGGGAGGATCTGTAGGAGATAGCAAAAGATGGCAAAAGATGGGACGGCTTCACCACATCAATTTAATTATAAAATATGGCTTCAATTAGAGCGACAGCGACAGCCAATCTATCAGCCTGGTCATTGCCCCACACACTTACATACCCCGGGCAGACAATTCGTGATATGCTGGCAATCTTCTATACGTCCAACAATGCTATCAACTCCACCCGGGACACGCCAGTTTTCACTTTCCAACGCATGTCCAGATAATTCCTTACACAAACAGCATGTCTCATTGTTCTGCCTTCCAAGCATCCGATGGATACCGGCATAGACTCTAGATCCGTTCTCCTGCTAGATGTTGTAGTGTTGTCAGCCAAACACACCATTGCCCATTCCCTTAAACTGCTACTACATGTTTCACGTTTCGTCTTCGTGGCCTGCCAGGTAGGTTTTTGTTGATTTTTACAGTCCATTGTATGTGTGTTGTGTGCTCAGTATTAGGGATTACACGTTAACCGTTTGAAGTAACCTTTGTATTTTCATGCAGTTTTTCGTGTAGTTGTGTGTCTGTTTGTGTTTGTTCTGTGCTGACGAAGGCTTTAACAGCAACGTCCATTTCTTGTAATCGTGTTCTAATAAAGCTCACAATCTACTTCTCCTTTCTTGGTGATTCATTCATTGTCTTTTTTAAAGTGTCCATTTGTCTTTCCAATAAACCCCTACCCATTCTTTTCACCTTTTACCACAAGCCGATTAGTGTATATAGTTTCCGCCGTCACACGTTCATGGTCATTTTCAAGTCATTCATGCCCCATCATTCAACACATATAATCCATTCTCAGGTGTTCTAACCACCACCCCATATCGACCCCTACTTAAATAGTCACCTACGTCATGATTTATTAAAGATAGGTAATAATTATATGTCGGCTTTGAAGTGAAGGAATTCGTAATCCCCCATACTCGCGTTTGAAACACAGCTGCGGGCGATTTGGAAGCAGACCGCCTTGTGGTCGGTTTTTGTAAAATGGTATGGCTGCCGGTCGTTCAGAAAGCAAAGGCAAACGACCGAACGTAAACGTGCCAAGAAATCGCAAACAGTCAAACAATGCGGTGTTGACTACGACGTCCTGTTACGGATATGCAACTAACTTTTAATAATTATGTATCCTGACAACCATCACTATCATCAACATCAGAGTCATTATTATCGTTGTCACGAGTAAATGCAATTAAGCCGCTTTACTGGAACAACTCGTTACCTCCTCGGTTTGGATATTATCATCAATCAATCAATCATGTGCCATGCCGGAAAGCGTGGGCGGTCATGACTCGCCATTTCACTCGATCACCAGTGTCGTGGATCAGCTCAGTGTTCCTGTCTCGTCCATGCCATGTGGCGAAGCCATCCAGGTATTTTCCTCTCGGTCTTCCTCTTGGTCTGTTCCCCTCGATCTTGCCAGTTGTCACTAAGTTCTCCAATCCATTTCTTCTCATAACATGTGCCAAAAAATTTTGACTGTCTACGTCTAATTTCTCTAATCAGTTTACGATGTTCATTTGTTCCTGTAGTACTTGGTCATTGGTTTTTTCTGTCTGTCCATGGTATTCTTTGCATTTTCCTCAGAAACCACATTTCTGCAGCCATCAGATGCTTTTCAGCTTGACTGCTCATTGTCCAAGTTTCGCATCCATACAAAAGAACAGGCTCTATGTATCCCCTCAACACTCTTTTTCTCGTTTCAATTGACATCTTTTTATTGGTCAGAATGTTTTTCATCTTGCTAAAGGCTACTTTCGCCATGGCGATTCTTGTTCTAATCTCTTCAAGGCATCTCCCATCACATGTTATAACTGTTCCAAGATAATTGTACCGATTCACTTGTTGAAGAATATTTCCATTTACTTGTATATTACATTGTGGCTCTTCTTCCTTCCTACTGACGACCATAACCTGAGTCTTTTTACAATTTAATTCTAACCCCAGTTGCTCACTGTGTACAACAACCGCATCTACTAATTGTTGGAGGTCCTGCGCATTGTCTGCAATTAATACTGTATCATCTGCATATCTAATGTTATTGATGTTTTGTCCACCAATGCTGATTCCATTTATATCCTCTACATTTCTGAAAATATTTTCACTGTACAGGGAAAAAAGATCTGGAGGCATCACACATCCCTGCCTAACACCTCTCTTAATTGGCTGATACTGTCTCACTTCATTATCAATCCTTATTGCAGCTTGTTGCTATTATCATCATCGTCAACATAATGATCAACATCATCATCAACATCATCATCGCCGACATCATTATCAACATCATCATAATATACATCATCATCTTCATCACAGTCATCAACATCGTCATCTTTAACATTATCATCATCAAAGTAAATATTTCGAAACCTTTAATCTCTCAAAACATGACCTTTCCCAAGGTGTCCACGTGGTTCGCCAACGCCAGGCGGCGGCTTAAGAAAGAAAACAAGATGACGTGGTCTCCCAGGAATAAACCAGGAGCCAACGACGAGGATGACGACGATGACAGCAAAGACAAGGCGGAGAGCGATGACGAAAACGAGAGAGGAAAGTCGCCGAAGGATGAAAGAAAAGCTGTGACAGAGGTCAGTTAGTGGACAATCTCTTACTTGTTGTTGTTGATG